>CM068742.1:151100106-151222193 GCA_035084275.1 Hydrolagus colliei
TCCCCCTCCCTCCCTCCTCCCCCCCCCCTCCCTCCCTCCTCCCCCCCCCCCTCCCTCCCTCCTCCCCCCCCCCCCTCCCTCCCTCCTCCCCCCCCCCCTCCCTCCCTCCTCCCCCCCCTCCCTCCCTCCTCCCCTCACAACCCCCCCAGCCTCTCCCTTCTCACATTCACTCTCTTTCACTCTCTATATATACACATGTTTCTCCCTCTCTATCCCCCTCCCCCCTGTATCCCCCTCCCCCCTGTATCTCCCTCCCCCTTCCTTCCATGTGCCCCTCCCCCTGTATCCCCCTCCCTCCATATCCCCCTCCCCATCATATCCCCCTCCCCCCTGTATCTCCCTCTGTCCATATCCCCCTCCCCCCTCTATCTCACTCCCCCTCCTCATCATATCCCCCTCCCCCCCCCGTATCCCCCTCCCCCCCATATCCCCCTCCCTCCATATCCCCCTGCCGCTATATCTCCCTCTCCCTCCATATCCCCCTGTATCCCTCTCCCTCCATATCCCCCTCCCTCCTGTATCTCCCTCCCTCCATATCCCCCTTCCCCTCTATCTTGCTCCCCCTCCCCATCATATCCCCCTCTCCCTGTATCTCCCTCCCCCCCCGTATCCTCCCTCCCCCCTCTATATCCCCCCATATCCCCCTCCTGCTATATCTCCCTCTCCCTCCATATCTCCCTGTATCTCCCTCGCATATCTCCCTCTCGCTGTATCTACCAATCATTGGCTGTATCTCTCTCTCCCGTATCTCCCTCCCCCCCTCCGTACTCCCCCTCCCCACATATCTCCTTTTCCCTGTATCTTCTTCCCTCCTCTATATCCCCCCATATCTCCCTCTCCCTGTATCTCTTCCCCCCCACCCCCCCGCCCCATATCTCTCTCCCCCACATATCTCCCTCCTTCCCCTCCTCGTACACCCTTCCCCTGGTGTCCCCCGAATCACACCCTCCCCGTGTTCCCCCACGTCCCCCCCTCCACTCACCCTCTATCTATCTACCTCTATATCTCTCTGCTTACCTCTCCCAAAAATAATCTGGTCCATAATGTCTTCAGTTTCTTACTTTCTCTTTCACACGCTGTCCATATCCCTGTCTCTCAATCTCTATGTATCTCTCTACCTCGTCCTCTATCTCAACAGAAAAATAAAATGATTATTTAGTTACTATTAAATGCAAGGATCACTATCATTATGTCTTTCCCTCCCTCATTTCCTCCTTCTCTCCTTCATTTCCTCCCTCTACCTCTGGTCACATTCTCTCTCTCACACATTCCCTCCTTTGCTCTGTCTCCCTGTCTCTCTCATGCTGCCTTCATGTGGCAGTGGGAGGCTCCTCTATTCACCACAACCATCATCCTTGAATATAGGAAGCACAGGGCCTCTCCCTCTCTTTTCCCCTCCCTGTTTATGGTATTCTGTTGCTCAGTGATTAGAGCACTCGCCTTGAAAGCAAGAGACCTGGGTTCAATTCCAGGCTGGGCGAAACCATGGGCAAGTTTCCTTACTCCATACGCCTAATAATAATTCTTCAAAAACAATAATAAATTGTTAATTTCTATCCACGACAGTTTGTGAGACACTGATGTGCTCAATTGGCTGCCGTGTTTTGCCCACAAATATACAGTCAATTCACTTTACTAGCCTAGTGGTTAGAGCACTCGCCTTGCAAGTGTGAGACCTGTTCGAATCCAGGCAGATCAGGGCAAAACCTTGGGCAAGTTTCCTTACTCCACATATCCAATAATTGTCCAAAAAAAACCCACAATAATAAAAATTGGTCATTTCAATCCACGACTGTTTGTGGGACACAGCTGTGCGCAATTGGCTGCCACATTTCACCCACAAATATATAGTCAATTAACTTTACAGTATATTCTGTGAAATGCTTTGAAACGTCACAGGAGTGAGAGATGGACACCAGGGAAATAGAGAGAAATTCAATTGCCGTTTTATGGGAGGGAGAGGGTTTATTTCCTCAAATACGTGCTCCCTCTGGTCGATGTCATCCGCAGACACGGGGTAAATTTCCACAAACATGATGCACAAATCTATTTTGCTTCCGCCAGGTCTGCCAATGTTCTATCGGCTGAATGTGGACAGGATGGAAGCCATATACTTTGGCTCCTGTCCATCTTCACTGCAGATCTAAACTGTTCAACCTAGACCTCCAATTCGACCCCCAGCTGTGCATTCTCCCCCACATCCTGTCCCTGACTAGGCTGCCTTCCTCCCCCACTTCCGACTGTACCAATTTCAGTCGAAACTCTCATACGTAGGTTTCTCACTTCCTGTCTGGATTACTCAAATGTAATCTTTGCCGGTCTTCACTATTTAAAAAAATCCAGTTCGTTGAGAACTCAGCTGCGCCCTTGCTTACGCGGACTATCCCTATCTCACAAGATCTGGCCACGCTGCAATGTCTCCCCATTACCGAACAGATCAACTTCATGATCCTCATGCTCGTGTTCAAATCCATTCACTCCTTGGCACCTCCAATGCTCTCCTACCACCAATCCCCACTCCACCACCAATTGACTGGCACTGGCCCCCTACTTGTCCCTCGCACCCTCCACTCCATCCACCATTGGAGGTTGTGGAACATTCCCTCAATCCCTCCGGCTTGCTGCCCCTCCCCACTCTACACCCTCTGCTTTTTCAAGTCCACCATTAAACCTTTTCAACCGAGCTTATGGTTACCTCCTAACTCGGAGTCAGTCTCTGCCACTGTTAAGCGCCCTGAAACACTATCCTGCTTGGACAAGTTGTTATTTATGGGCAGAGATCTTTCTCTTCCCCAGTGAGAGGAGTGGGCGGGTCTCTTGTAGAGGTACACACCGGAGATACAGAATAATAATTTCAGGTGCTGTTTTATGGGAGGGAGAGGGTAGTTGAAGTAGTATTTATGGAGGATGAGATAGTTCACTGAGGGTTGGTTTTCAGGTAATTTTTGGAGCTGGGGACAGAGGAAAGAAGAACCGGTTAGTATTGCTGCTGCTTTTCCTATTGGCAGCAAAAAGAGTGAGAATTATTATTTTGTAGATGAATTGTACGTGTCTGATCGTGAAGGAGATGATTCCGCTGGCACAGGAACAAAAGAGAAACCTTTCAAGACGGCACTTCAGGTAAAAAACAAAAAAATTCAGTCTGCTTTGTGTTTTCAAAGAGGAACTTCTTCTGTTTCATTTTAAATGTTCTTGTGACCTTTAAATTCATTTAGTTTCTGTCTTTCTTTTAGGCACTGACCGCGTATGGGAAAGAGCCATTCCCTACTATTTACGTGGATTCCCAAAAGGAAGACCAGGTACAGTGTGTTTGCTTTAGCTTTGCCAAACCATCCGTATGGACGTGCAAAGGCCTAACATGAGATCAATATTGACCTGTAGAAATTGCTGAAGACACAGATGTGCCTAGGACACTGGTGGAGCTCCTGTAGCTCAGTGGTTAGAGCATTTGCCTTACAAGCGTGAGACCTGTGTTCGAATCCAGGCAGATCAGGGCGAAACCTTGGGCAAGTTTCCTTACTCCACACGCCTAATAATAATCCCTCCCAATTTTTTAAAAAAGAATTGGTCATTGGAATCCATGATAGCCCTCAAATATAGTCAATTCACTTTACAGTGTATTTTGTGAAGCGCTTTGAGACATCGATAAGATGTGAAAAGCGCTATATCAAATGCAAAGATTATTATTAATGTTAGCAGAAAATGCCTTACATATACTTATACAATACAGCTGAATGTATTTCATGTATGTTTACTATAAACGTACATAATAAATTTATGACATTAAAGACGCTATACAAATGTAATTTTGTTGTTGTTTACTTAACAAATTTTCTTTTTATTTTGTGCAACATGTCAAATCAGTGTTTTCAACCTTGTTACACACTGTTTTAGCCGTTAACCACTAAACAGTAACCAAGGAAGTACAGCACACACAGCAATCATAAAACATTTCACGCGCTCTACTTTTCGTCTTACCATTTCAACAACAAACATACAAAAGCATCAAAGCATATAGATAGATATTTGGGGAGAACAAATTTGCAGAGCTACATGGAGAGAGCAGAGGTGTAGGATTAATTTGAGTAACACTTTCAAAGAGCTGTTAGGGACTGGATAGGCTGAGTGGCCTATCCAGTCTGTGATATGTCGTGTGAGTACGAGTATTGAAATTACATGTCCAGTTGATGGAGCAAGGTTGTATTTTCGACAAATCTGCCGACAGTTACCAAATGCATAGCTGTATGAAGCTAGCGTCGTTGCCTATCCATGGCCTGCTGTGAATGCTTCATGTGTACAGTACTGGTTTATTGATAGGTGGGGTGCGACAAGGAATTGAACGAGAGCAAGGAAGAAATAGGGGATTGAGATAATCACTGCAGTAAGAGAGTGAAGTCAGCGCCTTGGGACGTCCTGACGTGAAAGGCGCTATACAAATATAATTTTGTTGTTGTTGTTTCACTTCTAGTGAGATGATCACGTTGACAGGATGTACACATGTTGCGAGACCACATTTAATAATGCAATAACCTTATCTTCCAGCGCTGGGATGTTATATCCAACACACAGATGAAAAATGTCAAGAAGCTCTGGCTACGAAGTCAGGCGAAGAATGAAGCAGCGGCACAAAGGGAGGTGAGTGTTGACAGAACACTGTGTGAGTCGTCATTCATACACTTAACCTTCGACATATTAGCGTGTCCGCTTTAACATACTCTGTTTACATTACTGATGGTCAGAATATTAAGATTTTTTGTTCTGTTCCCGCTTGTCTCTCCTGAAACTCTCAAAAGTCCGGCAAAAGTTGATATGCACATTTTGACAATCAACCTTTGACTAAGTTGTTGAGCCAATAAATTAAAACACCTTGCTTGTTGCAAAGAAAATTATTTCAGGCAGACTAGTTTATAAAGGGCCCATTCCAGGCACTTTGCTGTATGTAATCCAATACTAATCGCATTCTCTGAACACACAGAGGTTGAGATTGGGGTGAGACTGTCAATCCTGCCTCGGTTGTAGAGGGTGTCGCATCCAAGCCTGACTCTCCCCACCCGTATGCCACACGCACAGTCATTCCACTTTATATTCTGTGAAGTGCTTTGAAACATCTTAATGACATGATTGAGGTGCTAGACTGTGACTTGAAGCAGCAAGTTCTTCGTCTGTAAATTGCAACTCAAACCATTGCACCGTCAGAGGTGCCCTTGGGAATCAAAAATCTTGAGGCACAGGCTACAGGAGTTGGGTTCTCTTATCAACACCTGGTTTACAGGGTGCAGATCGTTTTAGTTTATACAACACGTTATATTAAAATCAGTGTCACTCAACAGATTGAAGATGCGTTGCGCCGAGAGAAGAATCTGGAAGAGGCCAGAAAGATAATCATTAAACTGGACCCCAGTCTTCCACAGCCAAAGTTGGTAAGTAATGTTGCTCAGAGACAGCGCCCCAATCTTCTACAATCCAGTCCAGGCTGGTTGTAGCCTCGTGTCTTCGAAGCTTGGTGGGCCTTGTGAAGAAAAAATTTAACTTTTAACTCAAATCTTGAGATATTCCTTTCAAGACTGTGACGTAGACATGGGACGTTAAATGTTTCTCCTTTTCTATCGATCACTGAATGAACTGGTGTGGTTCTGTGTGCATTGAAGGTGTCTTGAGTCCTTGGCAGGAGTTGGTAGTTTGTGGGAAAGATCTGGTCTTTCCATCTAGTCACATCACCAATCGTTCATTGGCACAAGTATCAATGTGAGCTCACGGCACTGTAGGATTGTAAAGGAGTGGAATAGAAACTGAGGTTCATCAGGTGATCTCAGGTTGAAAATTGCGGTGCTCTTATCCCTTGTCTCTTAAATCAATCTCTTTCTCACATAGATATATCATTCTCTATTGAATTTGCTGATACAATCTGTCTCTACTGCCTCTTGGAATCTATTCCACATATTCACCGCTCTTGTAAAGAGTAATGGGGTCTCAAATGTCTATTCCCTTTCCCTCTTCTGAGCTCATTAATAAATTGTGTGCTGCCCTGGGAACCTGGGTTTGCACTCTTTCAAGCTTTTGCTGCTTTTCCCTCAAAGTTTATATATTTATATATTTGGACAGAAATGAGGTTGCGTCTGCAATGTGTTTAATGTGCATAAACCTTGAATTTATTTTCATTTCAGGTGAAAATCCGAGACACTGAAGCTCATCGAGGGGAGAGATTGAAAATCTTTGGCTGGATTCATAGATTGCGCAGACAAGGTGCGATTTCTGCCTTTGAGATTGTTGCCCAGAACCTTTCTTGGGCGGAAACATTACTCAGTTTACAGCATTTGTTTTCTGGCACCTACATATATGTCCTTGAACCGCTCTGTTTCCAGGAACTCCTATTGCCCCACTCCTCAGAACTCAGCTGACAGAGACACTCTGTGCACCACTTGACACTCTGCACCATTGATGCCAAGCCTTGAGTCATTAGACTCTTAATCTCTGCAATTCCCTGCCTCTATCTACCTTCAACAACTATCTATCTTCCTTATCTCCTACGTCTTTAATGCAAATCAAGAATTGTTGTTGCATTACACTTCAAACAGCAAGACACACTTTTGCTTTCAGGAAAGGTAATGACTGTAATATTTGTGTTTCCAGGAAAGAACTTGATGTTTGTGGTTCTGCGAGATGGTACAGGATTCCTGCAGTGTGTGCTGAGTGATGAGCTGGTACAGAACCCTATGTTTCCCCTCTTATTACAGTTCATTAAATAAGATTGTTTAAGTGTTAGTGGACATTATCGATACAGGTCTTCATAACTCCTTCCTTAACCTTTAGGAAATAACATGGGATATAGGTCAAACGTAATTTGGGACATGTGTGCATGCGACTGCCAGGAAGGTGGAAGGCGAATTAGATGGGCCGTGGTCATTTTTCGTCTCACTGTTCTTGAGTTCTTATCCATGTTCTCGGGCTGTGAATTAGCGGTTCACTTTAGCAATACAATCATTACTTGCAATAATATTAAAAATATTTTGGAATTGTTAATTCATTTGAAACACACTTGGGGTGTTTTATGTTGTGTTTGTACTTCAAACAATTTAGCTGCAGACCATGGTAAAGTGTAGATTTTAAATGTCATTCACGAGAATGTAAAATAATGATGCTTTTCCTCCTTCAGTGTCAATGCTACAATGCACTGGTCCTGTCTACAGAGAGCTCTGTTGCACTCTATGGTACCATGAAGATTGTACCAGAAGGGAAAGTGGTAAGAAAATATTCACAGTCACTCTCTGTGTGAACGAAAGGGAGACTGAGTATATTAATAATGTGGCAAATGAAAACCTGTGAGGGCTTCTGTTGAGGAAAGCTGGTCTACTGGGCATCCACTTCTGCTTTAATATGGTGACCTTGACTCTTTCCTCAGGCTCCTGGTGGCCATGAATTGATCTGTGATTACTGGGAGCTGATCGGCCTGGCACCACCTGGAGGTGCAGACAATTTGCTCAACGAGGAATCTGACGTAGACGTGCAGCTCAACAACCGTCACATGATGCTGAGAGGGGAGAACATGTCCAAGATCTTCAAAGTGCGCTCCGCGCTGATACAGTGCTTTAGGGACCACTACTTTGACCGCGGCTACTTTGAGGTACGTTACTTGCCATTTCCTGCGTGCCTTGTGCGCAAGAGGTTGACCGTCAATCTGGTGCAGCAACTTCTGTAGTCGTTTGTTTACTACAACAGTGCAGTCGTTTGATTTCTACATGTTGAAGCAACTGAGCATTTTGATTGATGTATTTTTCTTCCTCCAGATCACTCCCCCGACATTGGTGCAGACACAGGTGGAGGGAGGTTCCACTCTCTTCAAAATGAACTATTTTGGTGAGGAGGCCTTTCTGACCCAGTCTTCTCAACTCTACTTGGAGACCTGCCTACCCTCCCTCGGAGATGTTTTCTGCATCGCCCAGTCCTATCGTGCTGAACAATCTCGGACACGCAGACACCTTGCAGAGTCAGCAACCTTTCTTCTATGTGTGCATTTATATTCCCTAATTGTAGGGCTGTAAAATCTGGCTATCAAACTATTGGTTCACAAACATTAAAACAGCAGTGAATTATGCAGGATTAATTTTAAAGTTATATCTGGAGCTCGAAATTTAAGGCTGTTTAATTGGAAAAAAATTTGGGGGAGTTTTTGTTTAAAAAACAGATGTTGATAGTATTTGATACTTTCCTAAATCTGTATTGCAGGTTATTATGATTGTTTCAGATTATAGTTGATCATGAATTAGTTGATCTTGTTTTATAGTCTACATAGAGTAAACTGATAACATCAGTCCAAGGGAGAAGAATCCTGTAGTGTAGTTTGCCTGGTTAGGATTTCTGTTCAATTCCTGGGTGGGATGGTGCCATAGACAAGTCTCTTTACTCATGCTTGGCACCTGTTTACCTGGCAGTATGTAGGAACCCAGTTGTTAGTCATTTGGCAGATTGCTTTCCGGGGGTAATAATCCCTCAAAAAAAGAATTTGGCCACTTGATCCATGACTATTTGTGGGACACTTGTGCACAATTAGATACCGTATCTCATCCCAAAAATATTCCCAGTCAATCCACTTGATAATAGATGAGGCCTCAATGTTGTGATAAAGCGGTGTGTGTGTGTGTGTGTGTGTATATATGTATATATATACATATATATATATATATATACATATATATACGTAATATATGTATGTATAGAATAACAATCCTTGCATTTGATATAGCGCTTTTCATGTCTTCTAGACATTTCAAAGCGCTTCACAATATACTGTAAATTGACTGTATATTTGTGGGCAAAATGCAGCAGCCATTTGAGCACAGCAGTGTCCCACACACAGTTGCAGATTGAAATAACCAATTTTTTTTGGAATATTATTAGGCATGTGGAGTAAGGAAACTTGCCCAAGGTTTCGCCCTACTGGGAATTGAACCCAGGTCTCTCACTTGCAAGGCGAGTGCTCTAACCACTGAGCTGAAAAATACTATATCAAATGGAAGGTATATTATTATAGTCTGCATATAGAGCCTTTGGAAGTGCTCTGAGACGTCATCTGGCGTGGAGGGCGCTATATAAATCAAAGTTGTTGTTGTACATAATGTATCAAATGCAAGTATTATTGCTATTATTTTACTACAAAAGATGGTTTGTTATTCAAAGCACAGGAAGAATAAGGGGCTCAGGATTTCAGTGATACAAAGAGAGTATGTGACCTGAAGGACAAAAAAATGTTAGAATAATAACAGATGTTCTCTCAAGAGACCAAAAGGCCAAGTGAAAATGAAACTTAAGATAAGGAATAAAGCATTTACAGTAAAACAAGAATTTTAAAAATATGCATTGGTAATCTCTTTCCATCTCTTTCACACACGCCTATGCACCACCCTACTCCCACCCGACCACAACCCATTAGCCTCACTGACCGAACTAAGCCTTCTTTGCATCCCTCATACCCTTCCACTCCATCATCGTCAGCAGCTGTGCCCCAAAACCTGAACTCCCAGCCTCAATGCCTCCGCATTGCTCCCTTTTTTTTGACTGTACCCACGTTCAACTCCTCTCTATCCGGCTCAGTGTCAAGCTCCGGCTTTGTTAGGCGCTGTGAGAATGCTCTGTGATCAGTGCTTGTGCTGTATAAATGCAAGTTGTTGAATCAAGTAACAACACTAAAAACAGCCATCTTTTCATTTCTAGTTTATAATAGGATTTCCACAGTGGAATAGAGCACGGACAGGTTATCTGGATTGGCCAGTGAGACTAGGCCCCAATGAGAGAGCCACAATGGGTAGATATAGCTGGTGGGTGTGATCAGCGAAAGTGGGGGTGCATACTCAGATCCATTGCAGAGGCCATTGGAAAGCACAGGATGTGGCATAGAGCCTCTGCAAAGTAACACACAATCTTGGGGACTAATTTTCTAGTCAGTTTTACACCTGTGTACTATATTTAGTGAGAAAGCCTGTTTTGTTTGTGTGTGTGTCTAAAAGTTTTGTTTTCCTGTAAATGCTTTATTTTATAACTTAGTTTCGTTTTCACTAGCTCTGGGCCCGCCCTGTCTCTTGGCAAAAACTCTTTAAGTTCTTTTGTTCTTGAGATCACGTCCTCTCTCGCAATAAATATGATTGGCCCTTGAGGGGACATGAATTTCATTGTTTTCTGAGACATTGCAATGTGTAATTAGCTGCCATGTTTAGAACCCCCAAAAAATAGTCAATTCACTTTACATTATATTCTGTGACGTGCTTTGAGACGTCTCTGAACATGTGATCAGGGGCTATTTCAAATGCAAGCATTATTATGACAATTTTATTATATGCTTAAATTTTGTGCCCCATTTATGACTTGATTGCTGCAGCCGCTCATACAGTCAGTAGTGCGGTATAATTGGAGTGAGAATGCAACTTCAAGTGTGTGTGCCTCTTAACTTGCAGGTACACTCACATTGAGGGAGAATGTGCCTTCATCACCTACGACGACCTTCTGAACCGCCTTGAGGACCTGGTGTGTGACGTGGTTGATCGTATTCTCAAGTCGCCGTTTGGAGATCTTGTGCGTGAATTGCATCCAGTAAGTGACCGGGAAACCTCTGCCTGTTTGGTGCAGTGACATCCAGCCTGATCATTGGCTCAGGTTTTGCACCATCCATAGTAACCACACGATATTCCAATATCACATTCCTTCCATTTCAATCCACGACTGTTTGTGGGACATTGCTGTGCGCAATTAGCTGGCTGCCGCGTTTCGCTCACAAATATATAGTCGATTCACTTTACAGTATATTCTGTGAAGCACTTTGAGATGTCTAGAAGATGTGAAAAGCGCTATATCAAATGTAAGGATATTATTATTTATTAACAATAAAATCAGGAGAAGTTACTTGGCTTGATTGTCTCCATGTAAATCTCTTTTTCGTGTGTCTTTTTTTTCCTATCAGGAATTTCAGCCGCCCAAACGGCCGTTCAGGAGAATGAACTACACTGATGCAATTGTTTGGCTCAAAGAACACAACTATAAGAAGGAGGATGGAACTTTTTACGAGTTTGGAGAAGTGAGTGTTCGAGTTTGAGACTTTTTGCTTGGTGCAACAATAACAACAACTTGCATTTCTATAGCATCCCAGAGCACTTGACAGTCTTAGAGCATGATGCCGAGCCAAGGGGAGGGGGGAGGTGCATAGGCACGGTCAAAGAGGAGGGATAGATGGGAAAGGAAGGGGCAAGGAGGAGGGATAAAGGAAGAGGGTTCTGGTTCAGGAGCAGTGGGAGACAGGAGAGAGATTTAGAGGGAATGTGATATTGAAATATACTTGTCAGTGGACTTTAAGGTAAGAGATGCATGTCAATTGGTAACTGTCCCTGGCGTGGTAGCTTGGGGTAGTGGTAACGGGTGGTTAGATTGAAATATGGCAAATAATCATTGGGTACCTCTGAGTTCCCTTGTCTTTGCCTTTGTCGCCTCTTGGCTGGACTACTACCAACACCTTTCTCGCCAATCTTCCCTACTGCACCATTCACAAATTTTAGCTCATCCAAAACTTCACTACTCGCATTCTCACCAGCACCAAACTTTGTACCCCGATTACACTAGTCCTTGCAAAACTCCACTGGCTCCTTGTCACAGAGCGGATCAACTTCAAGATCCTCATGCTTGTGTTTAAATTCTTCCATTCCTTGGCACCACCCTATCTCTCTAACCTCCTCTCTCCTCATAGTACAGTAAAAGCCCGTTTATCCAGCACCCTCCGGACCTGGCCAATGCCGGTTAAAGCGCGTGCTGGATATTCGGCCGAAAATGCAAAAAATAATTTAAAAAAATAAATACTGCATTTTTTCGGATGAATTCCGGTTAATCGAATGCGGACCTTTTTTTTTCATGGTCTCGAAAAACCATCGAGAAAAAACGTAACTTCTGTATATACGGAAGTTACGGTTGATCGGGTGCCGGATAAACGGGTTTTTACTGTACTGGTCCCAGCCTCCTCCTTGTCTCTCGAATCCTCCGCTCCACAATCAGTGACCGTGCTTTCAGCCACTACACCCCCAAACTTTGGAACTCCCTTCCTCAACCCCTTTGTCTCATCCCTTCCTTCCCCATCTTCAGGTGTCGCCTGAAGACCTTTCTCTTTGACTGCGCCCATGGTCACACCTGCCCCCTCCCACTGACTCGGCCTCGGCCATTATTAAGCGCTCTCAGATGCCGCCTAGCGTGGCGGGCGCCATATAAATGAGAGTTTTTGTTGTTACATGCTGTTATCTATTAGTGTTGTCTGTTAATGGCTCAGCTATGACAACTCAGTGTAGTTTACAAAGATGGTGGGGTGAGAAAAAGAATGTGGTAAATAGGATACATAGTACAGATCATCACTGGTGTTTTATATAGATTCAACAAGCGATGAGAATAAATTCAGCAAAATCTTAACAGCAACTGTACTTACTGTCGATTCGGAGCAAGTGGCCAAACATTGTAACTTACATACCAAGAATAATAAACATTGGGCTGATCACTGGCAAGTGAACAACTTGCTTTATGGGTTAGAGAAAGTAAACCCAGAACAACAACAAAATTACACTTGTAAAGAGCTCTTCACGTGGGGTGGATGTCCCAGGGTGCTGGACAGTCAGTGTTTCAGACTCACTGAACAATGCTTTCAATAAGGCCGAGGCAAAAGGAAAAGATTTAGGTTTCTGAAGTGTATGTTTAGGACAGACAGTAGGAAGAATTTCTTTGATGAGGTTAACCAGCAGCTGGGGGAGATTTTCCAGCGAAGGTGGTTGAGGTCAGGGCCCTGGACGTGTTGAACTGGCTTGGGGTTGTAAGTAGGTAGGGTTGTTGTTAAGATGTTGCCAAACTTAAGTGCTGTGAGACGGAGTCCCATGTGAGGATTGCTGTATAGAGACCTGGGTACAATTCCTGGCAAGGCTAAACCATGGTCAAGTTGCCTTACTCCACAAGCCTAATAATAATCCCTCAGAAAAAACAATAATAAATCGGTCAATTGAATTGCAAGACTGTGAGATACTGCTGTACGCAATTGGATGTCACGTTTAGCCCACAAATATACAGTCAATTCACTTTACAGTATATTCTGTGAAGCACTCTGAGACGTCTAGAAGACGTAAAAAGCGATGTATCAAAATGCAAGGATTATTATAAATGCAAGTTGTTGTTGAACTGATTCTGATCACTTGGTAAATCTTTGAAAACTTAGGGGTGATCTGTCCTGTTTATCCTGCTTGCCGTATTTGTAAGGTGACTCCGTATTTAATAAGATGACTTTTTAATAAGGTAGCAGGGAGTTTTACTGAGAGTTTGCGAAGATAATAATCTTTGTGTTTGGCATAGTGCTTTCACATCAGGAGGCTGTCCCAAAGCGCTTCACAGGATTTGCTGTGAAGTGGAGTGACTGTGTTAGTAAACACTGACCGAGTCCGGTGAGTCACAGTCGTGCGTCCGTGGACAGAATTAACCTGTTATATTTTTCTCCAACAGGATATTCCCGAGGCTCCGGAGAGGTTGATGACCGACACGATCAACGAGCCAATCCTGCTGTGTCGCTTCCCGGCTGAGATCAAGTCTTTCTACATGGAGCGCTGCCCAGAGGATCGCAGGCTGACTGAATCGGTCAGTGCTTAGGTAGCAAGTGTAGCCTTTGCGGGCGCCTTGCTGAAGTCAAACACTGTACATTGGCCCAATGGAGCAGGTTCTCCAATGGAGCAGGTCCTCCAAAGAGCTTTTAGATTTAAAACCAACATCAGGTTGTTTAGATACAGTAAAACTTCGATAGACCGACATTCTAAAAGCTGGCTACTCCTTGAAGGATTCAGATTACAAACAGCATTAATTTTTTCAATGTCAGGCAAATCTTCCAAAATTCAGAACCGCTGAGCATAGTTTGGCTTCAGGGCTGTGTTTACAGCTCACATGGTGTATAGGGTGGGATTTCCCCAACCATTTCTAGGGTAGGTTCTAAATACTGGCAAACTCCGAAATCCGGGTGCTGAGTGGGCCCAACTGTGCCGGATTACCAAGATTTTGCTGTATTACCAAATGATCAATGCAGGTTACATTCTGTGTCTGAGGTGCTATTTGACAATGGGCTTTGATTTGGACTTGGGAAAGCAAACTTAGTATTTCCTTCAGATTCTTTCTCTCTCCTTCTGTGTGTTTGTGTGTTCCCTTTCTCTCTCAACTCTTCTGTCCTGTTGAAAATAATCAAAAAAGAAAAAGTGTATCCAATTGTACATCCAGACTGAATCAGGTGAACTGACAGCTTTTGACTATTTCCCGTTCTTGAAAAACCTAAGACTGACAACTACAAGGGTAGGATGAGCACATGTCCACGAAGTTGTTGTGTAACTTGATTTATTTAAGAGAAAACTTGATTGAAACTCTCTTTGCTTTTTGGACCTAACGTGTGAGCGCGTGTTGTGAAATCTGAAGTTGCCACTTATAGTCTTTATCTAGTGACAAACTACAGGAATAATTTGGGTTCAGGTGTAATAATCTGAGCTGTTTTGCAGGTTGATGTTCTGATGCCAAATGTTGGTGAGATTGTGGGAGGCTCAATGCGTATCTGGAACAGTCAGGAGCTGTTGGAGGGTTACAAACGTGAAGGCATTGATCCCACTCCATATTACTGGTACACTGACCAGGTAACGTAGACCCTTCTCTTCTAAATACTGCTAAGAAATTTGTCTGGGTTTCTCTTGAGAGAAGGAGTGTTACTTGCAGGACGCGCTCACTTCCACAAAACTCTGCATATCCATCTTGCCAATCCTCACCAGGCTCCACTTGGCTCCCTGTCTCTGGGCAGACTTCAGGCTATGAATCCCCTTCATAATCTAGAACCTCTCTGTATTGCCCACAAAACATGCAGTCACTTCACCTTTCAGGATATTCTTTGAGAAGTCTCGAAGATGTGATAAAGCGGTTAACCAGGTGCAAGGATTATTATTATTAATATATCATTGGTCTGCTTATACCCCACTGCTCTGCGTTTCTCACCCGTTCTAAACCACCACTAATGTCCAAGCCTTCCGCCACTATCTCACCCCTCAGGACGCTGAAACCCTCATTCACGCCTTCATCACATCCTGGCTAGACTACGCCTATTGGCTTTCCCAATTCTTCCCTCCATAGGCTGCAGACAATCTAGACCTCTGTGGCACGTGTCCTCTACTGCTCCAAGCTTCGTGACCCCATCTCCCCCATCCTCGCGCGACACGATTGGCTCCCCATCACCTAAAGGATTCAATTCAAGATCCTAGTCCTCACATTCAAAGCCCTCCATGGCCTTGCCCCACCCTACCTCTCCGACCTCCTAACCCCTTAACAACCTGCCTGCCCCCCCCCCGCTCAGCAGGAGGGCGAGCGTTCAGCAACTCTGCCCCAACCTCTGCAACTCAATCTGCAGTCCCTCCGTCTCGTCCCCTCCCTAGCCTCCTTCAAGTCCTACCTCAAGACCCTCCTCTTCGACTGTCCCATCGATCAACCCAAATCCACCCCCCTTGCGTTCCCCGTCCCTGTTTACTATGTCATCGGCTGTTTAGATTTCTGTAAATCCTCACTCTGTAACTTATTCTTTCCTCTCCAGCGTAAATATGGCACATGTCCACATGGCGGATATGGATTGGGGCTGGAACGCTTTTTAACTTGGCTGGTCAACAGGCACCATATCAGAGACGTTGTATTGTACCCGCGTTTCGTTCAGCGTTGCAAACCGTAATGCCTCACCTAACTCTACGGTTCTGCAAGATTGAAGAAAATCAAAAGCAAAAGGAAACCACTTAGAAATCACAGCTGGTTAAACGTTGCATACATCATGAAAATTGTTTGTTTACCTATTTCCCTCACATGTGGCTTTCAAGCAATTATTGGACATCCATTCCTGATCCACTACCGTAATAAATGATCCCAAAGAGGATGGTCAGTAACACATTTTCTTTTGCTTGAGTGTCTTTTTGTATGTGCTCCTGGTTATATTAATGTATGCAAAAGAGAATTGTTTAACTCTGCTGCCCACATACTGACCAAACTCCTTCCCCACATCTGACCAGTTCTGGCCAGGCTCCACTTGCTCCCCATCACTGAAAGCAACAACGTCATCCTTGCACTCGTGTTCAAATCCCTTCACTCTCTGGCATCTCCCATCCTCTCTGACCACACAACCTAACCCAGTGCCTCCGCTCAACTGGCACCAGCCTGCTCGTCCCTCTGCCCCATCGTCGGAGGTTGTGCTTTCGGCCACTACCCCCCGGAAACTCTGGAACACTATCCCTCAATCCCTCTGCCTTGCCCGTTCCCCTTTTTGAAGTCCCGCCTGAAGATTTTCCTCTTTAACCCGGCTTACCGCCACATTCCCCCCACTACCCCCAACTCAGAGTCCGGCTCCGCCACTGTTAAGCATTCTGAGATCCTCCCATACCTGGAGAGCGCTATATGAGTGCGAGTTGTTAACATTTGAATGCCTAAACTGGGTGCAAAGAGGTAAGCAGCTAATCTCTTAACTAAGGGAACCATTGCTCAATGGGAAGGGAAATGCGTCCGAGCTGCGGACAGAAACATGGCAATGCTCTCTCTTTTCATGCTGAGCTCTGTTGCCACCAATAAGCTTGCAGAGAGTTCCTGGTACCTACCCTTCACTTTGTAAGAGCTCAAACCCATGCTTACCCCTGGGACGTCTTTCCGACACACAGGCCACTATACCTAATTTGTTGTCGGCTATCAAATGACCAACTGGTGACTATCCTTGATGTGAGGAGGTAAGTGGGTTCCTCGGGTAGTTGAGCTGGCTTCAAAGTGACATGTTTGCCAATGGAATGTCTGACTCAAGTCAACTTCGGTGATTTCTAGTCAAGTTCCTGAGCCAGACGGGTTTACAATATTCCAGGGAATTGCAACGTAGAGAGCTTGGCTCGTTGGCAAGACCTGGAAGAACAGACTTGTCACTGGGGGTTGCGAGTCATTCTACTCAGCTCCTGTTAACCCTGCAAGCCAAAACCCTGACACGTGGAGTGGTCCAACTGGACAACCAACGGGGAAGCTTACCAGACAATGCCCTTAATGGCAAAGCATGTAGTTTTAGCTGGTTAAGACTCCAGCAGCGCTACAACTCACACTGGCTCTTGCCAACCTATGCCAACCTAATACTTTCTGGATTTGGGTAAACGGGATACGTTCCCTCCAGGGAGAGAGAGTGCGTTCCATTCCAACAATCTATCTTTGGGATCCAAATTACCAATTTTTTTTTGAAGGGCTGTTATCTGGCATGTGGAGTACAGAAACTTGCCGAAAGTTTTGCCCTGCCTGGAATCAAACTCAAGTGTCTCACTTGCAAGGCAAGTGCTCTAACCACTTGCTTAAAAGATGAATTACATTAAAACACTATAGCTCAGTGGTTAGAGCACTCGCCTTACAAGCGTGAGACCTGTGTTCGAATCCAGGCAGGTCACCGCAAAACTTTGGGCAAGTTTCCTTACTCCACACGCCTAATAATATTCCCTCAAAAAAAAATTGGTCATTTCAATCCACGACCCATTGTGGCTGGACATTGCTGTGTGCAATTGGCTGCCGCATTTCGCCCACGAATATATAGTCAATTCACTTTACAGTATATTCTGTGAAGCGCTGTGAGACGTCTGTCTAGAAGACGTGAAAAGCGCGATATCAAATGCAAAAATTATTTATAAGACTCATGCCTTCCACCCCGCTGACAGCCTCCTTGTTCCACCTGAGCTCGGGTTAAAGTTGTGAAATGCTTTGGGGTGTGAATCAACTTCATGAGCGGCAGGAAATGGGTTAGATATACAGCCAACAGGAAAGGGCTGATATCAAATGCAAGCATCATTATTACAGAAAGTCAACGCCAATTTCTTGTAAATACACTTAGTCCTTGCTTAACAACAAGAACAAAATTGCACTTATATAGCGCTTTTCACGTCGGGCGGACATCCCAAAGCGCTGAACAGTCAGGTCGGGACTCGAGCGGGGGGTGGGTTGGAGGGTTGGGGTAGGGGGAAGGGAAGGGAGAGTGGGAGAGGAGGAAGAGTTAGTGGGGGGAGTCAAAGGTGCGGTCAAACAGGAAGGTCTTAGAGACCGACCTTGAAGGAGGAAAGGGAGGAAGCGAGGCGGAGGGGCTGTGGGATGGAGTTCCAGTGTGGGAGCAGAGAGGCTGAAAGCCCGGCCGCCGATGGTTGGGCGGTTAGGGAGGTGGACGTGGAGCAGGCCTGAGTCTGCTGAACGGAGGGGACGGGCAGGCTGGGAGGGAGACAGTAGGTCAGAGAGATAAGCGGGGGCAAGGCTGTGAATGGCCTTGAAAGTGAGGATGAGGATCTTTAATTCGATCCTCTGAGGGATGTAGAAATAAAGTTATTTTAATCCACTCCCTGGCAGCTCTCTACCTCTCCAAACTCCTTACCCCCCAATGCACAACCCGGCTCCTTCGCTCGACTGACATTGGCCTCCTGCGTTCAGCACTCACACCCTCCGTCCGATGATCGGAGGTTGTGCCTTCAGCCACTGCACCCCAAAACTCTGGAACACTCTCCCTCAATCCGCCCGCTTTGCCCCCCTCTCCCCTCTTTCAAATCCCGCCTGAAAACTTTCCTCTTTGACTATGCTTACAGTCACCTCAGCTTCCACTGGCTCGGAATCAGGCTCGCCACTGTTAAGCACTCTGAGAGGCTACCCTGCATGGAGGGCACTATATAAATACAAGTTGTTGTTGTTGAAATGTAATACTTTGCAACAGAAGCTATTCAAAAGACAGAGCCAAGGAGGCACACAGGATTCTGTCACATAGAGAGAGCATTTCATCTGAGAGAACAAAGAGAACTTAGAAACCGTTTGTTTTTGCCAAGAGCTAGTCAAAATGAAACTAACTAAGTTAACAAATGAAGCATTTATAGGAAAGCGAGAGTTTAGAAATAGAGCATTGCCAAATGCCTTAAAATTACAAATAGCAAGTTAATGAAAATAGAATTTCCAGCCGAAGGAAGAGATATTTGGAGATTAATAATAATAATCATTGCATTTGATGTAGACGTCCTTGAGACATCTCAAAGCACTTCACGGAATATATTGTAAAGTGAGTTGACTGTATATTTTGTGGGCGAAACAACGCAGTCAGTTGCGCTCAAAAAAGTCCAATAAACAGTTGTGAATTATTATTCTTTTTTGATGGAATTATTACACTCAGAAAAACGATCTGTCAATTTTCCAACAATAGGTCAATACTTACTGCTAGGTAAACAGAGGCATGTGGAGTAAGGAAACTTACCTAACATTTTTTCCTGCCCGGGAATTGAACCCAGCTCCACTCGCTTGCGAGGTGAGCACTCTAACCAATACCCTGCAGGACTCCACAATACAGGATTAGTGTTGGTTCGGAAAGGTCTTTGCACAAGTTTGGGAGTTTGGGGTCCATTTGACTAGTGTTGATTCTATGCTTGTCTGTGGAGTCCTGTAGCTCAGCGGTTAGAGCATTCACCTTACAAGCGTGAGGCCTGGGTTCGATTCATGGCAGGGCGGAATCTTGGGCAAATTTCCTTACTCCACATACCGGAAAATAATCCCACAAGAAAAAAACAATAATAAGTTAGTCATTTCAATCTGCAACTGTTTGTGGGACACTGCTGTGTACAATTGGCTGCTGTATTTTGCCCACAAATATACAGCCAATTCACTTTACAGTATATTCTGTGAAGCGCTTTGAGGCGTCTGGAAGACGTGAAAAGCACTATATCAAATGAAAGGATTATTATTGTCTCCAATGTGAGAGATCTTGATATCCAAAGTATGTCAACCCATCTGATTATAATTTCCTGATAGTGTTACATGGTTTTGAAATTTATAATGCTTTAAAAAAATTACAATTTTAAAATTTTAATTTTTTGTTAATAAACTTTGTTTTGTTATTTATTTAGCTTTTCTTGGGTGAGTGGGCAAGGAAAAGCAAAAGAAAGAGGAGAATTAAAATACATCAATATAATCCTATAGGCTTCTTTGTAGGAAGAGTTATTTCACCCTCGTAAACTGGTCTTTACAGTTGGTCGTACTGTAGTTGCCTCTCTCACTTCCATAATTTTAGCTTGCTCACTTTCACACTTCAGTTTCACTGCTAAAGTTACAAAAGGAGTTTCTATCGGTCAGTTATGCAGTAGACACCAGCCCTAGTCCTACCCCTACCCAGATCAAACTCACTGACTCAGTTTGTTTCACTCTTGCCTCAGAATTCAGTGGGTTGTAGGGTCAAGCCAACATGTCAGGACTTGGAACTCTGTCTCGACTCACATAATTTGGTGCTGGGGGAGGATGTGATTGAACATTCAGTGCCAGATAGTAATTTAAGATCCCTTAGGAAAGAAAAGGGAGTTTTTCACCGTTTGGAAAGAAAAGGGAGTTTCTCCCGTTTTTTTGGCCCCGATCCCGACTCCCCCAAATTAAATTAATCACTCACTTCATGGCTGTTGAGAGACATATTACTGAACAAAGATCAAAGAATCATAGAGTTATACAGCACAGAAGGAAGCCACTCTTTGAAAAGAGCTGGCCAAATTAACTCCTCACCGCTTTCTAATCCAGCTAATTCAAAGCTCTGCCGCCTGCATACTCACCCACACAAAGCTTTGCACCCCCATTACCCCAGTCCTTGCCAGACTTCATTGGCTCCCTGTCCCTGAGAGGATCGATTTCAAGATATTTTCAAGACCCTCCACTCGTCTGCACCCCTGTACGTCTCTGATCTCCTCTCTCCCCAAACCTGCACCCACTGTCTCCACTCCTCTGGGTCTGTTCTCCTCCATGTCTCCCCGAATCCTCCGCTCCACCCTCAGCGGCCGTGCCTTCAGCCACTACGCCCCGAGGCTCTGGAACTCCCTTCCTCACTCCCTTCGCCTCACACCCTCTCTTCCCTGTTTCAGGTCACAGTTGAAGACCTTTCTCTTCGACCGCACCTTTGGTCACCTTTCTATCCCTGCCCCTGGCTTGGTCTCGGGATCCGCTATTGTAAAGCGCTCTGAGATGCCGTCCGGTGTGGAGGGAGCTATATAAATCAAAGTTGTTATTGTTTCATAACCCTGAAAACCCATCCTCCCCAAATCTGTCCAGTAAAGATTAGACAAGTTAGTGTTGCATTATTGTTTTTTTTGGGAGGGCTTATTATTAGGCGTATGGAGTAAGGAAACTTGCCCAAGATTTCGCCCTGACTTGTCTGGATTCGAACACAGGTTTCACTCTTATAAGGTGAGTGCTCTAACCATTGAGCTACAGGAGTCCTACTCCTGCTCCTATTTTTTATGTTCTTATGAACTCCGCTATGTCACTACGTCCTAAATCCTTGGAAGTCCCTTTGTCTCACCCACTCCTTTCCCATCTGCAGGTCACTGCAGGTCACTGCAGGTCACACCTCAAGACTTTTCTCTTCGATCGCACTCACGGTCAACTTACCCCCCCTCCCGCTAGCTCGGCCTCGGGCTCCGCCATTGTGAAGAGTTCTGAGATGCCGTGGAGGACGCTGTATAAATGCAAGTTGTTGTTGCTGTCTTGTTGTGCTGTCATGGTGCAGTCTAAACCATTGCTCTAAGTTTATTTTTTCAAACCCCTTTAAAATTGCGTCTTATAACCCCGCCCTCCAAGATGTCCTGTCTCAAGACTGATGAGTCGTAACCTGTCTAATCGTTGTTCAGTGTTGAAATAAGTAGAGAACTGTTGCCTTGCCCAACGCATGTACTGTACTGGATACAAAGAGTATTGTAACAGATCATTAAGTAGAACATTGTATGTAAGATAAACCAAGTAGAATGTGCGTGGGGGGCTGGGGAAGAGGTGGTATATGGTGCAAACGTGTCATATCTAAAGGACGGCAAGAGTTGTGTTTTGAAGCATTGCATTAAATTGCCCCAACTGTTTAATGGATAGTTACCGAGTTAGGACTAAGGCAGAAGACCTCAGGCTCAGGGTGGAGGGTAGTGCTGGGATAATGCAATTATCTTAGTCCCACAGTAAGGTTTGAGAATATATGAGGTTCTTGCTCTCATCGCTATCTGGAAACCCTGCCGGGAAGATGAGAGTTTGGGCCTCGCTCTCTCCTGGGCTGGGCCACCACTCAGCAACACTCGGACTGAGTTACTGTCTAATCCCCTTCGCATCTCACCCTCGCTCCCACCACTCAGCGGGTTTCAGCCAGCATCATGTCCACCACCTCGCCCACTATTGGCGATTCGATCTCTACCACTTTGCCCACACAGTCTGGAACTGCATTCTGCGCCTCATCCCATCCCTTGCCTCCTTCAAAACCCATTTCAACACCCTCCAATTCGACTGTGCCTTCCTTCAATAACCCTCCTTTCTCCCCCTGCTCTCCACCCTCTCCGATCCCGACTCCCAACCCTGGACCGAAACACTGGCCGTCCGTGGCCTTGGGGCATCCTCCCGACGTGAAAGGCGCTATTCCAATGTAATTTAGTTGTTGGGTGAACTTTCATCTCTCTCCTCTCTCAACCTCTCCTCCCACCACCTCCCGCCACTTCAAGAGAGAAAACTAGACAAGCAAATGAATAAAAATAAACTTCAACACCATGGCCAATGAATGGGAAATTCAGAGCCTTTAAAGATAATGGAGAAGGCAATACAAACACTGTTACCCATTTTCCACTTACCCACTTGAAATGTCGGTCTCTGGTGGAGAGTCTTGGGTATTGCAATAAATGGATTGAAACTACTGTACTAAAAAGATCTAATTACAGTACAGGTAAGCCTCTATTTAGGATGCTTCCATTTGGGACATTTCGATTGAAGCACCATCATTTTTTATCACCTTTTGATCGATACAGGACACTTGGATTCATTTTAATTAATAAAAAAGTTTTGCGCATGCGCAGTAAGTATTCTGAATATTGCGGTCGCATTTGGCGACTTTTCTCTTCGATCAACTTACCCCCCTTCCCCTAGCTCGGCCTCGGGCTCCACCATTGTGAAGAGTTCTCAGATGCCGCGGAGGGCGCTGTACACCCAGCTGTACCTTTCTGCCTCATCCCTCAACCCCAAGACCATCGATGTTCTGACAGAATGTTTGTCCGACATTGAGTCCTGGACGAGGGACAACTTCCTGCAATTGAACGTGAGTAAGACCGAGGCCCTCCTGATCGGCTCAAGCCAGCGCCTCCGCACATCGGGCGCTGCCAGCCTCAACATCCAAGGCTGCACTCTCCACCTCACAAAGCCAATCAGGAACCTCGGCATCATGTTCGATCAAAAACTCTCCTTCCTCCCCCACATCCGTGTCTTGACCGGCACTGCTTATTTCCACCTGCGCAACATTGCCAGGCTCCGCAACTATCTTACCCCCCGCGCTTTCGAAACACTCGTGCATGCTTACATCACCTCGAGGCTGGACTATGGAAACTCTCTCCTCGTCAGCCTCCCCAGTTCCTCCATTCACAGGCTGCAGGTCATCCAAAACTCTGCAGCCCGTGTATTATCCCGCACCCGCCTCCGCGACCATATAACCCCCACCCTCGCCCGTCTCCACTGGCTCCCCATTCTCCAGAGGATCGAGTTCAAGATCCTCGTCCTCACCTACAAGGCCTTACATGGCCTTGCCCCGCCCTATTTAACCAATTTTCTCTCCCCCTACAAGCCCACCCGGACCCTCCGTTCAGCAGGACTTGGCCTGCTCCAAGCCCCTCGCCCGAACCGCCCCACCATCGGAGACCTGGCCTTCAGTTTCTCCGCTCCCACCCTATGGAATACCAGCCCCCAATCCCTCCGTCTCGTTTCTTCCCTTTCCTCTTTCAAGGCCGGTTTGAAGACTTTCCTCTTCGACCGTGCCTTCTGTTCCACCCCGAATCTTTCGACCTCCACTTCGTGTTTCACCCCTTCCCAAACACTCCCCTCCCAGCTCGGGTCACACGCCTCCTGTGCAGCGCCTTGGGACGTCCTCCCGACGTGAAAGGCGCTTTATAAGTGTAATTTTGTTGTTGTTGTTGTCTTGTTCAGCTGTCTTGGTGCAGCCTAAACTATGCTCTAAGTTTATTTTTTCAAACTCCTTTAAAAAAGCGTCTTATAACCCCGCCCTCCAAGATGTCCTGTCTCAAGACTGATGAGTCGTAACCTGTCAAATCGTTGTTCAGTGTTGAAATAAGTAGAGAACTGTTGCCTTGCCCAACTCATGTACTGTACTGGATACAAAGAGTATTGTAATCGATCATTAAGTGGAACATTGTATGTAAGATAAACCAAGAAGAGTGTGCATGGGGGGTGGGGAAGAGGTGGTATATGGTGCATACGTGTCATTTCTAAAGGATGGCAAGAGTTGTGTTTCGAAGCATTGCGTTAAATTGCCCCAACTGTTTAATGGATAGTTTTTTCATAGATTCATAGAATTTTACGGCACAAAAGGAGGCCATTCGGCCCATCTAGTCTGTGCCGGCTCTTTGAAAAGAGCGATTCAATCCCACTGCCCTGCCCGCTCCCCATAGCCTAATAGACCTGTTCTCCCTAAATAAAGATCTAATTCCCTTTTAAAAGTTGTTATCGAATCAGCCTCCACCACCTTTTCAGGCAATGCATTCCAGATTCGAACAACTCGCTGAGTGAAAAAATTTCTCCTCAGCTCCCCTCTACTTCGCCTTGAAACTATTTTAAATCTGTGACCACGAGTCACAGATTCACCCACGAGTGGAAATAGTTTTTCTCTATTTGCCCTGTCGAAACCCCTCATGATCTTATAAACCTCTATTAGGTCTCCCCTCAATCTTCTCTGCTCCAGAGAGAATAACCCTAGCCTATCTAGCCTCTCCTCATAGCTGAAGTCCCTCAATCCTGGCACCATCCTAGTAAATCTTCGTTGTACCCTTTCCAATGCCTTCACATTCTTTCTGTAGTGTGGTGACCAGAATTGAACACAGTATTCCAGCTGAGGCCTCACCAAAGTCCTATAGAGGTTAGTCAGCACTTCCTGACTTTTGTACTCTATACCCCTATTTATAAAGCCTAGTATCCCATATGCCTTCTTAACAGCCTTGTCTACCTGTCCTGCCACCTTCAACGAGTCACTAACACAAATCCCCAGGTCTCTCTGTTCCTTCACACCATTTAAAATTGTACTATCTAGCCTATATTGCCTCCCTTCATTTCTTCTCCCAAAATGCATCACCTCACACTTCTCTGCATTAAACTTCATCTGCCATGTGTCTGCCCACTTTACCAATTTGTCTATATCCTCTTGCAGATGGCTACTATCCTCCTCACTGTTTACTATTCTCCCTAACTTAGTGTCATCTGCAAACTTGGAAACTGTACTCCGTACACCCAAGTCCAGATCATTGATGTAGATTACAAACAGCAATGGTCCCAAAACCGATCCCTGTGGCACACCACTGCTCACTTCCCTCCAATCTGAAAAACAGCCGCTCACTACAACTCTCTGCTTTCTGTCTCGCAGCCAGTTGTGGATCCACGCTGCCACTGTCCCTTTTACGCCATGGGCGTAGTTACCGAGATAACAACAACAACAACAACAAATTACACTTATAAAGCGCCTTTCACGTCGGGAGGACGTCCCAAGGCGCCGCACAGGAGGCGTGTGCCCTGAGTTGGGAGGGGAGTGTACGGGGAGGGGTGAAACACATAGGGGAGGTCGAAAAATATTTGGTGGAACAAAAGGCACGGTCGAAGAGGAAAGTCTTCACACCGGCCTTGAAAGAGGAAAGGGAAGAAACGAGATGGAGGGATTGGGGGATGGAATTCCATAGGGTCGGAGCAGAAAAACTGAAGGCCCGGCCTCCGATGGTGGGGCGGTTCGGGCGGGGGGCTTGGAGCAGGCCAAGTCCTGCTGAACGGAGGGTCCGGGTGGGCTTGCAGGGGGAGAGTAAATGGGTTAAATCGGGCGGGGCAAGGCCATGTGAGGCTTTGAAGGTGAGGACGAGGATCTTGAACTCGAACCTCTGGAGGATGGGGAGCCAGTGGAGACGGGCGAGGGTGGGGGTTATATGGTCGCGGAGGCGGGTGCGGGATAATACACGGGCTGCAGAGTTTTAGATGACCTGCAGCCTGTGAATGGAGGAGCTGGGGAGGCCGACGAGGAGAGAGTTTCCGTAGTCCAGCCTCGAGGTGATGTGTGCGTGCAGTTAGGACTAAGGCAGAAGACCTCAGGCTCAGGGTGGAGGGTAGGGCTGGGATAATGCAATTATCTTAGTCCCACAGTAAGGTTTGAGAATATATGAGGTTCTTGCTCTCATCGCTATCTGGAAACGCTGCCGGGAAGATGAGAGTTTCAGCCTCGTTCTCTCCTGGGCTGGGCTGGGCTGGGCCAGCACTCAGCAACACTCGGACTGAGTTACTGTCTAATCCCCTTCGCATCTCACCCTCGCTCCCTCCACTCAGCGGGTTTCAGCCAGCATCATGTCCACCACCTCGCCCACTATTGGCGATTCGATCTCTACCACTTTGCCCACACAGTCTGGAACTGCATTCTGCGCCTCATCCCATCCCTTGCCTCCTTCAAAACCCATTTCAACACCCTCCAATTCGACTGTGCCTTCCTTCAATAACCCTCCTTTCTCCCCCTGCTCTCCACCCTCTCCGATCCCGACTCCCAACCCTGGACCGAAACACTGGCCGTCCATGGCCTTGGGGCATCCTCCCGACGTGAAAGGCGCTATTCCAATGTAATTTAGTTGTTGGGTGAACTTTCATCTCTCTCCTCTCTCAACCTCTCCTCCCACCACCTCCCGCCACTTCAAGAGAGAAAACTAGACAAGCAAATGAATAAAAATAAACTTCAACACCATGGCCAATGAATGGGAAATTCAGAGCCTTTAAAGATAATGGAGAAGGCAATACAAACACTGTTACCCATTTTCCACTTACCCACTTGAAATGTCGGTCTCTGGTGGAGGGACCTGGGTATTGCAATAAATGGATTGAAACTACTGTACTAAAAAGATCTAATTACAGTACAGGTAAGCCTCTATTTAGGATGCTTCATTCAAGTTTGTTTTGTTCATATTTACTGTATTCGTATAGCCTAACACTTCCAGGACCAAAGGTAAGATAATTTAGCCAAGCTGTGGTACAACAAGAACAAAATTGCACTTGTAAAGCATCTTTCATGTCGGTAGAACGTCCGAAAGCGCTGAACAGTCAGGTTGGGACCCGAGGTGGGGGTGGGGGTGGTGGCGGGGGAGAGGGGAGGGGGGAGGGAGACGGGGGAAGAGTTAATGGGGGAGCTGAAGGCGCGGTCGAAGAGGAAGGTCTTGAGACCGCCCTTGAAGGAGGAAAGGGAGGAAGCGAGGTGGAGGGGCTGTGGGATGGAGTTCCACAGTGTGGGAGCAGAGAGGCTGAAAGCCCGGCCACTGATGGTTGGGCGGTTAGGGCGGTGAACGTGCAGCAGGCCTGAGTCTGCTGAACGGAGGGTGCGGGGAGGCTGATAGGGAGACAGTAGGTCAGAGAGATAGGCGGGGGCAATTCAATCCTCTGGGGGATGGGGAGCCAGTGGAGATAGTAGTGTAAGGTGCTGTTTTATTGTCTCCAGTGAGTCAGTGAGAGCGGGGAGAGTGATGAGCGGGGAAAGCGGGCCAGCCAGCCGTAGCCCGCCTCAACACCTTGCATTGGTCGGGTGTGGATGTGTCTGGAGGCTTGAGGTTGGATAGTCTGTGTATGGAGTCCCCTGACCCTTTTTTCCCATTACTTGTTAATGATCCAGGAATGTAACCCCCGTATTCGACAAGGGCCAACTGTACAGTACTTGACCTTAACACAGTGATGTCTTGTGTTGGAATATTACCTTAAGGGAATAGGAGTTCCTCTTTTATCCTCCCCCTTTAACAGTGACAAGCAAAAAAAAGGTCAATCAATTCACGACTGTTTGTGGGAAACCGCTTTGCGCAATTGGCTGCCGCATTTCGCCCACAAAATATACTGTCAATTCACTTTGCAACAACAAAATTACATTTGTCGAGCGCCTTTCACGTCAGGAGGACGTCCGAAGGTGCTGAACAGGTCAGAGAGGCAGGAGGAGGCAACAACAACATAGTTACGGGCGAGGGCTGGAGGTGGGGGGGGCGGGCGAGGGCTGGAGGTGGGGGGGGTGGGCGAGGGCTGGAGGTGGGGGGGGGCGGGCGAGGGCTGGAGGTGGGGGGGGGCGGGCGAGGGCTGGAGGTGGGGGGGGCGGGCGAGGGCTGGAGGTGGGGGGGGCGGGCGAGGGCTGGAGGTGGGGGGGGGGCGGGCGAGGGCTGGAGGTGGGGGGGGGGCGGGCGAGGGCTGGAGGTGGGGGGGGGGCGGGCGAGGGCTGGAGGTGGGGGGGGGGGCGGGCGAGGGCTGGAGGTGGGGGGGGGCGGGCGAGGGCTGGAGGTGGGGGGGCGGGCGAGGGCTGGAGGTGGGGGGGGGGGGCGGGCGAGGGCTGGAGGTGGGGGGGGTGGGCGAGGGCTGGAGGTGGGGGGGGCGGGCGAGGGCTGGAGGTGGGGGGGGGGCGGGCGAGGGCTGGAGGTGGGGGGGGGCGGGCGAGGGCTGGAGGTGTGGGGGGCGGGCGAGGGCTGGGCGGGCGAGGGCTGGAGGTGGGGGGGGGGCGGGCGAGGGCTGGAGGTGGGGGGGGCGGGCGAGGGCTGGAGGTGGGGGGGGCGGGCGAGGGCTGGAGGTGGGGGGGGCGGGTGAGGGCTGGAGGTGGGGGGCGGCGGGCGAGGGCTGGAGGTGGGGGGGGGCGGGCGAGGGCTGGGCGGGCGAGGGCTGGAGGTGGGGGGGGGCAGGCGAGGGCTGGGCGGGCGAGGGCTGGAGGTGGGGGGGGGCGGGCGAGGGCTGGAGGTGGGGGGGGCGGGCGAGGGCTGGGCGGGC
The DNA here is from genome assembly GCA_035084275.1 of Hydrolagus colliei. Taxonomy (NCBI): domain Eukaryota; kingdom Metazoa; phylum Chordata; class Chondrichthyes; order Chimaeriformes; family Chimaeridae; genus Hydrolagus; species Hydrolagus colliei. The sequence continues at coordinate 151,128,949 of CM068742.1, forward strand.
GAGGGCTGGAGGTGGGGGGGGGCGGGCGAGGGCTGGAGGTGGGGGGGGCGGGCGAGGGCTGGGCGGGCGAGGGCTGGGCGGGCGAGGGCTGGAGGTGGGGGGGGGCGGGCGAGGGCTGGAGGTGGGGGGGGCGGGCGAGGGCTGGGCGGGCGAGGGCTGGAGGTGGGGGGGGGCGGGCGAGGGCTGGAGGTGGGGGGGGGCGGGCGAGGGCTGGAGGTGGGGGGGGGCGGGCGAGGGCTGGGCGGGCGAGGGCTGGAGGTGGGGGGGGCGGGCGAGGGCTGGAGGTGGGGGGGGCGGGCGAGGGCTGGAGGTGGGGGGGACGGGCGAGGGCTGGAGGTGGGGGGGGCGGGCGAGGGCTGGGCGGGCGAGGGCTGGAGGTGGGGGGGGGCGGGCGAGGGCTGGAGGTGGGGGGGGCGGGCGAGGGCTGGAGGTGGGGGGGGGCGGGCGAGGGCTGGAGGTGGGGGGGGGGCGGGCGAGGGCTGGAGGTGGGGGGGGCGGGCGAGGGCTGGAGGTGGGGGGGGGGCGGGCGAGGGCTGGAGGTGGGGGGGGCGGGCGAGGGCTGGAGGTGGGGGGGGCGGGCGAGGGCTGGAGGTGGGGGGGGCGGGCGAGGGCTGGAGGTGGGGGGGGACGGGCGAGGGCTGGAGGTGGGGGGGGCGAGCTGGATGTGGGGGGGGCGGGCGAGGGCTGGAGGTGGGGGGTGGGGGGGGGACGGACTGCGGGACGGAGGTCCAGAAGTTCCAGACGTCACTCCTGACGTGAAAGGCGCTGGACAAGTGTAACTTTGCTGCTGCTGTTGTTGTCGTCGTCGTTGTTGTTGTTGTTGAAGACGTGAAAAACGCTGCATCAAAAATGCCAGGATTATATTAATATTCTTTTATTTTTATTTTTACTTTTTTAATGATTATTTTAATGATGATGATGATTGGTGGGGGGTGTGGGTGGGGGTGTGTGTGAAGTGGGAAGGAGTGGAGGGAGGGAGGGAGGGAGGGAGTGTGTGGGGGGGGGGGGGGGGGGGGTGGGACCTTTTGTTGTGGGTGGGGGTGGGGGGCGGAACGGAGTGAAGGGGTAGCCAACAGGAGGGAGCCGGGGGGACAGGTTAGAGGGGGGACCCCCAGCCGTGTCAGTGCAGACGGTGATGACGCTGAGAATGGCCGCTCGTCTGCTCCCGGGTCAGTCTCTCTCTCTCTCTCTCTCTGTACTTTCTCCTTCTCTCTCTCTCTCTCTCCTTTCACTCTCCCGGACACCATGTTGCTGTTGTTATTGAGGGGGGGGGGGGGTGAGGTATTAACCCCCTCCTCCCCAGTATTGATAATGACAGGGATGAAGTGAAACTTGATTGTTATCATTATATATGTGAAAAAACTCCTTTATTTCTTCCTTCCCTTCTTCCCTGTTGTTGTCCTCTCTCTCTCTGTCTCTCTGTCTCTCTCTCTCTGTGTCTCTATCTCTCTCTCTGTCTCTCTCTATCTCTCTCTATCTCTGTCTCTGTCTCTCTCTGTCTCTCTATCTCTCTTTCTGTCTCTCTATCTCTGTCTCTGTCTCTCTCTGTCTCTCTGTCTCTCTATCTCTCTCTATCTCTGTCTCTGTCTCTCTCTGTCTCTCTATCTCTCTCTCTGTCTCTCTATCTCTCTCTATCTCTCTCTCTGTCTCTCTATATATCTCTATCTCTCTCTCTATCTCTCCCTGTCTCTCTATCTGTCTCTCTCTGTCTCTCTATCTCTCTCTCTCTATCTCTCTGTCTCTCCCTGTCTCTCTCTCTGTCTATCTCTCTATCCACGTAACATAGGATACTATTATTATTATTTCTTTCTCTCCTCTCTCTCTCTCTCTTTCTCTCTTACTTTCTCTCCTTTTCTCTCTATCCATCTAAAGTAGGACATTATTATTATATCTCTCTCCTCTCTCTCTCCCTCTTCCCTCTGTCTGTCTGTCTATCTATCTGTCTGTCTGTCTGTCTGTCTATCTGAGACAGTACATTGCTATTATTATTTCTCTCCCCCCCCCCCCTCTCTCTATCCATCTAAAATATAAGATTATTATTTATGATTATTCTCTCTCTGTCTGGTTAAGAATTGAACTGTTTTTACAGCCTTTTATTTTATGTAAAGGAGTGAGAGAGAGAGAGAGAGAGAGAGAGAGAGGGTGGGGGGGGGGGGGGGGGGGGGGAGAGAGAGAGAAAGAGCGAGAAAGAAGGAGGGAATTAGTAAAAAAGAGAGGAAAATAAAGGTGGAGAGGATGATTATGTAAGGAGCTGGTTGGTGTGGCCAGGCGGGATGTGCTGGAATTTTAAACTGGATCAAAAGACCATTGTGGCATACAGGATCATTGAGTAATATATATAAATAGCAGTGTTTTATGTAGCTATGTACTATGTACAGGTACTATGTTTTATGTAGCTAGTAGTTCGCCTTATATCTGTGTTGTTTTAAGCGCTCTGAGACGCTGTCCGGCATGGAGGGCGCTATTTAAATCGAAGTTGTTGTTGTTATATCTGTTCTGTAATCTATGGAGTCATGTATGTCAGTGGTTAGAGCACTCGCCTCGCAAGCGATAGACCTGGGTTTAATTCCCTGGCTGGGGCGAAACCTTAAGACAAGTTTCCTTACACCACATTGCCTCTGTTTGCCAAGCAATACGTAGGAACCTGGTTTCTAGTCGATTGACTGATTACTTTTCCCGGGAATGATAATTTTTTTTAATCATAGTTTGGTCACTTGATCCATGACTGTGTGTGGGACACGGCTGTGCGCAACTGGCTTCTGCATTTTTCCCACATAAATATACAGTCAATTCGCTTTACAGTAAATTCTCTGAAACACTTTGTGTCACCTAGGAGATATAATACGGTGCTCGATCTAATGCAAAGATGATTATGATTATTATTATAATTCCCTAATGCTTCATTTCCATTGTGTGCTTAATCTTTGCTTATCCGTGGGTGTAATTCTGTTTGTAAATTAGAGTTATCTTCATTTATAAATTCATAGGTTGGAAGTCTTTTGTCGGACAGTGGAGGGAGGGATCACTTTTTCAAGTGATCTTCCTTGTATTCCTGATGTGTCTATTAAAATGTTGCTTCCTGTTTGCTGCCTGAGGTGAGAAGGAAAAGCCTGCATTTGTTTTCTTTACACAATGATGTTTAATACCTTGGGAGCTAACACATCTCCACGCTTCAGAGTATCTAAGCTATATTTAGTTACATGCGTCCTACCTCATGGAAAGATGGTTGGAATGGAATACTGTACTCACACTCTGAAGGAACACATAGAAAAAGTTTCCCTCCCTCCCACCCAAAGTATCTTGGTGTAGTTTGAAATCTGATTTCTGTCGGAAGGATTAACTAAGGATTGCTTCTCTGGCTCCATTTTCTCAACAGTAACTCAATATTACAGACTTCCCATTGTGTGTAGAGAGTGCAACAAACAGATCCTGGCTTGCCTTTTACAAATGTGTTTAAATATATGAGTAATGCAAGTAGACCCCATTTAATGTTGCTTCGGTTAACTTTCTTTTGTTATCATGTTGCTGATACATAGGGGACATATATTCATTTAACGTTGCAACGTTCGCTGTTACGTTGTTCGCCAGCGGATGGAAAGGGGACAGGATGGCGCTAGTCAGGGAGCGAGTGAGTGAGTGAGTGGGGCAGGCAGTCAGGGGAGCGAGTGTAATGTTTATACATTAATTCTTATGGGAAAAATGTGTTCGCTTAATGTCGTTTCGCATAAAGTCACACTTTTCAAGAACCAAACTACGATGTTAAGCGAGGAATACCTGTCTGTAATCCTTACATTTAGTGTTGTGCCTTTCATGTCGGAAGGACGTCTCAAAGCAGATTATCTAAATCCAAGTGAAAGAAAGTTGGGGACACACTACTGTATCTCATGTACAAAAAGCCTATACTGTATATATACTATGTTCTTCTATGGCTGTGCGTTCAATATAGTTACCTTTTTTTTAAAAAAAAAGCCATCAAAAGTCCTGCTTTAAAATGAAGTTTTAAATTAATTTTAACTAAATTAAGCGTTTGCAAATTTTCTTCATTTGATCTCACACTATACGTTGGCCAAACATCAGACCCACAAATGTAGCTGTATTTCAGACGGCTGATTGTTGCGATTATTGGCTGCGAAGTGACACTGCAGCTTTCTGCAGTGTTTCCATTACTCTGGGTGTGGTTTAAAGTTAGATAACCATGGCCGAGATAACGATAGCTGCCTGAGGAGTCGTGGCTGAAAGGATTAAGGAATTGGGTTGATAGTACAATGTGCAGTGAAAGATTGTGGAGTCCTGTCGCTCTGTGGTCAGAGCACTCGCCTTGCAAGCGAGAGACCTGTGTTCGATTCCCGGCAGGGCGAAACCTTGAGCAAGGTTCCTTACTCCAAACGCCTGATAATAATCCCTCAAAAAATTGTAATTTCAATCGATGACTGTTTGTGGGACGCTGCTGTGTGCAATTGGCTGCCCTGTTTCGCCCACAAATATATAGTCAATTCACTTTACGTGTATTCTGTGAAGCGCTTTGAGACGGCAAGAAGATGTGAAAAGCGCTACATCAAATGCAAGGATTATCATTATCATCATTAGTATTTTAGACAAAACAAGATCGTAGAACAAGAGTTAGTTTTCTTTCCTCAGATGATAACCAAAGACTGGTTACCGTTGCCAGGGAAGGGCAAAGCAATTCTCAACAGTTGGACAAGGATCAATTTCTGCAGTGTAGAAAGCAGACAAATCAATGTTCCTGGCGGTACAAACAAGAAGCATATTTTAAGTAAATATAATACCTCACATGGGTAGGTGTTAAGCTGTGCGGGTGATTTGTAAAGGAATGGAAGTGAAAGCTAAACCTCACGGTCTCACTCAAGTAAAATCCAATATTGGGTGAAGCGTTTTCAGCAAACAATGGGACATTTTGCAGTAATCAATTGCCACGTTGACTTAGTTTAGACCAGTGGCTCTCAACCCTTTTCAGTAATGTCCCACTTGTTAATTTTCCACATTATCATGTACCCTCACCCAACCACATACACACACCACCCCACTCATTCCACTTGCATTTTATGATCAAGCTTTTCTTATATAACAAAATAACTAACACTTACAAAACGAGGGGAATATCAATTAAATGGGCTGGGCTCAAAATTGATAAGTCACCAGGACCAGATGGGTTTTACCCAAGGTTGCTGTGGGAGATACGGGTTTAAATAGCGGAGGCTCTGGCCATTATATTTCAATCTTCATTGGATACAGGAGTGGTGCCAAGAGACTAGAGAGTGGCTAATGTTACCCCCCTGTACAAAAAGGGGCAGAAAGACAAACCCAGAATTTACAGGCCAGTCAGCCTTACTTCGACAATAGGAAAACTACTGGAGACAATAATCCGGGACAGAATAAATCTCTACTTAGAGGAACACGAGGTAATTAGAGACAGCCAACATGGATTTGTTGAAGGCAAATCTTGCCAAACAAATCTAATAGAATTTTTTGAAGAGGCCACTGCGAGGGTTGATGAGGGAAATGCGGTGGACGTTATTTACATGGATTTCAAAAAGGCTTTTGACACAGTACCGCATAAGAGACTAATAACAAAAAATGAGAGGCCCACAATATTAAGGGGACAATGGCAGTTTGGATTAAGAACTGGCTGAGTGACAGAAAGCAGAGGGTGGTGGTTAATGGGTGTTTCTCGAAATGGAAGGAGGTGAGCAGCGGTGTCCCCCAGGGATCGGTATTGGGACCACTGCTCTTTCTAATATATATTAATGATCTGGACTTGGACATAGAGAGCACTATTTCCAAGTTTGCAGAAGATACAAAGTTAGGGTAGTAAATAGTGAGGAGGACTGTAACCAACTGCAAGCAGACATACACAGAATAGTGGAATGGGCTGACATGTGGCAGATGAATTTCAATGTGGATAAGTGTGAGGTGATACACTTAGGTAGGAAAAATGATAGGAGGCAATATAGACTTGGTAGCTCAATCTTAAAGGGGGGGGTGAACGTACAGAGAGATCTGGGTGTTCAAGTAAGCGAATCATTAAAGGTAGCAGGACAGGTAGATAAGGCAGTAAAAAAGGCATTTGGTGTGCTGAGCTTTATTAGTAGGGGCATAGAGTATAAGAGTAGGGAGGTTATGGTTAATATATCACTGGTTAGGCCTCAACTGGAGTACTGTGTCATCTTACTTCAGGAAGGACATTAAGGCACTGGAAAAGGTGCAGAGGAGATTCACGAGAATGATACCAGGAATGGGGAACCTTAGCTATGAGGACAGGCTGGAGAAGTCAGGACTTTTCCCATTAGAGCAGAGAAGGTTACGTGGGGACCTGATAGAGGTCTTCAAGATCATGAAAGGTTGCGACAGCTAGATAGGGAAAAGCTGTTTGCACTGGTAGGTGTGTCTGTGACCCGTGGTCACAGTCTTAAGATATCTACCAAAAGAAGCAGAGGGGAGGTTAGAATAAATTTTTTTACTCGGCGAGTTGTTCGAATTTGGAATGATCTGCCTGAAAGGGTAGTGAGGTCCGATTCGATAGCAGCTTTTAAGAGAGAACTAGTTAGGTATCTGGGGAAGACGGGTTTGCAGGTTTATGGGGAGAAAGCTGGTGATTGGGGTTAATGAAAGTGACTTGCTCGGTCAAAGAGACGGCACAGACTCAATGGGCCGAACGGCCTCCTTCTGTGCCGTAACATTCTATGATTCTATGAAATATACAATTTGGAAGGCTATAAAACGCTAAATAAGAGAGCTAAATAAATCAATGTACCGCCACCTGTACCCCCTGGAAATAATTTTGTACCCACTGGGGTACATGTACCCCTGGTTGAGAACCACTGGTTTAGATGGTCCATGTTTCAGCAATAATGGATTTTAAAAATGAGTAAATTATACTCCGTGACTGGAGTGTGTTACAAAGCACAGAGAATTCCACTGGCAAAACCACTTTGCAGCCTTAATTGCACACAAGTCCTTTTGTCCAGCCTTCATTTTTGGCTCACGTGTGACCAGTTGCCACGTGTCTGGTGGGATTTTTGCACCCCAGCATCTTCTTCCCTTGCAGAATTGTTTGGCTGCCTTTCTAATGCGCAAAGCACGCATCGGACACATGGAAACAAAACCGATGACGTGCTTCCCATTTCTTGACCAAAAAGAATCATAGTGATAGCTATAGCTATACAACAATATAGTGCCCTTAATGTGTGCTAGGGTCCTCACATTTACAGAGCTTGATGCCAGGCTGGGTAGAAAGGAGAGGTAACCGAAGGCACAATCAAAGAGGAAAGTCTTTACAAGTGATCCGATATAGGGCAAACAGACGACAAGGCTGAGAGACTGAGGCAGAGAGTCCCAGAGTTTTGGGTCATGGTGGCTGAAAGTATAATAGAACGGAGGGGAAAAGAGTCACGCAGAAGATACTGTACAACGCCTTCTGAATGAAGTGGGTGGGTAGAGGAGTAACAGGTGAACAGGTTTGAGAGGTGAGGAGGTACTCACAAGTTGAGTGTGAGGATCTTAAAATCGATCCGTTTTTGAAAATACATTAAAAAAAATCCATACCATGAAAATCAATAAGTTCACAGAATTGCTTTGGAATTATTCACCTTAGGGTTCTCTGCAGCAAAATATTTATTTGTGTTCACTTGCCTCTCCAAGATACAGATCCCAAGATATTTGTGGGCAAAACACAGCAGCCTATTGCACACAGTAGTGTCCTATTAACAGTCTTCGATAGAAGTGACCAATCTATTATTGTTAGTTTTTTGAGGGATTATTATCAGACATGTGGAGGAAAGAAACTTACCCAAGGTTTTGACCTGCCGGGAAATGAACCCAGGTCTCCCTTGCGAGGTGAATGCTCACTCAAACCACTGAGCTGCAGGTCCAGGGTTACTTTTTAAGTCCCATTTTAAAATTTCATACACTTCTATCAGTTCTGAGATTTATTTTTCTTGTTTAATGATTGCTCATAATCGTAGGCTACAGTTTGTTTCTCCAACACTAGACATCGTTGTAGCTTTGTGGTTAGAGCACTCGCCATGCAAGCGATTCAATTCCAGGTCAGGGCGAAACCTTGGGCAAGTTTCCTTACTCCACACGACTAATAATAATCCCTCAAAAACCCCCCCCAAATAAATTGGTCAATTCAATCCACGACAATGGGACATTGCTATGCCTAATCGGCTGCCGTGTTTCGCCCACAAATATACAGTCAATTCGCTTTACAGTATATTCTGTGAAGTGGTTTGAGATGGCTAGAAGACTTAAAAGTGCTATATCAAATGCAAAGATTATTATTATTATTATATCATTATTTGGTATATGTGTTTGTGGAATACTGAAGACCGTCACAGAAGTTAGCATCCAGTGTAACAAGGCCCCACAATCAGCCATGAAGTGAATGACCAATTGATCTGAAGGATTATTGACCGGAACATTGATGGTTTAGCTGACTCAGCTTGACTCATGCTTGGCCGGAGGCAACTCTAATTCCTAGTCTTCAAGCTTGTGTAATTCTATTCTGCAGAAATGGTGCCTGTAATACAGTTCATTAAAACTTTCTTGCCTGCCAAGTAAGGTTGTGTTATGGTGATTTACTATGAATGAATCTGACTTGTTAGCCTCAAGCCACAATGGATCTTGTAATATTTGGTTGTGTATTTTCATTAGCGTCTAATTCTTCAACTCAATTTATCTTGTAAACCTTCACAGAAGTGATCAGGTTTGGTGCTATATGAATAATTACTCAGTTCCTGTTCACCCTGCAAGCCAGAGCCTTAATGGGTAGGGTGGTCAGCAGCGGGAAAGCTTGCCTGACTGCAATATCAATGGCAATCTATATGGTTTTAACTGGTTAGACTCCCAGCAGTTACCCAAACACACAGTTACCCCCAACACACAATCTGTGGTCCCCAAGGCTTGGGTTTTACCAATCTGCGCCTAATACTTTCTGGGATTATGTAAGCAGGATGTGTCCCTCCAGGGAGAGAGAGCACATTCCATTCCCAACAATCTGTCTCTGGGATTTCCATGTGTAGGTGGGATGTGTGGAATTCTCAGTGGTTTGGATACCCTTAAAGCCTAGTGATGGGTTTCAATGTGTGTCAAGACACTTGTCAGATAGACACAAAGAAAACATGAATAGTTACTGAGTTATAAATGAATAAGACTGAAGTTGGCAGAATCTCTGATGTATTGAGTAAGTCTGGCTGTGGTAAACTCTGGAATAAACTATATACTGTACTGTATACAAAGGATTTGGCATTTGTGTCACCAGATCTGCTGACTTACTTTGCTGTAGCCTCCCTCGTGTGTACTGGGTTAGTTGTAAGCTAAACTGATGTGGTGGAATAACAGCAAACTCTTTCTCACACAGTTGCAAAGAGCTGTTCGAGTAGATGGTATTGTCGAGTCCAGTGGAGATGGCATTCAACCGCAGCAGTGAAGATAGGAGAGGTTGACAACGTCAAAGAAAATTCTCAACTTACCAAAAGGTAAATTGGAATATATAATTTTATGTATGCGCGGTTTCTAATAATCACTCAAGAAATTGAAGTGCATATCTGGATAAACAATTCTTCCCGATATGTCATGAACTCTTTTAAATTCTTATACATCCAATAGGAATTTTCTAGTGTTTTTGTTTTATGTTTCCAGCATCTACAATTTTCTATTCTGTCCTCTGTCTCTGGCAAGCCACTTATGTGGAGTGCCTTCACAATGCTGATCGAAATATACAGTAATTGCCTTTGATCGATAGACCTGATCAACTGTAACTTCCGTATAACCGGCACATCCAAAAAAAGGTCCGCGTTCAATTAACCGGAATTTATCCGGAAAAATGCATTTTCTTTTGAATTTTTTGGTGTGTTTTCGACCGAATATCCGGCATGCGCTTTAACCGGCATTGGCAAGGTCCCGAGGGTGCCGGATAAACGGGCTTTTACTGTTTATAGTTTATTGCATATTTAGCCAGAGATAAGCCAGATTTTTGAGGTGGGGAGCCGGAGGAAAAGGATTTAGTATTAACTGAAAACTTGTAGTTTCCCTTCTTGTGACTGCTTTTGCACAAGGGCAATATCTAACACAATATGTGTGCAACTCCCCTGATGTATTGACACCTAAGTGACTCCTCCCCAGGCTTTGTGATAGATCTTACCTGAGCTTCTCTCAGTAGTAAGAAAGGATCTAGAACGCCATTGCTTCTTAACATTGTCTTTCGCAACTGTTAACATGTGAACTCTAGTCCTGCTGCTTTCGTGTATCTGAGAATATTGTTTGTGTTTTTGTTTTTTCTTTCGTCTCACCAGCATTGTATACTTCTATATGGTTTGTCCTTACCCCCCCACCGCCTCATCTCTTTATGAGGCTGAAGACTGCTAGTTTATTAGCATATGTTCTCTTAATGCCGGTCTGTACTATAATTTATTTTGTCATAGATTATATGTACTTTGCAAAATCTTTAGTCAGTGTATTTTTTTGCCCAGGAAACCCAAGACTGGCATCCTCATGTTAAACATGGGTGGACCTGAAACGTTAGACGACGTGCACGATTTTTTACTCCGGCTTTTCTTGGACAAAGATCTTATTCCTCTTCCTGCTCAAAGGTAAGAAAAAGGTTGCACTCACCTCACAAGCGAGAGGACCCGGGTTCGATTCCTGGGCAGGGCAAAACCTTAGGCAATTTTCCTTACTCTACACGCCTAGCAGTAAGTGGGAACCCGGTTGTTGGTCCATTGTCAGATTGCTTTCCAGGATTAACAATCCCTTCTAAAAAATCATACATAATAGTCTGTTCACTCAATCCACGACTGTTTGTGGGACCCTGCTGTGCACAATTGGCTGCCGTGTTTTACCCACAAAATAAACAGTCAATTCACTTTACAGTATATTCTGTTAAACGCTTTGGGATATCTTGAAGACGTGAAAAGGATCTCAATCAAGTGGAAGAATTACGAATGATAATCCTAGAATTATTATTATTTTGTTTTTTGTTTTTTTTGTCAATCAAGGTGTTGAGGTTTTTGAGGGACACGTTTCAGACGAATAGTCCAATGCAGCACTGGGGGAAGCACTGCATTGACGGGAGGTTCCATCCATTGGATGCGATGTCAAACTGAAGTCATGTTCAGATGGGCGTTAAAGATCCAAGAGCAGTGAGCTTCTCCCAGTGTCCTGGCCAACAATCCTCCTTGTAATTTAGTCATTCAGTTCTGTTAGTAAGACCTTGCATGTGCAAATCAGTTGTTGGGTGTGCCTACAAATCATCACCGCCCATGACAATTGCCTGTAGAGCTCCCTTTGATGTATTTCCACTTGAAAATGGAATCAAGCACGGATTGTTATTGTGTATTATCGTTTCAGCACACTCGCTCCTTTTATTGCAAAGCGCCGTACTCCGAAGATCCAGGAACAGTACCACAGGATAGGTGGCGGATCCCCAATTAAAATGTGGACAGCCATGCAAGGAGATGGCATGGTGAAGCTGCTTGACGAATACTCCCCAGAGACAGGTATTGTATCAGTGCCAGATAATGCTGCAATATCCCTCGATCCAAACCGAGGGTGCTGTTGAGTAAGCTTCTTTATTCGTCGATCTAAACACTCCACAAGCCAGCACTCTAAACCACACCCTCTGTCCCATTCACAGTACTTCTTGCCCTTCTTATTAGCCCTTTTGTTACCTGTCAATTTAATCTTAAAGGATTGTCCCGACAAATGCCCCACTGACTGCCAAAAGAATAGCTGTAGTGTAAACTATTGACTTAAGAGATCTGGTGACAGGTTCCAACAAGCACTAGTGGGCAAAGCTGCCTTTCAGTTGTTTTTATTAAGTCATACAGGCTTTGAATGCCTGCAGTGCACTCACCTCGTAAGCAAGTGGGCCCAGGTTTGAAACCTGCAAGTTTCCTTCCTCAAATCCTTTTATATCTTGGCACTTTCCTATCTCTCCGACGTACTTACACCCTATCCCACTACCCTGGAGTCCTGTAACTCAGTGGTTAGAACACATGCCTTACAAGCATGAGTACTGTGTTTCGAATCCTGGCAGGTCAGGGCGAAACCTTGCGCAAGTTTCCTTACTCCACACACCTAATAATAATCCCTCCAAAAAAACAAGCAATAATAAAATGAGTCATTTAATCCACGACTGTTTGTGGGACACTACTATATGCGCAATTGGCTGTCGCGTTTCACCCACAAATATACAGTCAATTGACTTACAGTATATTCTGTGAAGCGCTTTGAAATGTCGATAAGATGTGAAAAGCATTACATCAAATGCAAGGATTCTTATTACTCGAGTAGCAGACAGTAAGTAACTATTTAAGAATAATGAAATGTGTAAATTGGATATTCAGGCCCTTTATAAGAACAATGCAGAGCAACGCACTGTAAACTACAAAGTGTCATCAGTGTCAAATAGCTTTTTGGTTTGAGCCTAATGTGCTTTTAAGGGATGTTAGTAAGGATTTCAAAACATATTTTGGCAACATTGGCGATGTGCAGTGAATAAACCCACATTTGGGAGGTTTGGCAGGGGGTTTAAGGTTTCCCCTTCTGTCCCTCTCCCAGATATTTCTCAGACTTTAACTCTGCCAAATTTATCTCAATTGAAAGGAACCAGCTCTATTTAAAAACAAAGCTTAATAATGGGGCTGGAAGGACACAAAGTCCAGGTGAGGTGATGTGTATTTGGTTGTTGAAGATTTACAAGCAATAAAGGCAGATAAGACAGAAATGCTAGCGTTGGTTCAAAATTGCTTCTTGAGATGGTTTAAGAGTAGGTAAAATGTACACCTAGATCTCATTTAGTATTGAACTAGAGTTAGTGGCTCTCACTCCTAGAGACTAGAGAGCCCTTCAGTGCTGTTTGTCACAATTAAACAAAATCAATATTGTGACATTGGCTTACGTCAAGGTAATAACTAGAGAACATTGTGAAGAACACAAGAGGTAAAATAAGAACTATTGAAGCGATAAATAGGCACAACAGAAGAGAACATGTCAATGAGCATTTGACAAAGTTTAATATCTAATTTTAAAAAATCCTTGCATTTGATGTAGCGCTTTTCACGTCTTTTAGACGTCTTAAGCGCTTCACAAGACGTACTGTAAAGTGAATTGAATGTATACATTATTTGTTGGAGAAATGCGGCAACCAATTGCACACAGCAGTGTCCCACAAACAGTCGTGCATTGAAATGACCAATTTTATTATAGTTTTTGTTTCTGAAGGGATTATTATCAGGCCTGTGGAGTAAGGGAACTTGCCTGAGGTTTCTCCCTGACCAGCCTGGATTCGAATACAGATCTCATGCTTGTAAGGCGAATCCTTTAACCACTGAGCAACAGGACTCCAGGAATAAGTTTGGTACATAACACGTGATTCACTTTTTACTGGCCTTTTAATGATTTCACTCCTAAATGCCCAATTCACTCCCAATTTTAGGATTATGAGCTTTAATTTTTTCAATTGTCTTAAAGGGTGCTACATAAATGCAAATTGTTGTTGATCACTGACGATCCAGATTTGAATTATAATCTGCTTGTTCCTGGTTTCTGATGCTCCTGTAAACTGGCGAAGTGTGTGCTTTTCTGGGAACACTGGCAGATAAAAGGAGCTGAGATGAAGAGTCTATTGCTTGATTGGCTGCTGAGTTTCTCCCACTAATATACAGGCAATTCACTTCACAGTATACAGGTAGACCTCACTTAACTTTGCTTCGGTCAACGTTGTTTCGTTATTACATTGCTGATGCATAGGGGAACATATATGCATTGAACATCGCGACGTTTGCTATTACGTTGTTCGCTCGGGTGGAAGCAAACTACTTTGGGTAGCGTAGGCGTACATAGACGCTGAACGTCTGGTATTCTTGCGAGGGTTTGCTTAACGTCGTTCCGTTTAAAGTCGCACTTTTCATGAACACAACTGCAACGTTAAAGGGGGACTAAGTGTATTCTGTGAAGTGCTATGAGATGTCTAGAAGAAGTAAAAAAAAACCACTACATCAGATGCAAGGATTATTACTGTATGACCACATGAACGTATTGCCTGACCCTGATAGATAATCTGAAATGCAACTGCTTTGCCTAAAATTCTGAGAATGGGCTAGAGGAGACACACCCTGCTTTTTCTTGTTTAAAGTGGCCACTGTAGTTAGGGGATAACCTAAAACAAACGTCCAGACCACTTTGTTGTTGAATTGTTCGATAAGAGCTTGTGTAAGCTTGGTTTTAAAACCTTATCTTTCGGGTCAGAGTTGTATATAGTAATAATAATATAATAATCCTTGCATTTTTTTTATAGCACCTCATCATTTCGTTAAGACAGCTCCTAGCATTTCGCAGAATGTATTGTAGAGTGAATTATCTGTACATCGTGTTAGCAAAACGTGGCAGCCAATTGCACACAGTATGTGCCACAAACAGTCATGGATCAAGTGACCATTTTTCTTTTTTGGGATTATTATCCAGGAAAGCAATCGACCGATTGGCTAACACCCGAGTTTCTGCTAGGTATCAAAGGTAATAATAACAATAATAATCCTTGCATTTGATATAGCGCTTTCCACATCTTATCAACGTCCCAAAGCGCTTCACAGAATATACTGTAAAGTGAATTGACTGTATATATTTGTGGGCAAATCGCGGCAGCCAATTGCGCACAGCAGTGTCCCACACACAGTCGTGGATTGAAATGACCAATTTTATTATTGTGTTTTTTTGGAGGGATTATTATCAGGCGTGTGGAGTAAGGAAACTTGCCCAAGGTTTCGCCCTGACCTGCCTGGATTCGAACACAGGTCTCCCCAGCTTGGTTTCCCCAGCTTGCAAGACAAGTGCTCTAACCACTGAGCCACAGGAGCTCATAATCAAAGGTAGAATCTTATACCAGAAGTGGAGCTCATAATCTGGACTGACACAGTATTTGAGCAAGTGCTTCCTAAAAATTGGTCATTTCAAACGTGTTTGAATTCAGGCAGGTCAGGGCAAAACCGTGGGTAGGTTTCCTTACTCCACACACATGCCTAATAATAATCCCTCCAAAAAAATACAATAATAAAAATTGGTCATTTCAATCCACGACTGTTTTTGTATATATAGTCAATTATAGTCGATACACTTTACAGTTTATTCTGTGAAACACTTTGAGACGTCGATAAGATGTGAAAAGCTCTATATCAAACGCAAGGAGTATTATTATTATCATTATTATTATTATTATTATTAATGGTGAGTGGTGCTGTCTTTAGGGTGGGATGTTAAACCAAGGCCGGTCTGTCACTCCTGGTGGGTCTGATAAACGTTAAAGATGCTGAGCCATTATTAAGAAGGGCTGCAAGTTCCTCATGACCCCCTTTTGTCATTCAGACGAGACGTTAAACTGAAGTATGACCTGGATATTCATAGGATGTTGAAGATCCTATGGCCATTAATTGAAGAGAGAATGGAGTTCCTCCTGGTGTCCTGGTCAACGATCCCCAGCTGATTAAAAAATGTTCAATCACTTCATAACTGTTTGTGGGGTTTAATCCTGCTTCTTTTTGATATAGCACTTTTCACATCTTGTAGATGTCCCAAACGCTTCATAGAATATACTGTAAAGCAAATTGACTGTATTTTGTGTGGCTGAAACGTGGCAGTCAATTGCGCACAGCAGTGCCCATAAACAGTCGTAGATTGAAATAACCAATTTTTTTTGAGGGATTGTTATGTACCCGATTGTTTCCAAAGCATATTTGCGTGTTTCAAGCTTACAAATCACAAATTAGCCAGCTATTTTGCTGCTAAATAGTTACTGTGAACAGCAAATACCGGTAAGTGCTTTGACATGTCCTCCTGACATGAAAGATGTAAGAATTATAATGATTAGAATTCTTCAAAATATAATTCATGAATAAATGAATGCTTGTGGGTTGGTGCTGGCAGAGATTGGCTGCCTTTATTTGCTTGTAAAACAACAACAAAATTACATTTGTAGAGTGCCTTGCATGTCGGGAGGACGTCCCAAGGTGCTGAGTAATAACAGGCACTATGTGAACCATTTTGAGTTGTTTCAATGGAATGAGAAAATATGTAGAAAACAACAAAATTACATTTGTAGAGCGTCTTTCACATCGGGAAGATGTCCCAAGGCGCTGTTATTCAAAGGTCTATGAGGAGTTGGTGAATTCAATGAGAGATTATGATCTACAATCGTGAAATTCCAAATACCAAAGGATAGTCACAAATGTAAGAGGGAGCTGGGAGCAAAGTTGGGAGAAAGGAACTCTTTTTACCTTTAATGTAAAAGAACTCTTTTTACCTTTAATGTCAGGCTCAAAATTCAGAAGGGAACAAAGCAGAATATAGGAAGTGTAGGATAGAACTAAAAAAGGAAGTTAGAGGGGCAAAGAGACTGCATGAAAAACAATTAGCGAGTAAGATTAAGGGGAACCCTAAGGTTTTTTACCAACATATTAAGAGTAAAAGGTTGGTCAAGGAGAGGGTGGGGCCAATTAGGGACCTAGGAGGAAATCTCATTGTGGAGGCAGAGGGCATGGCTGATGTACTGAATGAGTACTTCGCCTCTGTCTTCACAAAAGAAAATGATACAGCCAATGCCATGGTATTAGAGGAGAGGAGAAATGGATAGAATAATTATAACCAGAGAGGAAGTGCTAAAAAGGTTGACGTCGCTCAAGGTGGATAAGTCACCTGGTCCGGATGGGATGCACCCTAGGTTACTAAGTGAGGCACGGGAGCAAATAGCAGGGACTCTGGCCACGATCTTTCAATCTTCCTTGGACACAGGGGTCGTGCCAGAGGACTGGAGGATAGCTAATGTTACTCCCTTGTATAAAAAGGGGCAGAAGGACAAGCCTGGTAACTACAGACCAGTCAGTCTAACGTCGGTAGTGGGCAAACTTCTAGAGTCCATAATCAGGGACAAGGTAGATCTTCACTTAGAAAGATATAGGCTAATAAAGGACAGTCAACATGGATTTGTTAAAGGCAAATCTTGCCTTACAAATCTGATAGAATTTTTTGATGAGGTAACGGAATGGGTGGATAATGGTAGCGCAGTTGATGTAGTTTACATGGACTTTCAAAAGGCATTTGACAAAGTGCCACATGAGAGACTTATTATGAAATTAAAGGCCCATGGCGTAAAAGGGACAGTGGCAGCGTGGATCCACAACTGGCTGCGAGACAGAAAGCAGATAGTTGTAGTGAGCGGCTGTTTTTCAGATTGGAGGGAAGTGAGCAGTGGTGTGCCACAGGGATCGGTTTTGGGACCATTGCTGTTTGTAATCTACATCAATGATCTGGACTTGGGTGTACGGAGTACAGTTTCCAAGTTTGCAGATGACACTAAGTTAGGGAGAATAGTAAACAGTGAGGAGGATAGTAGCCATCTGCAAGAGGATATAGACAAATTGGTAAAGTGGGCAGACACATGGCAGATGAAGTTTAATGCAGAGAAGTGTGAGGTGATGCATTTTGGGAGATGAAATGAAGGGAGGCAATATAGGCTAGATAGTACAATTTTAAATGGTGTAAAGGAACAGAGAGACCTGGGGATTTGTGTTAGTGACTCGTTGAAGGTGGCAGGACAGGTAGACAAGGCTGTTAAGAAGGCATATGGGATACTAGGCTTTATAAATAGGGGTATAGAGTACAAAAGTCAGGAAGTGCTGACTAACCTCTATAGGACTTTGGTGAGGCCTCAGCTGGAATACTGTGTTCAATTCTGGTCACCACACTACAGAAAGGATGTGAAGGCATTGGAAAGGGTACAACGAAGATTTACTAGGATGGTGCCAGGATTGAGGGACTTCAGCTATGAGGATAGGCTAGGGTTATTCTCTCTGGAGCAGAGAAGATTGAGAGGAGACCTAATAGAGGTTTATAAGATCATGAGGGGTTTCGACAGGGCAAATAGAGAAAAACTATTTCCACTCGTGGGTGAATCTGTGACTCGTGGTCACAGATTTAAAATAGTTTCAAGGCGCAGTAGAGGGGAGCTGAGGAGAATTTTTTTCACTCAGCGAGTTGTTCGAATCTGGAATGCATTGCCTGAAAAGGTGGTGGAGGCTGATTCGATAACAACTTTTAAAAGGGAATTAGATCTTTATTTAGGGAGAACGGGTCTATTAGGCTATGGGGAGCGGGCAGGGCAGTGGGATTGAATCGCTCTTTTCAAAGAGCCGGCACAGACTAGATGGGCCGAATGGCCTCCTTTTGTGCCGTAAAATTCTATGATTCTATGAATGTAGTGGTTAGTGCACTTGTCTCGCAAGCAAGAGGACCCAGGTTTGATTCCCGGTCGGGGTGGATGCTCAGGCAAGTTTCCATACTCCTCTCACCTTGATTTACCTAGTAGTAAGTAGGAACCCAGTTGTTAGTCAGTTGGTGGATCCGGGGGTTAATATTCCTAAAGAAAAATAAAGTGGTCACTCAATCCATAGCTGTTTGTGGGATACCGCTGTGTGAAATTGGCTGCCACATTTCTCCCACAAAATATCTAGTCAGTCCACTTTACAGTATACTCTATGAAGCGCTTTGAGATGTCTCAATGATGATGCAATGTCAAACGTAAGTATTATTATCTTTAACAATTAAAAAAAATTGCATTTGACACAGTATCATTCAAGTCAGGAAGATGTCTCAAAGCTCTTCATATCATTTCAGCAGATTTCCAGCATCTATGGTATTTTGGGGGGTTTTCTTCTTCATATAATATAGTGTGAAATGTAGTGACTCGTTTGTAGCCGATGCTTTTCTGGGTAGAGATGTGGGTGAGAAATTGGCAAGTTAGAAGTGAGAATCCGAATCCTCTTGCCTCATCTTGCAGTAAATGTAGTACTGTATACTGTATACTGGAATGTTATCGCCACCTCGTGGTTGTCATTAGAATAACCACAAACACCATCAGTTAATTGTGCAAAATTTACAGGGCACATTTTGTCTGTGCTGTGCTATATCTCTTCCCCGAGCCTTTTATTGTTTGTCAAGGGCTGCAAGTCGCCAGTTATAATGAATTGGTTTACTCTGGTGATTCCAAAATGTTTGCTGTACTGTACACGTCTTATTCACAGACAGCTGAGGGTCATACCATTTAGGGGAAAGACATTGCTCCTTTTGAATCCTGCTGGAAGAGAATAGGGAGGAAATAGAATGTGTGTATTACATACAGTCTTATAGTTGACAGCCCCTATTTGTCTGTCTTCAGATCACATCTGAAGACCTATGGTCGCTTCCTCTCTCCCTAATGGCTTAACTATTATAATTATTAACGACAACAATACAATACAGTAAAAGCCTGTTTATCCAGCACCTTTGGGACATGGCCAGTGCCGGATATTCGGCCGAAAACCAAACAATTTTTTTAAACATTTTTTAAAATAATTTTTTAACAAAAATAGCATATTAATAATAGACTAAATAATCATTTATATGATAATATAATATATAAATATTAAATAATAATCCTTTTACCCACAGCGACCAGGCAGTTCAGAGAGATCTTTAAACTAGTGCAAAAGTTACACGTCTGAATGACTCTGTTTTCATTGGGGGCAGAAGAGAGGAAAGCAAACGTCTTATTGAGAAAGCGCTGTCACTGTTCAATTAATTTTCTTTCCAAAAAGCCTTGCAATGCCTGTTTGTGTGTGTGTATACACTAACTTGCACTCTATAAAAAAAACAGATCTGGCATTGCAGGTTTTTTAAATTTAAATAAAAGCTGTGATATGCATTGATCTGCAAGCTTTGCTCAGGATGTGTGTTTTGCTGTTTTGTGGCTAAATTAAATCTAAATTAATCAACTCACCCTCACTCTCTCCCTCTGCCTCTCTCCGGAGAGTGCATTGCTTTACAGTACCGGCAGCATTCTGAACTAGCGCCACCATCAGGCACCTAGTAGCAGCATTCCAAAATACTAACGCAACACAAAACACCAAAAGAATGCATTTTTCCGGATAAATTCCGGTTAATCGAATGCGGACCTTTTCTTGTGGTGCTGGTTATACGGAAGTTACGGTTGATCGGGTCATGGATAAACAGACTTTTACTGTATTATTGTTATTATTAACTATTCAAATGCCCTCCTCGCCAGTGTCCCTAGCTCCACAATCGACAAAATCCAGCTGATCTAAAACTCTGCTGCCCACATACTCACCCATACTAAACTCCATACCCCTATCACACTAGTGCTACTTGGATTTATATAGCGCCCTCCACGCCGAACAGCGTCTCAGAGCGCTTCCCGTACCCTCCGTTCCACCACCGGTGACTGTGTTTTTAGCCACTAGGCCCTGAAACTTTGCACCTTTGAAGCGCTCTGAGACACCGAATGGCCTGGAGGGCGCGATATAAATCGAAGTTGTTGTTGTTGAAACTCTGGAACACCGTTCCTCTATCCCTCTGCCTTGCCCCCTTCTCTCCCCATCTTCAGATTGAGCCTGAAGACCTTTCTCTTTAACTGTGTCTGTGGTCACTTCCTTCTTTCCCCTGGCTCGACCTTGTGTTCCACCTCTATCAAGCTCTCTGGTACACTACTGTGAGTGAGGGGCGCTATATGAATGCAAATTGTTGTTGATCATCGGAGAACCAGATTTTATTTCTATCTGACTCTTCTGCAAACTCATGTAAACTGGCACAGTGTGTGCTTTTCGGGGAACACTGCCAGATAAAAGGAACCGTGATAAAGAGTGTTGTTTGATTGCTTTCTCCTCAATTATCCATTGTGCGTTGAGTTGAAGATAGAAGCAGCTGCCTTGCTTCTAATCAATGGGAGTCTGCCATTGTAACCTACAGTCATGCTGTGTGATGCAGTTTGGGTCCTTTTTATCTTTTAAAAAAGAAAGCTATTAATACTTTGTTTCTGGTAGATTTATTTAATTATACTAATGCATAAAGAAAACACAATGACTCTTTCTGCTGTACTTTATCAGCAGCTTTCTGCTGTATTTGATATCTACTGCACAGTAAGTTAGTATAAATACTGGGAACTTGCATTCCAGGCTGACAACCTATTCAGTGAAGGGGGTTAGATGCATTTGGAGCTGCCGTCTTTTGGGACGTTAAACCAAGGTCCCGTCTACCTGTTCAGCACTATTCAAAAAGACTTTCTCCTATTCTCTTGACCAAAACTCCCACAAACAAAATTCTGTATTCCCTTCATGGCAATTTGTGGAACTTTGCTGTGCGCAAACTGACTGCTTCATTTGTCCACAAAATACATAGTCGGCATAATTTACAATAACAAAATGACACTTGTACAGCGCCTGTCACGTCAGGAGGACGTCCCAAGGCACTGGACTGTGAGTGTTTCAGACCTGGGTTGGGGAGGGTGGAGGGAAAAGGGGGGATTTGGGGTGACTGATAGGACATCCTCTTGACTTGAAAGGTGCTATACCAGATGCAACTTTTATTAATAAATGATGAATTCTTACTTGTAATGCTTATAATTTAATTACTAATAATATTGATAATAATCCTTGCACTTGATGTAGTGTCTGAACAACTGGGTAAACAGTTGTTTTACTGCTATTTACTGCTGGGTAAACAGAGGTGTTTTAAATAAGGAAACTAGGTTTCTCCCGGCCTGGGATTGAACCCAGATCCTCTGGCTTCCAAGGCGAGCGCGCTAACCACTACGCTAAGGGATTTCACAATGACTATGGCTTTATGTAGAAAAGTCTCTAAATACTTTATTAAAGTAGCCAATGTGATGTAACACATAGGGAAAGATGAGTTCCTGTCAAATGTGGAAAGAAAATACGTTCTTATCTGACTCTGGAAGTGGCTTCAATTGTTTAAACGGTGATGTGTAATGGATTTTAGTAAGAAAACATTTATGGGAAATGTTTGCAATGAGTGCAGGCGAAAGGGAAATGAGTTTTGATGTTTCGTCCTTTAGTTTTGATTGTACACTAAGTTGTTGATCCTTTTTACACCACAACATACACAGTCAATTCACTTCACAATATATCCTGTAAAGCACTTTCAGGCATCTCAATAACATGATAAGGCGCTGTATTAAATGTTGTTATTATTATAATTATAATTATTGTTGACTGCTAGGTTAAAGGTGCCTGTCAACCTGCCATTACTTTCTGGCTTGGAGTTGCCAATTGCTGAGCACTGTGTCTACGACAAAAGTCAATAGGATGTTTGTGGTTTTTGCGAGAGTGAACTCAACTTTGAGAAATGTATTTGGTGTCTTCCATTCCCTCAGCACCGCACAAGTTTTACATTGGATTCCGGTATGTGCATCCACTGACAGACGAAGCGATAGAAGAGATGGAGCAGGATGGGATTGAGAGAGCAGTGGCTTTCACACAATATCCCCAGTACAGCTGTTCTACCACAGGTATTGCATTTTCAGTCCAGAAATAAGCTTGTAAAGTGGTTGAAACTGCCAAATACAATACAAATTTACGTTTGCTTAGGGCCTTTCATATCGGAAAGACATCCCAAGTAGCTTGACAGTCCTGTCTTTGGCACACACTGGCTGGGGAAGATGGAGTTTGAAAGATGTCAGATGAAACGCAACCCTCTGAAATGCAGAAATTCCTTTTTGCTTTTGTGATTTTTGAGTTTTTAATTTGCCAAAGAGGCCAATCGCTGACAAGCCTTTTCACTATTGATGGTGCACAGAACCACAGGAGTTATGGCACGAGAAAAAAGAGTGAATGATCACGAAAGGTACCAATTGTCACGTGTAGAGATGTTTAGGAAATCTATATGAAAACTTGTGTTAATACTGTAATGTGTTAATGGAACGTCCTCCTGATATGAAAGGCCATATAAATGTAATTTTGTTGTTGTTGTAACTATCGATGCAGAAAAAGTAGCATTATATACGTGCAGATAAATGGTTACTTGGCTTAGGCTCTGATATTTGAAGTCCTGAATCAGTAAAGCTTCAGTCATCATCTTGGAGAGGATGGAGCCTTTACCTTCTAACTACAAAGAATGTCTATACTCCAATGGTCTGTACCAAGCCCCATGACCCTATCACTCCCACCCTCCCACATGATAGTTTGAAGCTCGTCTTCACCTTGAAAGCCCTCCATGGCCTTGCTTCTCTCTACCTCTGTGACCTGCTAACTCCATTTAGACGCGTCCCCTCCCACCACTCAGTGGGCTCCGGCCTGCTCCATGTCCCCTGTCCAGCCCTCCCCAACATTGGCGGTTGGGTGGGGACATGGAGCAAGTCAGAGCCTTTGGAATTCCATCCCAAGGTCCCTTTGCCTTATCCACTCCCTTACCTCCTTCAAGACCCTCTTCCTTCAACCCAATCCTACCCTCCTTGACTGTCTGGCGCATTGGCCATCCTCCCAACATGAAATACACAACACAAATTTGTTGACCCAGGGCCACAGCGAAGACAGTCTTGTGTGGATAGATCTTCACAGAGCAGGAGTACTAAAATTAAATTTGCTTTCTCCAATGCTGATATTGAATCTTCCCACCATGTCCCAGAGAAGCTAGTCCATTTGAGCCATAGAGGCTTATCTGAAGTCAACATTTCCCTCCCCCCCACCCCCCACCCCCCTCCTTTTTTCGTTCTTGCTGTGGTAATATTTCCGTTGCCACTTGAATGTAAGGTATCCATTTTGGGAAAGCTGCTCAGAACCGAGATGTTGCCTGCACACAAGTCTTCAATCTGGTGGCGAAAATACTTAATTACTTTTTTCCAGCGGAGACCTGAAGAGCAGTGCGCCGGTGATGGAACCTCAAAAGAGATTACCGTCATATTGAAAAGCTGTCCGAGGTAGCACAAACATCTTTATGATTATTGGCTTTCCTTTGCAGGAAGCAGCTTGAATGCAATTTACCGATATTATAGTGGCAGGAGGACAGCGCCGAAGATGAAATGGAGTACTATTGACAGGTGGCCAACGCATCCATTATTAATTCAGGTACAGTACTATTGTTTTGTGGTTGCAGTGGCTTTCTTTCTGCTTGCTTATCAAGGTTTCCCCTGTGACAGGGTTTTTGCCCATTTAAGAAACTTTACTGCCTGACCTTTGGGAAGGTTACTGTAGTCACCAACCTCTGGGAGCCAGAAATACCCGATACCATCCAGAGTTGATGCAAGAAATGTTTTGGGACTTTTGAATCCAAAGCTCGCAGTTTCCTGTTGCTTTGACCGACTCGCTGTTCCAGATGTTGTTTCATACAGTCAAACTCACTTTACAGTATCTTCTGTAAAGCACTTTGAGATGTCGATAAGATGTGAACAGTATATATCAAATCAAATGCAAGGATTATTATTGTTGGAAAAACATGTGGTCTCCTCTTGATGTCTTCAACTAACCTCAGCGTAATTCCTGATACACAGGAATCGGGTAAACAGGATGCATCCATCCAGGGTGAGAGCTTTGCATTGTAGCCAGGAGTTTCTGTGTGTAAATGCCACGTGTGGAACTCTGTCTGGTTTGGATATTCTTAAGCCTGTTGATGGGTGTCAGACACCTAGCTAACACCACAAAACTGGGAGTTGATAGCTTGGTGATGATGATCCTTGCGTTTGTACTGCCTTTTACTTTGGGACAATGTCTCAAAGCGCTTCAACAACAATAACAACTTTGATTTATATAGTGCCCTCCACGCCAGACTGCATCTCAGAGCACTTTGTCTCTTAAATAACGAATAACGATAACAACACCAGCAGGTCAGGCAGCATCTATGGAGAAAGGAAAATGAATTAACTTTTCAGGTCAGAAATCCTTTCGATGACAAAAGGTCATCGACCTGGAACATTAACTGATTTTCCTCTCTCCATTTATTAATAACCCTTGCATTTCATATTGTGACTATCACATTGGGAAGATGTTCGAAATCACCTTACAGGATTTGCCAAAAGGTGGAGTGACTGCATATTTGTAGGTGTATGTGGCAGCTAAGTTGCGAGCCACAAACAGTCATGTCAAGGACCAATTTTAAAATTTTATCAATTTTAACTGCTGGCTAGGATATCAAGAGAACCTCCCTTCCCTTTTTCAAGTAGCGCCTAGGATCTTTAACATCCACCTAAACAGACAGACAAGACCTCGGTTTAACATCTCTGCTGAGCGCTGTGAGGCTAGACTGAGTATAACATCCCTTTGTGAGGCTTGAACCCATCACCTTCTGATTGAGGCGAGAGTGATAGTAACTAAGCCAGGCTCATGGGTCCTTTGCATCTGCTGTTAGATTACTCTTCTGAAGCCTTTGCCCTGGTGACCAGAGCTAAATTGAGTGGCCCAATACATGACCAGTGCTCTGCAGAGCCACAGCATGAGCTCTGGAGACTCCTGCTCTGTTGTTGTTCTGCTTACATTTGTAAGCATTTACAGCGTCCTATTTGTTGTTTCAATCACATTACCACATTGTTCTGACATTGAAAGTGAAGAGTCTACCATCACTCCCAAGGCTCTTATTTATGGCTTCCTCTGCCAAATCAATCCCATTCATGTACACTATTCATGCACATTTGTTTTTCAAGCAAATTGCTCTCCCAGCTTAAGTGTCATCAGCAAATTAACAAGCTTACATTTGGTATAGTTAAATAGCTCATTAATATAGATTAGAAACAGACATGTCCTGACATATGAGGGATGACTGGATAAGCTAGGGCTCTTCAACCTTGAAAAGAGGCGTCTCTGAGGGGCCTTAACAAGGTTTATTGAGTGTAGAGGATGGAGAAAGATGTGGTGAGATAGCAGGACAGACGGAACAGGTTCAGATGGGTTGAAGACAATTTTCAGATGGACACCAGGAAATGCAATGGGGTAAATTGACAGCTGGAACAGGAAGGCTTATCAGGAAGATTGGTAGACACCGGTAAACTACATCATTTGAGATTTTTTTGTTAAAAAAAAGGTTGAATGGTAGGCTTGTTATTCTGAAACGATGAGTTCAAATAGGTCGAGACGCCACCCTTATCAAAACCACTCTTGCAACCATCGGGTTTGACTGAATAACTCCTACTATTCTGACATTAATCGGTCAGCATTTCCTCTGGCTTTTTATTTCCCCCTGCAGCGAATGTGCACTTTTGTAGCATCTGTTCAGTAAATCAATTTTTCTGTGGGACTTCATCAAATGTCCTAAGTATCCGATTTCCCACGTTACTTTCAGAAAAGACAAAACTGAGGTTTCTCAAGCAGAATCTTGCTTTCTAAACCGAATCTAGCTTTTACTGTTTTGCTCAATGAATGGCTGAGGCTATTTCTGGCGTCTGATGGAAATCTACTTACTGGAAATATTACATTGTTTGCCATATCTTTCATGTGAGTTGTTTCACCCACAAAACACACTGTCAAACGAAACAAAAACAAAAGTTGCTGGGGAAACTCAGCAGGTCAAGCAGCATCCATGGAGAAAGGAAAAAGAGTCAACGTTTCGGGTCTACAACCCTTCGTCAGTCAAACGAATATACTTCGCAGTATATTCTGTGAAATGCTTTGAGGCGTCTCAACGACCTGATAAGGCGCTATATGCATCAAATGAATGGATTATTATTTATTGTCCTTCACCAGGCTTTCCCTTGTGTTAATTTCCTGGCTATTGACATTGGACAGATGTTGCTGTATGAGCCTGAGTTAGATTAGTTGTTTTACTATGTAGGTGCACATTCCAGCAAATCTAATGTTTGGTATCCTTTGTGACCATTAGCTATTGTCCTTGAGGACAATTTACTGTCAGCTTTGAATATTTTTCAGAACATATTAACATTTTAACTTGACTTCTGTTATGAATGTAATAATAATAATCATCCTGGCAATTTCCCTAACAATCTGTCAAAGGTTTTTTCACTTCAAACTGATTTTATGCTGTTTTCATTTGTTTGTTTTACTCTACATGCCTCTGGTTACCTAGCCGCAAGTAGAAACCTGGTTGTTAGTCGGTTTAGTGGATCACTTTCCAGAGGTAATACAAAAAAAGTAATAATTTAATCATTCAATTTACAACTGTTTGTCGGATACTGCTATGCGGAATTTGCTGCCGCGTTTCGCCTATAAAATACAATTAATCCACTTTACAATGAATTGTATGAAGCACTTTGAGACATCTCAATGACGCTTGGCCATTTCTTGGAAACCCCCTTCATGGAAATATCAAACCATCTTGCCATGTCTGTCATGTAATGTGATACTGAACTGCATCTGTGTTAATCTTTGTCCTTCTTTGCAGTGTGTTGCAGATCATATATGGCAAGAACTTGATCGATTTCCAGCTGACAAAAGAGCTGATGTGGTCATTTTGTTTTCTGCGCATTCACTGCCGATGTCTGTAAGTGACGACAGAAATCTTTGTTAAGATAATGACAATAGGATCAATCTAAAATAAAGGAATTAAAAAAATTATATTTGTTCTAGCATGTTCCACGTCGGGAAGATGTCCCAAGGCATTCAGGGATTTGTTCTGGAGCTGGGGGTTGGGATCAGGAAGCTTGGAAGGCAGGGATAGTAAGAATAGGAAGGTCACTGAATGCACGGTTGAAGAGGGCAGTCTTGAAATGGTACTTGAAGGAGGCAAGGGAGGGAGCAAGGTGAAGGGACTATAAGATGGAGTTCCAAGTTTGGGGGCAGTGAGGCTGAAGAATGTCTGATGTGTTTACCTAAGGCCCAACCACAGAAGAGGAATACTGGCTTTTGAACTTGGGTTGAGTTTTGTTTGTGTGCGTGTGTTGTATGTGTGTGTTAAACTGTGAGCATATGAAACAATTCATGCTAGTTTGTGATGCTTGGATCTATTCCTGGTGTGCAAGACAGTTTTAGTGGGTTGGTATTGAAATAATGAAATTTCAACATGACATGTTGAAACAAAACTTGTCTTGTGTATCGGAAGTTGTGCTCAAGTCCTGTAGTGCAGTAGACGTGCCACAACATAAGTTGGTTGCCCAGGACTGAGGCAGTGCAGAAGAGAGCAAAGAGGATGCTCTCCAATATTGAATGAGCTACGAGGAGTGAAGGATGTCTCGGGAGAGCACCTTATAGAGTTGCTTAAGATTCTAAATTGCTTGGAGAAAGTCATTTCAAGATTGCAAGTGACACTTTCAGAACTGATTCCAGCAAGTATTCCCATAGCCAAATAAAAACAACAATTACACTTGTACAGTATAGCGCCTTTCAGGTCGTCACGAGGCGCTGGACAGTCATTGTTTCAGACCCGAGCTGGGGACAGGGAGGGAAAGGGAGGGATTTGGAGTGGCCAATGGGACCGTCGAAGAGGATGGGTCTTGAGGCGGGACTTGAAGGAGGTCAGGGAGGGAGCGAGGCGGAGTGACTGTGGGATGGAGTTCCAGAGGTTGGGGGCAGAGTGGCTGAAGGATCGCCCGCCAATGAAACAAATTTTCAGGAAGGGTTGTTGGATCAAGCAATTGGTGTTGTATGTACTTGGTACATGGACTTGTCTCTGAAACATTGGGGTGGTTGTCGCATGTCTTTTATAGGTCCTCTCACAATGCTGTCCTTTGATTAGCTCATGATGTTTATACTACAGAAATGCCAGGTGGACACTGGCTCACTTTTGGATAGCGTGAAATCTTTGAGATGTAGTGGGCTGGATAAGTTGTAGAGCACACTAAGTAAGGGCTGTTCTTTGGCACTTTTTATGGGTCGATATCCTGGGCAGCATGCTGCTTACATAATTGGTTTAGACGTTCTAAGATTGTATCGCTTGTCGTCTATGCAATGTATTGTAAAGACTCTTTCTGTATCTGGCTTGTGTATAAAAAATCAATAAACCTGCTTTGTGTTGAAAGCGGTATAGCAAATAGGATATTATCTGAAGCAGAATTGAGACCATCTGCTTCGCATATTGAAACTTGGGGGGAGGAATAAAAGAAGATTTTTAATTCTGATTATTGACTCCCAATTTTTTGTAAGTAAATACTTGGTGAGTATCATGTAATGGCTATTTTGTATCACGGTGCTTCATTATTTTGAGGTTTAATAGTCTTCTTTGTTATGTTATTGGAAAACAGTATTTTAATTATTGAATTATGTTGTTACTTAAGATGGTCTTCAGCGCCTTGGGATGTCGTCCTGACGTGAAAGGTGCTATACAAATGTAATTTTGTTGTTGTTGTTGTTGTCTTGATATCAATCACTTGATATCAATGAATGGTATTATTTGTTAAGAGCCTAGGAGGCCATTCAGTGAGAGCCTGTTCGCCAGTTTTAGTTCATAGCAGATCATTTAATCCCATTTCCATTTGTATCCCTTACTTTCCAAGTATCAATCTATCTCGATTACTAGGCAGAATGTGTGGAGTCCTGTAGCTCAATGGTTAGAGCATTCGCCTTACAAATGTGAGTCTTGTGTTTCAAATCCAGGCAAGCCAGGGCAAAACCTTTGGCAAGTTTCTTTATTCCACTCACCTAATAATAATCCATCCCCAAAAAAACCTATAATAAATTGGTCA
Source organism: Hydrolagus colliei (assembly GCA_035084275.1). NCBI lineage: Eukaryota > Metazoa > Chordata > Chondrichthyes > Chimaeriformes > Chimaeridae > Hydrolagus > Hydrolagus colliei. Next base: position 151,158,368 of record CM068742.1, read on the forward strand.
TTTCATTCCACGACTGTTTGTGGGAAGCTGCTGTGTGCAATGAGCTGCCACATTTCGCCCACAAAATTCAGGTATCCCTCCCCAACCGCGAGGGATACGTTCCTGTAACCTTCGTGGTTGGTAAAATCACGTTTGAAAAATGCAGGGCCCTATGGCAAACATGGGGATACGGGGAGTAAATTCACGTTTAGTAAAACTAAACACAAAAAAAACACATCCAGTTATAACATATCTGGGGATAGAGGGAGTAAGTTTGGGTGCGTTGACTGCCAGGATCTGCAGCAATCAGACAGTCAGGCTGTCTGACTTACAGAGAGAGAGAGACAGAGGGTGGGAGGGGGGTGGGCTGTGTGATGGACTTACAAAGAGATAGAGACACATGGGGGCGGGTAACACGGGGGGCTGGGGGGGCTGACTGATGGACTTACACAGAGATAGACACACGGGAAATAAATGCATGTTACTGTATTTACCTTAATCCTAAGAGAGAAGTGTTGTCACTGGTTGATTGCAACATCGAACTGGGTCCTAGTGCTGTACGATAGCTGTTCGAAAATTTAAACCCGTGGATTTAAATCGCGGATGCGTAAAACCCGGTTTGCGAGGGTTGTCGTATTTAGCAATCCGTGGATACATGAGTTTTGTGTTTGGCGAGGGGTAGGGAGGGATACCTGTACAGTCAATCCACTTTACAATATATTCTGTGAAACGTTTTTGAAACGTCTCAACCACATGATAATGTGCTATATTAAATAAATGCAAGTATTGTTATTAATAGTATTTCCATTTGTTGTCCTTAGCCCCCTTACTTCCAGAGTATCATTCTATCTCTTTGAGGATTTAAGTATAAATGAGTTGTGTCATTTGGACTTGTAACCTTTTATGGCATCTAGCGAACTTGATCATATTTGCAAAATAATAAATGTGTGTGTATTTTTGCAGGTGGTGAATCGAGGTGATCCATATCCTCAGGAAGTCGGCGCAACGGTCCAAAGAGTCATGGAAACACTGAATTTCTGTAACCCCTACAGGCTGGTGTGGCAGTCTAAGGTAACTTGCATTTCTGATAATTCTGAGGGGGATTGAGTTAAACAGGGAAAGCTTGAAGCAACCATTTTGTGCATCAGTCATAGCACGCTGGAGACAGCTAACTAACCCAGCAGTTCTAGCACAGTTCACCTGGATCAATCTTGAAAGGTTTACTTGATCTATGTCAGGGTGGCCCAACCTTTTGGCTGCCGGATGCCGTGTTTGAGGAACGTCCTCAGGCCACATAAACCATATTTTTGTGTTTCCCTTCTACAAACGTAACCTTTACGTGTTATGGAGCGAGCGGGTGAAATGGAGTGAGGGGGCAGTGGGATGAGATGGGCCCGCAGTAGGGAACGGCGATTAATCGGTTTTTCGATTAAACCCGATATGATTTTCAGATCGGTATGCCGATATGGTGATTCTAAAAAAACTGTTATATCGAGAGATTCGATTTTAAAAATATACATCGATATATTTTTAATATCGTTCCTGGCAATATATCAATATTGTTGGTATTATCAGTGTAATGCGATCTTTTCCAGCTTACCTTGTCGCCGGCATTGCAACCTCCTAGATCTAGAGCATGGAATGCGCGTACATTCGGTGCGCGCGCACAATTAACGGGCGCGCACATCCGATGCGCACGCACACTTTACTGCGTATACTCAACGTGAGTCGTGGCGTCTTAACAAAGTCGCATCGCTGAAAATTGTAGTTTGAAAATTTACCTTTCTCATCCTGGGGAAAAGAAGCCCCGTATGGGACTACTTTGAAAACAATGCAGTCAGTAATGGTGTGTATAGATGTACAGTTTGCAAGGTCTTGGTTAAGACATCTGATTCGAGCACGAGCAACCTGCGACATCACATTAAGCAGCACCACCCCGCCCAGCACGCTGCCCTCAGAGCGAAATCATTGTCGGCAACAGCAGGAAGTCGAACCAGCGCTTCGGAGAAAGCGACAGGTAGTGGGGCCAGTGCAGCTCAAATAATTCCTGCTTTATTTAAGAGGAGAACATTGTACCAGAGAGGGGACAAAAAGTGGCAAAGTATCACGAACGCTGTCACTTTTTGCATAGCAAAGGAGAGCTTGCCAATGGCGAAGGACATTAATTCAGACTTCAGACTACATAAAAATAAGTGGCATTTTGCGGCTGTAAGTGTTATTTTTGTGTGTGAGAGAGTTAGAAGCCAGATTATCACGGCTTCTATGTGTGTGTCTCGTCAGACACACAAATAGAAGCAGTGATAATCTGGCTTCTAACTCTAACAGTCAGACTGTCTGTCTCTCTCTTTTCTATTGTAATAGATCTAATTTACACGTGGACATTACATGCTACTTTCAAGCAAGAAATGGAGGAGAATAAATCTCTAGATTTTGTTTTTGGTGTGTGTGTGTTCTATTTTGTGTTTAGAGATGGAGGGAGAGAAGGAGAGGGGGAAAGTTGGGAGAGAGGAAGAGAGGAGAGGGAGGGAGAGAATGAGAGGGGGAAAGGAGGGAGAGAAGGAGCGAGGGGAAAGGAGGGAGAGAAGGAGAGATGCGAGGGAGGGAGGGAGAGAAGGAGAGGGGGATAGTTGGGCGAGAAGGAGAGAGGAAGAGGGATGGAGAGAAGGAGAGGGTGAAAGGAGGGAGAGAAGGAGCGAGGGGAAAGGAGGGAGAGAAGGAGAGAGGAAGAGAGGAGAGGGAGGGAGAGAAGGAGAGGGGGAAAGGAGGGAGAGAAGGAGCGAGGGGAAAGGAGGGAGAGAAGGAGAGAGGGGAGGGAGGGAGAGGGGGAAAGTTGGGAGAGAAGGAGAGAGGAAGAGAGGAGAGGGAGGGAGAGAAGGAGAGGGGGAAAGGAGGGAGAGAAGGAGCGAGGGGAAATGAGGGAGAGAAGGAGAGAGGGGAGGGAGGGAGAGGGGGAAAGTTGGGAGAGAAGGAGAGAGGAAGAGAGGAGAGGGAGGGAGAGAAGGAGAGGGGGAAAGGAGGAAGAGAAGGAGCGAGGGGAAAGGAGGGAGAGAAGGAGAGAGGGGAGGGAGGGACAGAAGGAGAGAGGGGAGGGAGAGAGGGGGAGGGAGGGAGGGAGGGAGGGAGGGAGGGAGGGAGGGAGGGAGGGAGGGAGGGAGGGAGGGAGGGAGGGAGGGAGGGAGAGAAGGAGAGAGGGGAGGGAGGGAGAGAAGGAGAGAGGGGAGGGAGGGAGGGAGGGAGAGAAGGAGAGGGGGAAAGGAGGGAGAGGAGACAGGGAGGAGGGAGAGGAGAGAGGGAGAGTGGAGGAGGAGGGAGAGAAGGAGAGGGGAAAGGAAGGAGAGAAGGAGAGAGGAGAGGAGGGAGAGAAGGAGAGGGGGAGAGCAAACAACATCGTATAATTCAACAGACCTTGACACCAACATTTCAAACTTTCTGGACCTAGAGCACGCATTTCGAAATGTGCGTGCACCGCGACTGCGCGCGCATCGTCAGTGCGGACGCACCGTCAATGCGCGCGCACCGCGACTGAGCGCGCACCATAAATGCGCGCGCGCCATCAATGCACGCGCACTTCGAATGCACGCGCATGCGCAGTATAAAAACTCGATAGATCGGTTTAAGCAGGTATGAGCAAACCGATATATCCATATCCGGAAAAATCCCATATCGCCGTTCCCTAGCCCGCAGGCTGCCACTTGTGCCTCCGTGTAGTTGCATCGAGCAGCATGTAGACTAGGATTGGATGGGGTGGCGAGAGAGCACAAGTAATAATAATAATAATCCTTGCATTTGATATAGCGCTTTCCACATCTTATCAACATCCCAAAGCGCTTCACAGAATATACTGTAAAGTGAATTGACTGTATATATTTGTGGGCGAATCGCAGCAGCCAATTGCGCACAGCAGTGTCCCACACACAGTCGTGGATTGAGATGACCAATTTTATTATTGTGTTTTTTTGGGAGGGATTATTATTAGGCGTGTGGAGTAAGGAAACTTGCCCAAGGTTTCGCCCTGACCTGCCTGGATTCGAACGCTTGGTTTCCCCAGCTTGCAAGACAAGTACTCTAACAACTGAGCCACAGGAGCTCCACAACAGAGAACTAAACAGAGAAGTGTGACACCTTGGTTTAACCTTGAGACATAAACGTGTGACGAAAAAATCTTTTTACACAGTCACCACTACTTGCTGAACATCTCAAATGCAAGGATTATGGTGTATGGTGTAAAGTATGGTGCTGCTGTAGTGAAAATGCAGTATTTTATACTGTGTAATGATTAAATGGTCTGGGGAAGGATACCTATATTAATGGTTTGTGTTACAGGTAGGTCCCTTACCCTGGCTTGGCCCTTCGACAGATGACACGATTAAAGGGCTGTGCGAGCGAGGCAAGAAAAACCTCCTTCTAGTCCCCATAGCTTTCACCAGTGACCACATTGAAACTCTACATGAACTCGACATCGAATATGCTCAAATCTTAGGCAATAAGGTACGTTCCAGGGATCTTGTTTGTGGAAGTTCTGGGTGTTTCTTTACTGCGGATAAGATTTTCGTTCATAAACCTATGGTTATGAAGCTGACAAATCTGGTGGAAATTGGAAATGTAGTTTCTTCCTGTTGGGTTCGATTTGCCATGTCTTTTAAATGTGGGTTTTTTCCGTCTGTATTGTATGCAATGAGTACAGTTGTTGCAGATAATCGATTGCATAGCTCTGAAGACTTTTGTTAAGAGCTGTGGTACGCTACCTGTCTATATAAGTCCAAGTTGTTGTTAATTGTCTCCCCATAATAGCATATTGTCCCAACCTCTGTTTCCCACTAACGGTCATGGATTGAATGACCAAATTATTTTTTATTATTATTTTTTAGAAGGTGTTATTACCTCGGAAAGCGATCCACTAATTGACTAACAACCAGGTTCCTACTTACAGCTAGGTAAACAGAAGCATGTGGAGTAAAAAAATTTGCCCAAGGTTTCGCCCCACTCGAGAATCAAACGCAGGTCCTCTCACTTGCGAGGCAAGTGTTTTCCCCAGTACTTTCCTCCCTCCAAAAAAAACACAATAATAAAATTGGTCATTTCACTCCACGACTGTTTGTGGGACATTGCTGTGCGCGATTGGCTGCCGCATTTCGCCCACAAATATATACAGTCAATTCACTTCACAGTATGTTCTGTGAAGCACTTTGAGATGTCTAAAAGACGTGAAAAGCACTCTATCAAATGCAAGGATTATTATTATATTATAAACAGGCGGACGGTAACTTTCTATTTTGTGTGTTTCAGTGCGGAGTAGAAAATATTAGGAGAGCAGAGTCACTCAATGGAAATCAACTTTTCATTAAGGTAATGTCTGCTTTGCATTTTCAACAATTTTACTCAGGCTACCGCCTGCCAATCATGTACTGGAATTTCTTATGAATACTCGCTGGCTTTTAATTCCCAGAGGTGTGCCAGGCATTGATGAATTGGACGCTAAGTTGACTTTGGTGTCTTTATATCAAGACTTTTTTTGGGGGGATGGTGGGGGTGAGAGAGAGGAAGAGAGAAATTATTTGTGTTAATTGGGCTGAGATCCAGTAACCTGAATTTTAATGTGAAGCGAGGGTTGTTGCATGGTGTGAGCTTTTATCACAAGTGTTTCCATCCTTAAGTGGAGTCTCATAGTATAGTGGTTAGGCCAATCGCCTCATAAGCGAGAGGACCTGAGTTCGATACGACAGAGCAAGTTTCCTTACTGGCGAGCGATCCACCAATTAGGGAATTGGTGCATCACTTTCCAGGGTAATAAACCTCTCCAAAAAAGAATAATAAAATAATAATTTAGCCACTCAATCCCCAACTGTTTGTGGGACACCACTTTAGGTATTTGGCTACTGTGTTTCACTCACACAATATATACTCTAGACAATGTGATCAGGTGCTATATCAGATGGTATTATTATTATTATCAAGGGCCACAAAAGCTGAGTCCATCCTTGCATCATGACTTCTTGGTCAATTTACCACACAAGTTGCCAAATACAACAGAGATCAATGACTGGTGACTATTCCTGCCCGTTCCCAGGATACAGAGCCTGCTCTTGAATGCTAAAAAGGAAGATTAAAATATTTACATGATGGGAGTATTAAATGGGAGAAAAGGAGAGAGATGCTGCTCACTCAGTGGTTTTTTTATCTTGGAGGAGAAAATGACTACAGTGGCAGATATTCTGTCAATTGATGTGATATTTAGCGTCTTGGGACGTCCTCCCGATGTGAAACGTGCGCTATAAATGTAATTTTGTTTTTGTTGTTTGGAGTAGGGGAATAGGTGGGCAGATTTTTATGAATGAATGAATTAATTGATGTTTTCTCCATTCCAGGCACTGGCAGACCTAGTAAACACTCACCTCAAATCAGCAGAAACCTCTTCCAGGCAGCTGAGTCTACGTTGCCAGCTCTGTGTTAATCCTGTGTGTGGAAAGACCAAGGAATTCTTTGCTAAGCAGAATCTGTGAAATGGCAAAATACAAACCATCAGTTTGTATCTCCTCTGTAGCACATGAGATGACGTGGCCACCAGCTTTGGTCCATTCCCAATCTCTTGAGTTGGCTTTTTGACTGAGCTTAAATCCTTATACTTGCCCATTTGTCTTCACTTCTGAAGACAAATGGCTCTTCCTCCATTATTTTCTTCATCCGAACTTTTATTTGGTCAGGGTGGGTACAGAATAAGATGGTGAGGTTTGATTTGAGGTGCATATACACATCAATTTCGAAGATGTGCTTACTTTGACAGATGCTGACACTTGCTTAATTGCTGAATGTATTTTTAGGTTTGGCCACGAAGCACTGAACAAATTTAATCACTTCACTCCTAACTTACCGACAGTTGTAACATGTTTGCAGAATTTGGTGCTGGGAAAATCTTCGCCATTTCCCAATGGGAGGGAGTCTGGCTGAAGGGAAAAAAAAAAGAGGGAAATTTGCTCAGTGAAAGAAGACCAAGGTCCATCATCTTGGCATGCGCTTGACATGTTGTGTCCTAAACTATATACTATATCCCAAGATATTATTTTCTAACAGAAATCTTATCTAATTACCATAGTGTTTCTGCAGATTTGTTCTGAATTAACCTCCCACTAACCACCTCCACCCACCCCCCCCCACCCTTCACCTTTCAATCCCATTGTCAACAAACATTCCCAAATTACTGTTTGAAGTTTGCTCTTAACGAAAGGTGGATGTCAAGCAATAACTTGATTTAAGAGTTGGAAGACTTGCTTCCGTCCACCATTTAAAACACAAGAGTGATGTCGCTATAATGTAATCCGCTCCCTGCTTTCTGTATTGCAAATATCTTCTCTTCCCCCTCCCCCCAACCCACTTCCAATCCTTATGCATTTGTGTGAATATGAGTGTATTTTGTCCCTCTGAGTTTATTTGTTAACAGGATAGTTAGATGATGAATCATAGATGCGTTGAGTCCCAGTTAGCCTTGGCATCGAACCCTTCTGTACATTTGCCTTGCCACTCAACCTGGGTACTTGATCTCTTGACAGTAATTAATTGTGCAAGTTGTAATACTTTTATGAAATTGTCACCTCTTCCAGGTCCACTTCAATAAGGAAATTCAGAACTTTTGAGTTGCGTTTAGGAGGTGAAACTAATATTGTAGCATAGATTAGCTAGTGACCAGCCAGCTTCTGTAGGTGAGACAGTTGTGTGTGATTGTTTCCTGTCAACGATTCTCACTGAGCAGCTCATCTGAGCAAGCTTCGTGTGCACCTCAATTTTGAGTTAGGGTGACAGCTCCTATCTAAACAAGCGCCCTACCTCCAACTGTATTCTCTCGCCCATACCATTTGCTCTACTCACATACACACCAAACACTCTCTGTCTTGCTTTGACTCACTGTTGCATTATTCTGCTTTTACTAGTAGCTTGTCTACGTGCAGTCTCCTGAAGGATGGCAAACTATCAAACTTGTTGTAATGTGTGGGTGCTAAAAGTGCCTAGTGGATACATGGACAGTGTATGTTCTGTATTACAATGGTATTCTTTACAATAGGGACACAAATAGAAAGCCTATATTTGTGCCTTATCACGTTGAACTTTTCAAAGCGCTTTACAGTTCTTACCGTCGAAAATAGTGACTGTTTGTAGGTAAATCTGCTTACGTCAGCAAATCTGCTTGTGTTTTAAGATGATTTTGTTGGAATAGCCCATCCAGCTGTTTGCTCTTCCTGGATGGACCCCACCTGCTTACCTCATTCTGGGGAGCAGGTTAGCAAGAGCCAAGGTTTGGGGACCCCAGAGTGTGCATTTGGGTTACTACTGAAGGCTGACCATCTACCCACATGAGAACACTGTCTGGCAACCTCCGGCGTAATCCTTGTTTGTATGAAATTTAAAAGCACTGCAGAATTGAATGGAGGACGGATAATTTGAGGCCTGGAGACCCAGCTAAGTACTGACAGCTTGAATCGGGACTTGCATAGTTGTAGAAATGATTTATCTGAGACCATAGTCTTTTAATCAGAAGTGAATGAATGCAACTCTTAAAGAATAGATTAAGGATGTATCGCATTAAGTTACAGAATATTTTTTGTGGGATGTCGAGTGTCTGGAATTAAAAACAAAATATATTAAATTCCAGACCCAAGTACGGAAGCTGTTGACGCCATTCAACTCGTCTTTTGTCTTATTTCATTAACTGTAATGCAAGGTGGTCTAACTGCCGGCCCGCGGGCCACATACGGCCCAGGGGACTATTTCAGCTGGCCCGCCCCTCCCTCCATAATGTTACGCTTTGGAAAGGGAAACACAAAATATAATCCTTACATTTGATTTAGTGCCTTATTTAGTGAGAGGGATCGACCGACCGACCGACCGACCGACCGACCGACCGACCGATCCACCCACCCAACCTACCTACCTACCTACCTACCTACCTACCTACCTACCTACCTACCTACCTACCTACCTACCTACCTACCTACCTACCTACCTACCTACCTACCTACCTACCTACCTACCTACCTACCTACCTACCTACCTACCTACCTACCTACCTACCTACCTACCTACCTACCTACCTACCTACCTACCTACCTACCTTGCCCTGCCCTGCCCTGCCCTGCCCTGCCCGCCCACCCGCTACAAAGCAAATCAACGGAAGAAACATAAGTTCAACATAAAGGCACCCAACATATAATCTTGGTTTAATGTCTCAAACAAAAGATGGCAGCTGCGAAATCTTCAGGTGCAGCCCTGGACTATCAGGCTAAATTACACGTGAGGACATTGCTCTTCTTGGTTCATTTGCCCACTGAAGGTTGACTAGGTTTTTGCAATCTGTATTGGTGTGTTCTGTTTCAAATGCCAATTGTGCACAGCGACGTTCCACAAACTCGTGGAGTGAATGACTAAATTTTATTTATTTTTTCTTGGGTGAAATTCAGTTACCCTGTATTCCTATCTTAAGTCAATTTCCTAAAAAATCGGCTCTGGGACGCCATCCGGCGTGAAAGCCGCAATATAAATGCAACAGCAACAAAATTACATTTATAGAGCGCCTTTTACATCGGGAGGACGTCCCAAAGCGCTAAATAGTCAGGTCGGGACCCAAGCACGGGACAGGGGTAGGGTAGCGGGGAGGGGCGGGAGAGAGTTGGCAGGGCAGCTCTTGAGATCTTGAAGGAGACGAGGGAGGGAGCGAGGCAAAGGGACTGTGGGATGGATTTCATAGTCTCATGAAAATCCTTTATTATTTTACCCACCATTGAATTTAAAGCGTGTATCAGGGGAAGTGCTTATTCAGCTTGCCTCTATTGAGTTACTCCTAGATTGTTTCTGTCACAGTGACTGAAGTGGGGCACCAAGCTTTAATGGGTTAAACGGCAATTAGAGATAAGTAATTAATGGAAGCTTCAGAAATAATGTACTCGAGTACATTACTGCTTATTTTGAAGCTACTCCGTTACCTTGACTAACTCCAGTTGCTGGAAATCCGCTCCCACGAGTTATTTTATTGCAATACAATTATACCTTTATTTATTTCCTTTTTATGCCCTCTATTTGTCAAGGTGGAGAGAATTTAGTCAGCTCCTTTCTTAATGTCACGTTTGCTTAAATGCGCTCTGGACTTATTTTCCTATTTTGCCATTGCGGTAGGTTTGAGCAGATTGAGCAGTGTGAATCATGCTGTAACTTAAATGGCAACACTGTAATCTCTGTAACGTATATCCACAGGCCTTATTTGTAGCCCTTAATATCCCATTATAGTACTGTATTTAGACTCCGTGCTAAATTAATAATAATCCTTGCATTTGATTTAGTGCTTCAACGTGTGAAGCTGTCTCAAAGCACTTACCGTGATTTGCTATCAGGTGTAGTGACTGTATTTTGCTTGTAAACGCAGCGGACAAATGTCCCACCATCGGCCATGAAGTGAACAACCAATTCTATTTGTGGACTTGATTGCTCCCTCCTGCAAAGTCCACCTCACCAAGCGAGTCAGGAACCTGGGTGTTTTGTTTGACCCTCAACTGTCCTTTCTCCCCCCCCCCCCCCCCACATCCGTGTCATGACCTGCCTTACCCCACCTCCACAACATTACTTGACTCTGCCACTGCCTCACCCTGCCAGCTGCCGATACTCTCATCCATGCATTCATAACATCCAGGCTTGACCTCCCCGCTTGTCGGCCTCCCCAATTCCTCCCTCCATAGGCTGCAGATCATCCAGAACTCTGCAGCCCGTGTCCTCTCCCGCACTAGGTTATGCCACCAAATTGCCCGACTTCACTGGCTTCCCATCACACAGAGGATACAGTTCAAGATCCTTGTCCTCACTGTCAAAGCCCTATGCTCCCCCACCCCCTAAATGTGTGACTTCCTAATCCCCACCAACCTGCCCACTCCCTCCACTTGGCAGGCTTAACGCCTGCATCACACCCCCTGCCTTGCCCATCCCACCATTGGCAGGTGGGCCTTCAGCCACTCTGCCCCCACCCTCTGGAACTCCACCCACAGTCCGGATGCCTTGCCCCGGCCCTCGCCTTCAAGACCCACCTCAAGGCCCTCTTTGACCATACTTTCGATCAACCTTCTTCCCCCCCCACCCACCCTCCCCAAACCCTACACCCAGCTCGGGTCCAGAATACTGTCTGTCCAGCACCTTGGGAAGTCCTTCTGACGTGAAAGGCTTTATACAAATATAATTTCATTGTTATTACATCTCTAATGTGCTGATCCCCTATCAACCTGTTTGCTGCCTCCGTTCAGTAGGCCACAGCCTGCTCCATGTCTCCCGCCCGACCCTCCCTACCATTGGCAGCCAGGCTTTCAGCTTCTCTGTCACCACTCTTTGGAACTCCATCCCAAGGTCCCTTCACCTTGCTCCGTCTCTTGCCTCCTTCAAGGCATAGCTCAAGGCCCTTTTCAATTGTAACTTCAGCCACCCTCCTACCTCTTTCGTCCTTCAACACAACCCTGCCCCACACCAATACTCAGGTCCTGATCTCCAAGTGTTCAGCGCCTTCGGACGTCCTCCCATGTGTGAAAAGTGCTTTACAAATGTAATTTTGTTGTTGGAATGGGGCCTTTGAGGTCAACCTCAAGATTTTCCTCTGTGAATTCCTGTGAAGCTCCAACCTAATGAGATGCTATACCGAATGCAAGGATTATTACAAGATCTTTAATATATACCAAACAGGCAAATAGGTTTAACATCTCAGCTGAAATGTGCCTACACATGATAACAACAACAAGTTACTTTGACACAGACCCTTTCACATCATGTGTGTGTTTGTGGGACACTGCTGTGTGCAATTGGCTGGCGTGTTTCACCCACAAAATATATAGTCAATTCACTTTACAGTATATTCTTTGAAGCTGTTTGAGATATCTCAATGATGTTATAAAGCTCTATATCAAATGCAAGCATTATTATTAACCCATTCCTACTTGGCAGAAAGTATGCAGGATTATCAAGTACAGTTTTGTTCATGTAACTCATTGTTGATCTATTTGGGACTTGTAATGCAGTTGGGTTTTCATGCATTAAACACATTTAATACAGGATTGATAGTACACCAGTACAGGATTATACAAACCTTAGCCAACTTTCAATGGGCAAATGAGCCAACAAGAGCCATGTCCTCACACGTAGCTTATAGTCCAGTGCACTGTTTGGGGAAACTCCAAGACATTGTTGATAGTAGACCAGCCAACCTAGTTCATCGGTTTCAACGCAGACCCAATGGGCTGAGTGGCCTTGTTTTGTGCTGTACATTTTTGTGGTTCCAATATTAATAATAAAATAGTAATTCTTGCATTTGATATAGTGCTTTATCGCCGCTTGGAGACACTCAAAACATCTTATAGAATATATTGTAAAGTGGATTGACTGGGCATTTTATGGGTGAAATGCGACAGCCAATTGCAAATAGCTGTGTCCACAAATACTTATGGATCAAGTATATCAAATGTAAGGATAATTATTATATACACAGTATATATATATATCCTACAAAGCACTTTTTTAAGTTGTCCTCCTGACGTGAAAGGCGCTGTGTCAAATGTGAGGATCAAGGATGATGTTATTATTTTTAACGGCTCCTATGGGCAGATCTAATGACTGCAAGACTGCAAATGCATCTTTCCACTTAGCTTGTTTGAAAAATGAGCTGTGCAACATAATTATACATTCTACTGACAAGTCAAGCCTTTACCGAAAATGTGACTCAGTTTACAGGATGCACTTTATAAGGTGCGTACGTGTGTGTGGGTGTGTGTGTGTTCTTTCCTTCTCCTTAACCTTTTCATTGCTGGAAACGTAGAGCACCTCAATGCAAGAATCTGCAAGAGAAAGATGGTTAATGTTTTGGCTTGGTAGATAGGCCTGAGGGTGTGTCTGAAATCCCACTGAGTCTCGGCTAGTTAAAACCCTTTTGCAATAAATTGTAGGGCAATGCTGGCTAATTATTACCTTTCAGTTGTAACTTGGAAGCCTTTTTCTTCTAATAATCATACTTGCATTTGATATAGCGCCTTACCATGTCGTTGACATAATAATGTTCCTTGCATTACGATATAGAGCTTTTCACATTTTATCAACGTCTCGAAGCACTTCCCAGAATATACAGTATTGTAAAGGAGGATTGGATGAGTTATATGTTGTGGGCAAAACATGGCAGCCAATTATGCACAGCAGGGTCCCACAAACAGTCTCAACGATGTGATAAGGCGCTATATGTAATGAAAGGATTATTATGATGCTTCCCCAGAGACTTGCAGCCTGGCGAGTTTGGTTTCCTAGGTTATCTGGGCAACTGACTAGTGCTTTGCTGGATTGTCCTGTCATTCATTTGAGGGGGCGAAAACATCCTCTCTCTTTGCACATCTGTCAAGTCAAGCACTTGAACTTGTAACAAGTAGATTAAAATCCTGAAATTGTATATAAATGGCCTTTTGGTCCAAAAGAAGGAGTGGATAATGGAGTAGGGAGAGAGCTGCTACACAAAGGATTAGTTTGCAGCTTCAAAGAGAAGAAAGGAACTGGGGGGATTAGTGAGAGCGAGCATTGCTTTGCAAGCTGGCCTGTTCTATTCCTTTTAGCTTTGCCCAAAGCAAGAGAGTAAGTTTCCCCCAGAGGGTATCAGGAAAGTGGTATCTGAGAGCCATGTTCTTAGTCTGTACAAAACGATGTTAGAATGAATGGACTGTTTTCACTCCCGATGGATCAAGCGATCTACCAAACACACCACTCTTGTGGTGCAGTATGTGGAGAGGGCGAAGGTGGGGAGACAGCAGAGAATTAGATCAATCTGGTGAGTGAGCTGCTAATTGCAGGAAATCCAGTTAAGATCATTACCAAAACCTGTTCTTTGTTTTTGACACTTGCGGAAACCCATCACTGAGCTTAAGCATATCCAAACCAAACTGAGAGTTCTACCCATCCCACTGACACATGGAAATTCCCGTGTGTTGGCTTGGAATGCTCACTCTCTCCCCATATTCTGTTTTCTGAAGTTCAGAGAGTATTCGGCATAGGTTAGCAAGAGGCAAGGCTTGGGGGGTCTCCAGATTGTTCATTGGAGTCTTGCTGGAGTCTAACCAGCTAAAGCTGCACAATTATCCAGCTAGGACCATCCTACCAGTTAGGGCTTTGGCTTGATTCAATTCCCGGGAAGGAAGAAACCTTAGGCAAGTTTCTTTACTCCATACATTGTGTTGTCCCACCTTATCAACCTCACCTATATCCCACTACTCTCTTTTCCCTACCAACTCCCTTGCTGGTCATTCAACCTCATGATTGTTAAGAGCTCCAAAATGCTACTCTACATCCAGGTCATTACACCAATAATAATAATATATAATAATAATCCTTGTATTTGATATAGCACTTTTCACATCGTATCGACGTCTCAAAGAGCTTCACAGAATATGCTGTAAAGTGAATTGACTGTATATTTGTGGGCGAAATACAAATTGCTCTTGTCACCTTGTGTCTCTCTCGCCCACCAACAACCCATCACTTTCTCCCCCAACGTCTCGAGTTAAGAAACAAACTCCAATTCAGTCTGAATGAATAAAAGCAGTTTATTGGACACTAATTGCAGAATTTACAGCACTACCATTTGATGATAGCGAGAATTAAAGTTTTTTTTCTTCAAAGAAATCAAAAAGGAAAATGAAAGACCGAACAAAAATAACGAAAAAAAATAACACAACTCAATACCAGCATGATGCAGACAGTACACCACTGCGCCTAATGGAGGGAGTATTTCATTTCCAAATACCAAGAACAGTGTACGGGACAAGCAACTGAATCTAAATTGGATAAGGACTGGGAACCTTTGTGAAGGCTTTTAAAGTGCCCGGATACGTCAACAGCCAGCAACAAGGGAGGGAAGCTTAAAAACTATGCAATAGTTGAAACATGTAACAGATACAGCATGTTGTAACTTGCGTTATACACACAGCTACGGATATTGCACAGCGGTCAGGCGCAAACATTTAAGCTTAATAAATAATAGTTAAATCAAATGCACAAACACGCACACACACGCGCGCGCACACGCAAGGAAGAGGAACTTAACTAACAATCAGCAGTGGGGCTTGCAATACAATTCAAGAAGTTTGTGAGTTCACGCTATACCTTGTAACTACCAATAGTGGGCAAATTATGTTCTAATCAGATGACTCCGGTATTAGTTTTCACAAGTTTCAATGCTCTGTAATTTTTTTTTTGGGGGGAAATAGAGTAAAGGAAAGCTGCTTTTATTTTTTTTTGCATAGTCTTTAAGGAACGTACGGGCTGACGATAAGATTGCTGGTGATGTCGTTCGCTGCAGTGCGAATCACAAAGTTAAGTAGAATGGGAAATTCAGTGGTAGCTTGTTGGAAGGCTGGAAAGATGAACAGCTCATAAGTACTGTACCATTCATTGGGGACTGACAGCATCTGTTCTTGGTCAGCAAAAGTGGTTGTGCTAAACTGATAGAATACAGTTTACATTTATACAGCACTTTTCACCTGGAGAGGATGTCACAAAGCGCTGGGTGCCTGAACCAGGGTGAGACATGCCTTGAAAGAGGAGAGGGTAGGAGCGAGTAAGAGGGATTCTGAGATGGAGTTCCTGAGATCAGGGGCAAATAGATGAAAGCTCACCTGTCAATGGTGTGGTTAATAAACCCAGGGACATGAAGCAGGCTGGTGTTTACTGATCTGACAAAGGCATATAATAATAATAATAATCAATAATAATAATCCTTGCAATTGATACAGTGCTTTTCCATCTCCTGGACATCTCAAACCACTTCACAGAAATATAATGTGAATTGACTGTATATTTCTGGGCAAAATGCGTCAGCCAATTGCGCACAGCAGTGACACAAAATAGTTGTGGATTGAAGTGACCAAACTATTTATTTATTTATTTATTTATTGAGGGATTATTTTCAGGTATGTGGAGTCTGGAAACTTGCCCAAGGTTTTGCCCTGCTGGGAATCAAACCCAGATCTCTCGCTTGCAATGCGAGTGTTATAACCACTGAGCAACAGAACTCCATATTGTGAAGAGGGGGGTTAATCTGACCAAACAGAATATGATTTTTTAATGAAATAAAACAATTAAGTGGCCAATTTTTAGGGGCATTTCAGAATTATTTGAGAATTAACTTTCATAATTACTGTAAACGGCACGGATTGAAACGCTAAATAAAAACAGCTTTAAAGAATTATATGGAATCACAAAGATTTTTAACAGGACGGAAAGAGGGCTATTCAGCCCAATTAGTCCGTGTCAGCATTTATACTCCATACAAGCCTCCACTCTTCCTAATCTCCTCTTAGACATCCCTCTATTCCCATCTTCTCTAAGTATATAGCATAAATAAGAAATGCCTCAAAGCCTACAGTTTTACTTTGGAGATTTATTCCCTTGGTACAGTATTGTCTCCGACAATATGAATATGACAGTATGAAGGGCGCTGGATAAATGCAAGTTGCTACTGTTGTTATTCATGTCCTTGAAGTTTACTATCAGTTCGAAGCATTAATGTTTTCCTCCCCCCCCCTCCCATGCCTTCCTTAATGCATGTGGGTGACCTTTATGTACTAACTCCCTTTAAATATTCTTTTAGACTCCAATAAAGTCCCCAGTTGGATCAGAATACCTTTGCCAGCCCAATTACATGGAGTATTTATAGACGCAAGGAGCATCCCATTATTAAAACCTTATTTCCACTGTGTGTTTATCTCACTGAATCAGCTGTTTCATCCATTAGTACTCGAGTACCCTTTAATGGTTCACACTCATTTTATAGACTACACAGTGTTGTGAGCGCGCAGATTGGAGATCAGGAACTAGGATCATTAAGCTGGGACTCGGGTGGGAGCTGTAAAAGTGAGGGAGTTTTATTAAAGGCAAATTTGCTTTCACAGCCTGCAGGGGTAATAAAACCTGTAAAAAATAAAGGGGGTGATCGACAAAACAAGGAAAGCTGCATTGAAGAGGCGTATTTACCAAAAGAATTGAATAGCAGTAATAGTAATAATTGCTTTTGATGTAGCGCCTTATCATATCGTTGAACATCTCAAGGCACTTGACAGGATTTGCTCTTAAACAAAAATGAACTCTGTGTATTTGTAGACAAATGCATCCTAACAGCGGATATCACAAACACACGCTTGTCAAATAATGGAAAACCATAATGAATTGTCTTGCTAACCAGCGCAGCTTTGATTTGAGGGCGTGGAACAATGCGCTCTGGCTCTTTCTTTACGAGTCAATTTCCGTTAACCCTTTCAGTTTTTATCAACTATGGGGCATCAACACAAGATAGCTGGTATCAGATCTAACAGAGAATTTAGGACGAACTTCTTCATACAGAGTGTGGAAACTGTATTCAAAATAAATAGCATCAACGTAATGATAATAATAATCCTTGCATTTGATATACCGCTTTTCACGTCTTCAAGACATCTCAAACCGCTTCACAGAATATACTGTAAAGTGAATTGACTGTATATATGTGGGCGAAACGTGGCAGCCAATTACGCACTGCAGTGTCCCACAAACAATCATGGATTGAAATGACCAATTTTTTGGGGAGGGATTATTATTAGGCATATTTAATGTATTTAAGAGAGCATATGCATGAAGCAGAAGGGAATAAAGGGCAATAGGAGAGACTAGAGAGGAATAGTTATGGGATATAAATACCAGCAGAGACTGTTTGGGTCAAATGGCCTGTTTCAGTGCTCTATGTGACTCTATGTAACTCAATATAATTTCCATTTAAAATTTAAGACTTTGTTCTGCGATCATATGCATAACTGGGATAAATCATCAGGAACACCTCCAGCCTTAAGCAAAATCAAACAACACTGGAGAAAGTACAGATCATCAACTACCCTGTGAGGTGCTTTGAGATATCCGCCCGACCTGAAAGATGATATGTTAAACATAAGGATTATTATTATTATCGCAAGAAATGGAAATATCAAGCAAAGAGGAAGAGCGGCCTTGAAGACAAGTATGAAATAATTGGTCATAGTAAGCGGAAATCGCTCTTAAACGTCCAGCCAAGTCAGTCCCAATCTATTAGGGCGTTGGCATCCTGGGCTGAGCACAAGTCAACATCTCCAAGTCTCATTGATAAGGCAGAGAAACTAATCAATCAGCAACAATGCTTCAAATTACCAGCCATGTCCATTCAATATCTCCTGTTTACCCTACCTTACCTATCAGGTGGATACGCGTTAGAGATAGTACTCATTTCATTGAACTCCAAAAAAGAGCGAATCGATTTGATCCGAACACCTTCTGGTCTGAAAAACCTACACTCAATTCACAGAACTGGTCCGATGTTTTGCGAGGAGCCGGGGAGAGATCTGCAGCAACAACTTGGATTTATATAGCGCTCTTATGAAGGGCAGCGTCTTAGAATGCTGGTGCCAAGCCAGGGGGGAGTGGGGAAGTGACTATAAGCATGGTCAAAAAGGAATGTCTTCAATTGTGACCTAAAAGAGGAGAGTTTGGGGGTGGAGAGGAAGAGGTCCAAAGCTTCTGGGTGTAGTGACTGAAAGCACGGCATGGAGGAGATGAGGGACAAGTATGAGGCCAGTATCAAGGCGTGAGGGATCAATGTGCTCAGAGAAAGCAGAAACAGCCCATGGGATGCTCTATCGAGCGATTACTAGAGACCTGAACACAGGCTGTTTACTTTCCTTGCCCACCCAACTTTTGTTTAATGAGCTGCCAGTCCTGGAGATTGCACTGCATAACACGGCATCACCAGCAATATGTATGATTTGAACAGATTGAGAAGTGCATGTGGAAAAGAAAAGTTACAACACAGAAAAAAAGAGGAAATTCTCGTGATCTCTTCTCTCGAGTTTTAACAAAATAATGGACTTTTCATTTTCTGACACTCGGGGGAACAGTCTTCAACATCCATTGTGTTGAATCACTCTTATGGTACCTGATTGCTCCATTAATTTGGCTAAATTATTGTATTAAACACAGTGTACATGTATGAGAATATGAATAGGCTTACAACTATGAGACTTTGCAACAGGGCCAAATGCAACATAAAGTCAAAGAAAGTGAATTGAAATGAATAACAACAAAACGCTACAGTGAAACGCAGCCGCCTTCAAACAGCCAGTGATGGTAAACTGATATTTTTGCTGTTGCAGAACCAAGACTTGAACACAATCAACTAGTCCCATCATTACTGTTATGAACTGTTGTTCAGATGCATAATCCAGGCAAGCCGTTAACACTGTCAACTGGATAGACTTATCAGCTGATAGTACTGAATAAATGACATTGCTCAGTGAGATACAATGACCTACAGGTGGTGGTTTGTGGTGGGTGGGGAGGAGACTCTGTGTGTCCACAAACGCCAATCCCATTCACAAAATGGTCCCGATACTAACCAACAAGGATTTTGATTGTCAGAGCTCACAAGGGCTCTGCGTATCATAGAGCACTTTCAACATGCTCAGTCAATAGTTCGGCAATCCTATTCCGCAGATACAGCTGACACTAACACTCTGAATCTGCACTGAGGGTTACCTCCCCACCTTTACGGCACAACAAAATGTACAACCCAAGACCGGCTGTGAAGGGCGCATTCTTTTCACAATGGGTGGCCTTTAAGAGAGACCCTTGGACACTCGATCTGGGATGGTCTCGCTGAAAACATCTGCACTCCCAACCCTTTGTTCGAGGCATCCCATTCGCCTGCGGCCGGGTGTTCAAAGAAGAATGACAGCAGCTTTAGCGTCTTGGGTCTCAGTCTCCAACGTGAAGGCTGGCCAGGTTAGAGAGATGAAAGCTTATACACCAATGGCGCACACAAATTACTACATCATTTGGCAGGTTGCCATGAAATACACCGGTTACAGTTTCAAATAAATAATTTTCCCGTAAGTTGAAAGGGGGAAAAAAGCTAAAGCTATTACAGACATTAATCTTCTCACATCAGTTAATACCATAATCACAGTATTAAAGAAACATTCCTTCCTGGGACGACCAACACCTAAATTACTGTTCGAAAAACCTGATTGAGGGAGTAATACTCTCTTTTCAATTACCCCCCCCCCCCCCCACACCCACATTTTGTAAAGAAATATATATTCAGCACTGGGCACCCCGCAGAAAAAACTAATTGGGAATCTGCCATTTATAAAGGTGTTTTTTTCAACCCACAGAAATAGCAAGTGCATTCATTGTAATTAATGCAATTCAATCCATTAAAAGCATCATCCGATGATGCCAGGCACCAAACATTCTTAGCAGTGAATATCCAATTAAATCCCCACCCTCCCACCTGATATTATATACAATAAGAGCCACACTGCTGAATTATGCTTGAGACCTTTGTAATGGCATCTTTCTTCCTCCCCAACAAGAAACAATTACCACAGTGCTCGTTTTTTGAAGGAATGCTCCTTTTTTTAAAAAAAAGAAAGAATTTTCACCCAAATGCAATACAATGGAAAACATTTTAAGACGGGAAACGAAACTGTGTCTCTGGCAAAATGGACATAAACCGTGCTGCTTTCTGTCCGCCATAAACAAAGACATTTAAAATCTCGGTGACTCAATCCTATCAATGAGGCAATCATTGACTGTGTTACAACACAACAGACTTCATTTGGGACATCAGTGGGTAACTCATCATCAGATAGAAGTTTACATTGCTGAAAATGCTTGATATTTCTTTATTTGAAAAGAGCGTGCAATTCAGACGTTGAAATATTCCATGATACAGGTCAATAACAGCAATGATTTTGCAGAGGGTTTAGGATTAGATCCCGAGGGAAGTAATAAGCCTAAAACATCATTAGAAAGGTACAATAGCAATTCACAACTTATGTCCCATCACAGGGCAACAGCATCAGTAAATCCTGCTCCTAATATCACAACGATACAATTACTACGGTTGAGACCCAAAAGATTTGGCAAAAATTTGTTCAATCCAACTTGCCATTTTCCAGGTTTTACGTATCTCATTTTATCAAGAGCCTCGTTAAACATGGGGATATAACAGAGGGCCAGATTTTCTCTATGATCACTGAATTGCAGGCTGAGAGGTGAGTGGGGATCTAATTTCAAGAGCCCGTTTACTGTGTCGGAGTTATGTGTTGGGAGTTCGAAAGACTTTCAGAATTTCACTGAACAAACAGAGGAGAAATGAACCCACAGCATTTTTTTTGGTTAGCACTTCACCACTGTTTGCAAAGTAGCTTCACAAGGAAACATTGCTTCCAAAAGCTATAAAAATCCATTACCCACACACCCACACCTTGCTTACCCTCTCAGGACTGTTAAAGTGTTTCTGCACCTCATTCAAAAAACATAACTAGGCAAACAAAATAGAAGGATTTAATTCCAAGCATATCACACTACACTTTAGAATTTGCTCTTTGGTTCTGCTCCTTTCCCCTCAAAAGGCATCCAGCGTTAGGTATTTACAGATAATCTGTCCCTGTAGATTTTCTGACTGAAGAACATACAACACAAGCATTTTGAAGGGTGAATTAAAAGCCTTTCAGTGCTCAGAGGGTGAAGCGGATAGATAAGTGGTTGTTCTTGCCATTAGTTACCACTGGTCATTATCTCAGTAGCATTAGTCACACGGCGAAGATCAGGATGCAATTTTCCTTGACCACTCTTGGTCGCCATA
This sequence comes from Hydrolagus colliei, assembly GCA_035084275.1. Lineage (NCBI taxonomy): Eukaryota > Metazoa > Chordata > Chondrichthyes > Chimaeriformes > Chimaeridae > Hydrolagus > Hydrolagus colliei. Next base: position 151,180,038 of record CM068742.1, read on the forward strand.
AACCTCCATTAGCAACTGCAGTGACCTTGTGAAAATCTGCCTCCTGTACAGACTGCCATTCGTTCGGCCCTTACAATGTATTTTTTGCTGACGGGGTAAGAATGCCAGTGTCAGATTGCTTTTAAGGGGGGAATAGTTCTGCTGCAACATACATGCAGTTACCAGATGTGTATAACATACCCAGTAAGGAGGTTTCAGATGTCCACCTGACGTGAAAGGCGCTAAACCAAATGTAAGGATTATGATTATTATTATTACTCATTATAGGCATTGACCCAAAGCACCAATGTAGGTGGTGGGAGAAGAAATTACAAATTGGGGGTGGTTGGGGGGAGGAGGGGGTTGGGGGGCAATCAATTGCTACAATAAATTAGGACTATTTGACTTAAAGATAGAGGGGAGTTTCTCCCGTTTTTCTGACCAACAGATAAAATTGATCATCTGAAGGAGTGTACTGTTGGGATCTTTTGCCAAATTGGCTGCTGTGTTTGCCTGCAAAACACACACTCACTACATTCGGTAGAAATTCCATGTGAGTCTCTTTGCTGCATCAAACGTAAGGTTTATTATTACGCTAGACAAATGAATGCATCCACAGAATCTTGTAGGAAATTGGATGGGTAAGTTAGACGAGGGTCAATCTGTAATTATTACCACACCATGTTACCTGGTTTAAGTCAAGCACTTAATTGGTGATCTATCTACAGGCAAAAGGGACGGATTTGATTTGGAATTTTAAAAAATTGTTTTTTAAAAAATCCGAGGGAGTCTAGATTTTTAGAAAGGAATAAAGTACACTGTACATGTAAATATAATTGATTGAGAGTTATCTAATGATGAGATGGTTGTTTTAAAGGAATCTATTAGGATATTGGATGGTTTGTGAGATGGATCAATGTTTTGCTCCTGATTGAAACTATTACTTTTACTAGTAAATGCCCTCTTTTAATATCCCACATGCACTGGCACCTCCTTACCATTCTGACCTGCTTTCTCCTCACTCTACTACCCTCTGCCTCAGCTAGGTTGGCTCAGGCCTTCTGCTTGTCCCTCATTCCCTCTGCTCCACCATCACTGGCTGTGATTTCAAAGCTTTGAAACTCCCTCACCCAAACCCTCCTCTTGGCCCCTTCCTTACCTTCTTTTAGATCATGACTTCTCCTTCAACTGTGCTTATGGTCATCTCCTCTCGCCCCCTGGCTCTGTGTCAGACTGTTAATTTCTGTTAATTTTTCTGAGACACTGCCCAAGGTGCTTATATAAATGCAAGTTGTTGTTGATTTGCTGAGCTTTAAACTTGATCAGAGCAAACCTGAAGAGATGTTCAAGTCATAAGTAATACTTCACCTTAACTTAGTCAGTAAGACCATTCTGTCTTCAAATGTAAGATTGTGCAGAAAACTGTGGACAATCCTCGAATATTGACTTAATTTGTATGTCAGTTTTCTTAAAAAGAGTCCAGCTTCTGAATTAAGATTGAATTTCAACAACTTCCCACAATTCCGAACTTACATTTTAGGACAGGGCAACATGGGCCTTCAGGCTAAGACTAGATGGAATTTCAGGCCGTTATTGTGAAGGGGCAACAATTAAACAAATTTGGACAATTCAATCTTGATAGAAAGTGTCTCAGATTGGATCTTATAGAAGTTTATCACAAAGCCATACGTTAAGAGTAGCAAAGCCAATTTCAAGAGAGACACCAGGAAATGTTGCTTTACCCAGAGGGCAATTAATGACTGAACAGTTTGCCAGGGAGGATGGTTGTTGGTAGAACACTGGGGGTTGTGATGGGAAGATGGTAGGTTGAGTATTCCAATCAAATGGGCCAAAGGGTCTTCTTCACCCAAACCAATTGGAACTATTATGGAACAAGCTCTGTTTCCTGTGTTTAAAGCAGTTTCTCCTAATAAAGGTTGGTTTAGTGATAAGGTTTACTTTAGTTGACTGAAATCACTCACATCCCAAAAAAATTCTGTGAAAAAATAATGCCTTAAATGGAGATGGAGGTTTGGGGGATAGGAGAATAATCCCATTCAACATAAGAACAGAAGAACATGCTAGGCAAAAATAGACCAAGGTCCATCCAGTTCGCCTTCCACCATCCTGGCAGTCGCTTGACATGTTGTCCCAAACTATATACTGTATTGAATTTGTTGTTGTGGTCAGATGGGTATCTGGTAGAAGCCTCATCACCATGTTTAAGGATTCGGAGTTTCACAAATAGGTGAAAATGTCCATTTCCTGAATCAAACACAGTCAGTTTATGCCTCTCTATGCATGCCCAGAACGCATGTGTTTACATTGCCACTGCAGCGCACATCAGCTTCCAGAGCTGACCTTGTTATTTTCGTTTAATACTCAGCATGGCTCATGTTCCTGGGTTGCACAACTGTATTCTCCGGGGACATTCAGATCTGCTCCACTAGATTTAGTATGACTTGAACATCACTTAATGTTCTTGGTGCCACCCACGCTCTCATTGAAGATCTAGCCAGAATCTATACTGCCTGATGGGCCTATCTAATGCTAACAGTTCTTAATTGGGTTTATCAGATTAACAGTGGGGTGATGAGAATCTTCAATCTTAATTTGATTAATTTAATATTAATCTTCAATTCTGAATTCTTAAGAACGAATAAAACTACACAACTTCAAACTGCAGCCTAGTTTAGCGCCTTGGGACGTCCTCCTGACTTGAAAGGCCATATTATACAAGTATAATTTTGTTATTGTTGTTGTAGTCGTTTAAAATTCTCCACAATGGAATGTAAAGCAAGCAGGAATTGTGAGGAACAAATGATACGAATGAAAGTTACGGGCAGGAAAGTAAAATTTGCCATAAAAGTTAACGAAAAACATGATATTCGATGGGATTTCTGTAAGAATTTGTTTCTGGTGTGAAAGGGAGATTCAATATATAAAGACGCACTACCATCAATCAAATGCATAACATTGCTTGCTTGGAATTACGAAGACATATGCTAAAGCAGATATAACAGTTAACATGTTAAACTTAACAAGTTGCATGAGCATATCTATATAAATGGACTAAGTTTGTGCGAGGTTAGAAGGTTGAAAAATTTGGGCTCTTTTCCCATCCTTTTGAATATTCTGTCATCTTTAGTTCATTTAACCCTTAGAACAATGTAACTCTGGCATTCTCTGAAACAGTCACAAATTGTACACTTGAATCCCTGTAAGAATAAGGTTTAGGCAAAATACACAACTAATCCTGTCATGCATTAGTCAATAATAATGAACTCTCTTTCACTCGGTATTGATTAATGCACACACACATAGCCTTTGCATCAACTCTCAACTCCTATGATGTACTTCACGCTTTTTTTGTAACAAAATAAACTTTGGGTATAATGCATACAGATGCTTGAAGTTCCACCTTGTCTTAGTTTGTGAGCCCATTTAGTCTTAAAGTTTAAGAATGCTCGGGTTGACGGGGGGGGGGGAGGGAGATCTTAAATGTTAACCCAATTTACAAACTGATGCCAACCCTGATGTCTTAAGCCGTACGAGCTGAGACCAGGTGGAATTTCATGCCTGCTGGTGCAATCTGAAACATCAACAGTAACATCGACCAGAGTTTGGAAATGAAATTAGAATAAAGCATTACAGACATTGTTTTTTTTTGTACACTGAGTTACTCTTTTGTTCTTTGGAAGAATCCGAATAGGTTTTTTGGAAGAAAATATAATAAATGAACACACATACACTCGCAAGCACGCAGGCACGCACACAGACAAACATTTGCTGACCGTCCGTCCTCTGTTCCAATTCTATGTTACCCTCATCCTCGTCTTTTGGCAAATAAATAGGACAATAATCATCGAAAACAATATCACTGGTCTCTCGACCACATCAAGCAAAAAAAACATTCTAGTACAAATAACAGAGAGTGAGGAAAAGTTATGCTATAACTGAATGAATTCTGCTTTGGTTTTCAGTAGGAAACATTGTTTTACTATTCACTATGACACGTGACTGTTGGAAGCCGTTGCAAATGGCAGTGAATAATTTATTGATGTGCAGATTTCTTTAGTTTACACGAAATCAACATATCAACCCCTCTCCCCCTTTCCCTCCCCCCCCACCCACAACCCCCACCCCCAACCCCCACCCACAACCCTCCCTTCTTTTAGCGCGCCATCTTTTCCAATGTATCGAATTCAACTGTGTTTTGCTCTCACAGTCCAGTATATACACAAATGTTTCACAATCTCTAATGAATAGCAGGTATTTTTCTTTTTCTCATGCATAAATAAAACCGTTTTTTTTTTAAAAAAAGGAAAAAAAAATCTATTCTCTTAATTAAATTAAAAAACTTTACTCTCAATAACCACAATGCATCACCTCGCTAATTTTTTTTCACAGCTACATGCATAAAATTATAATCATAGCACATTTTTTTGGCAGTTGCTAACGTTTTCACACTACATTTGAACACAGAACAATTAGTCAATAAGATCTAAGCAGGACAATGTGGAAATAAAACACTTTTTGTTTAAAACACGCGCACATACGCACACACACAAAGGAAAATAAGGACAACGGATTGTTTCTTTTAGTATATGAAAACTGTAAACTTTGGGGGGAGGGGGTCGTTCCATGAATAGTCCCCAAATACCATTAAACATTACAATCCTTCCATAAGCGCACCAGTCACCTATCACAAAAAATTACAACTTAAAACGTATAAAGCTTTTTTTTTCATCGTCGTCACAGTTACCAAAAAAACAAGTGAATAATTTATTACATATGCTATAATAACATCACCGTAGATACTATCATCTATGAGGTATATCTGAGAAAATTCAGTAAAGAGTCTGCACTGCCAACGTTCTCAATCGGTTTTTCTTAAAGCTTTGGTAATTTAAAGAGAGATTAAACAGAGAGAGATCGATCCGATAGACAGATAGATAAGATAAGATAGATAGATAGATAGATCGATAGGTAGGTAGGTAGACAGATAGATTAGAAAGAGGAGAAAACTTTGGTATCTTTGTTTAGTTCTTTGCATGGTTGCATTGCAAAGCACCAGAGTACAGCGGCTCACTAGAAACATAAGCAGTGGCCTTGTCAAGCTGAGGTATTCACATGAATAAAAAAATGCACAGAGGTATAGAGACTGGAAAGAAACACCGCTTTGGTTCAAGCAAGGCACTCGTCCCGTGGTATATCACACTTTGCAAACTAAAGCGTGCATCTAGATTTTTTTTGTGGGGGTTTCTTTTTGTTGTGTAAAACGCAGGTAACTTGGCGGTCACCCATTCTAAATGTGCACCATCATTCTTTTCTGTGCGGTCCATTTATTTTGTCTACACTGGCTGCGTTCGGCTGCTACTTTATGCAAAGGAAAACAAAACGAACAACTTTGTGATTGCAGCAAAGAGCTCAAGTCAGTCACAGTATTAACGGTGACTTGGGTCTTTACATGGTGAACTCTCATTTAGAGCAAATAAGTAAAGATGGCCTGAATTTGATTCCATTTGCATTGAGATCCCTCCATCACCTCCCCACTCCTCAATTTACAGATCATTTTGCCGGTAAATGGACGAGATAAAATAAGATTTAAGGGAAGAGGTGATGTACCTATTGAGATGCATTGGCGGCTCGATATAATAATAATCCTTCATATGATATATAATAGAATACAATAGCATTTGTACAGTGCCTTTCACATCCAGAGGACGTACCAAGGTGCTGGACAGTTAGAGTTTCGGATCCAAGCTGGGGTCAGGATTGGGGAAGGAAGAGGAAAGAGGGTGACCGATGGCACAGTTGAAGTGGAGGGTCTTGAAGTAGGATTTGAAGGTACAAGGGAGGATTCCGGATGCATTAAAATACATCAGAGGTGTAAAATTAGTTTCTTTTACACAGCTTTAGTAAATTGTAGAGAGAGTGATAGATAAATCCTTGCATTTGATAACAATTAGGACTCCTGGAAATTCTCTTAGTGAAATTTCTTTCTGGCAGATTCTAAATTAAAATGTTATCAGGTTGGGAGGGTGGTGGGGGGGGTGGGGGTGCATGGGAGGGTATAACATTTCATAAATAATTAGTTTTTTTTTCTCTTGTAAATATCATATCGTAGAATCCTGATGAGTTCAGCTCAGTTTATTTTGATTCATTGAATGGGCATCTAGGTTAAAAAACAAGTTTCTGTCCAAAAAATATAAATTCAATTCACGGTATATTCTGTGAAGCACTTTGTGACGTCTCAAAGATGTGATAAGGTGCTATATCAAGTGCAAGGATTATTATTATTCTTATTAAAAGGATAGACACAGAAGAAGTTACCTGCAAGTTTTAGCAATAAAATTAATTGCTTATGATTTTGAAGCTAAGCCTTGGGGTCAGTCCAGCAGAAACAGCACAGAAAAGAATTTGAGAAAGGTTTAGAATGAGTGCAAGTTGCCATTCGAATCTTTGGGGTATCTGATTTGTAGCTGTATCTAAAAAACAGTTTATACATGAGCAGGAAGTTAACGCAGACCACGCAGAGAAAGAAATCTTTGGTATCTTTGGTATCGATTAAAATTACAAATGGAAAATTCAGTGAGGTAGCCTCTTTGGTTCTCACTAGAAGTAGAAAGAGCTTTTACACACATACACACACACATTTCAGACCTGGAAGCAGTTAGTTCAGGGTTGGTTGGTTGGTTGGTTGGTAGGTTGGTTGGCGTTGGGTTATTTTCCGTCTCTGTCGCTAACGCTAAAATGCTTCTCCGCAAATGAAAGAAGCTGTCTAAAGCCACTATAAGGACACAGGGCTAAAGTTTGGCGGAAAAGGTTATCAAAAATATTTCCTGTTATGTATTCACTTTCCCGTCAGTACGTACTATATTGTTCCACATAAAATCATTGCTCGTCTATGTATTATTAATTAGAGCGAAGGATTATTTTCCAGCGCTAATTGTGAGATAATTCTTCGCCGATGAAAATTGAAAATGAAAAGAAAAGTTGCAGTGCTTAAAGACCTACGTCCAAAAGTTCATATCCATCTACTGTGAAAACGTGGGGGATGCATAATTTGCTAATCAGGTGTTGCACAAATGCAACAGGATAAAACAAGAGAAGCTAAGATGTTGCCATTTGAAATAATTTTAGGATATATATCAAGTAATACTAATAATGAGTAACTGATTGGGTATGACTATTTTATTGATTGGTATCTATTAATACTTAAAAAAAGATATTAAGGGGCATGGTGAAAGCACGAGGAATTGGGATTAAAAAAGATGTCAAGATGTAAAATTGGTGGACTCGATAGCCTCCTCGTGCTCCTTTTTTCAATATGTTCCTTAAAGAGTTTCTGCTATAGTGAAAAAAACACAATGTCCAAAAAAAAGCATAAAAATGCCATAAATAGAGATCATTTGAAAGCACTGCATCTTTCATATTTCATACACGTTTATATTATTTGTTTTTTGTTAAAAAATCACCTTTTAAATATATAAGATCACAATAAATATCCTCAAAATAATACTACTAATCAAAAAATCCATCTTTTCTTGTTGTCTGCAGTCCAAACGGACTTTTTCCTCCCTTTTTCCACTATTTCTTTCTCAAAAAGAAATGCTAAGACAACAACTTTCAGCTCTTAAGGGAAAATAAAACACACCGTTAAAACATCTGTAGGTGACAAGCAATGAGGATATTACGCTCAACTGTGTGAACACGTTAACACACGGCTCATTTCCTTCAGCTGAGCGGTTGGCAGAACAACACCCACCAGCCACACAGAGAAAAAGGTTGTTCATTTCACTCCTCCCTGCAGGCAGGAAGCCCTCAAGTTAGTTGGTCCGATGGTGTTGATTTTTCTCTTGGTTTCTTTGGAATATAGCTTTGGTAAAGAAGAAAACTGAAACATTCCTGGATAAAGCTATTGGCCTCAAAAAGGTACGCGAAAAAAAACTGCACTGTCTTTTTGTATTTTAACTTTGTGTGGGGGGTTGGGGAGGAGGGGGGTGGAGGGGTGGGATGGGGTTGGGGAGGAGAGGGGTGGAGGGGTGGGATGGGGTTGGGGAGGAGGGGGGTGGAGGGGTGGGATGGGGTTGGGGGGAATTGAGTTGTTGATTTTATTGGGGGTTTGCCCCCTTCCCCAAGTTTGGTTCTTCAAAGTTGAACTCATCCATGACGTGCGCTTGGGCTCCATGCACAAGATGTGGAATGAATGTTTTGCACAAGGAAACAGAAATAGAGACTCTTAATTAACTCAATGCAAAGCGAGATGTCTCACACACACATACATACACACACACACACACACTGTCCGTTGCCACAGTGCGTTCCAGTTATCATTAAAACATATCTCTTTGTTCTTCCTTTTTCGTTGTTGTGCTTCGAGTGGAGAATAGACTTTGGTTTTCATAGACTATTGGTGATTTAGTTGATTTTTTTTGTTACAAAACGAAAGAAAACACACCTAAATAACGATCGATTCGATACTATCACGAAAGGGATTACGCAAACTTTTAAAGACACATGTGACATTAGCCATACAATACATTTGCAGCTAATTTGGAATATTGCCTGGGTTGCAAATTGGAAAGGATTCGATCGCTTTGGAAACGCTTTTAAAGAAATGAACATTAAGATTCGATTCAAAATAAATTGGGTGCAATATTTGCCTGCCGTTATTTTAAGAACTCTGGAGATTGATTGGAAAAAAATAACAGGACCCACATAATACAAAGGGAAATGTAATGGATTTGCAAACACCCCCATATTTAGTTGCATGTATCCAGATACGGGGGATGCGTTGCTATCTTTGGTAGCGATGATGAGTTTGTGTCCCAACATCTTGTGCTTGGAGACGAATGGAATTAATTCCTTCCTTTGGGAATTGCTTAAAACAGGAGGGAATTGGGAAAGCGAGTAGCCAATTTCCCTCCTAACATCGAAAGACAGGTCAATAGTGCGTTGAGCACTCAACTGCAGAGAGAGGGAGAGAGCACTGTATAAAATCTTCAAAGAGATCCACGTCTCTTGGAAGTTGACTTTGGTTGAAGCGGAAGAGGTTTTCTGTTGTTCTGTACAACTTTTCTCAAAAAGAAAACTGCATAGGCACACGTTAAAGACAATATTCAACTTTAAGAGACAGAGAGCGTCGTTGATTGAAGCAGTAAATAGTCTGTGGCTTTGCTTCCGCCTTGTTTTTTTGTTTGTTTGTTTGTTTGTTTCAACCCTATATTGTTTTTTTCTCGTTTCAATACAAAAAAAAACTGCTTCCCAAAAAAACGACTAAGACATCCATTGAAACACAGTGTGCACGTTGCTTCCCGACGTACTTTCGTTTCAGTCTTTTTTTTTGTTGCAGAACAATTTCAGGTGCAGAAAAAAGTTTCTTTGGTTTCGATTCAATAATAAATAGACAAAAAAAAGTTTCTCAAGAGTCTTTCTTCGCTGCTGTCTTTCGAGCCTTTGAACACGCCAATGGGTGCTCTTCAAAGGGGCCAGGTTCAGTGGTGAATGTGCACATGGGGGAATATACAATGTTATTTAGATCTGGCTTTTGTAATGGGGGAGAGGAAAGGTGGTGGGGGGGGTGGTTGGGGGGAGAGCGGAGGGGAGTATGAAAGCTTTTAATCTTTGTGCTTCCGCACTCAGCACTAGGCAGCCTCTTTATACAGACTACCCAGTGGTGAGATTGCAGTACTTAACAGATGTTGTCCTGGAATACAATCCATCTGGAGGGAGGAAGGCATTATAACATATAGCTATTGGAAACAAAACAATATTTACTCTTCCGGAAGCAAATGCCTCTGTTCAGTGAGTCATGGTTATGTTACTCGTATGTGTACATGTGAGTGAGTTGGTTGGACGGTTGGTTGGGTGATGGTTGGGGGGTGAAGGCATGTCTTGATGAGGTATTTTCAGGAGATGCCAGTTTTGGTTACTGAAAATAGAGGAATGTGCTTGAAGGTTTCGTACTTGCATTCCCACCGCTCTGATTAGGAGTCACTTGACTGCAACCCAAGAGATCAGGGCATGTATTACCAGCGACATTCAATGTGTGTCTGAAACAGGTGGCTTTGAAGTCTTTTTGTGCTTGCCTGCTCGCCCACAATACACTGCCCACGCCAAGGGCATATTTAATGGCGAGCTAGCCTGATTTTGTATGCAAATGGCCACTGATAGTCTGAATTATAAATGGTGTTGAGTCAGTTTATTCCACCCAACAAAATGGATTGAGTGTAAGGTTGCTGGAAGCTGAGAGGGAAAATGATCGAAGGAAGCTCTTGGTCACATCAGATGCCCCAATTTCTCATGGTTTTAGCCTCAGGATTTTAAGGTTGTGAAGAGATTTCACAAATGTCTCAATTTGGTATTTCTCAAAATGGTTCCAAAAATAAGACCAGATTTTGCAGAATTCTGCCCAACCTTAAATTCAGAGCCAATGATCCAAAGCCTAACACCACCAAGATATTTGGGGAGCCTCTGATGTGACTTTGATGAATCCAAAGCAGAGAACTTTCTAGAATATTGCTCAGCAACACAGCTCTCGGTTACTCTGCCTGGTATCATCTGCCAAACTTCCATTAATGAGTCAGTTTCTCCCTTCAGCTGACAGCAATGGTACCTTCCCACCTCCACCAGCACCACCAACAAACACCACATGATTTGGGAGCGGATTTATATGCAGAATGTGGACAAAACGTGTGTGTTTGGAGTTGAGGTACAGATCAGCCATGATCCAATAGAATGGTGGAACAGGCTCGAGGGGCTGAATGGACTAGTGCTATTCCTATGTTCCCAGGACAGATGGAAAGACATAGTGCATCTGTATGTGTAATGCAGAGATTGTGCTATCGCACTCACCACTGAACCCAGTCTCTTCGAAAGAAAAGGGGAGAAAGATTAGATGGCGTTGAGTATCGTGCCCAAGTTCTGGAGCACTTTCCTCAATCATGCTTTGGTGCAAGTGCTAGAGGTGGAAGATGAAGCCCCTGGGCTCGAAAGGGCTTCATCCTGCCACTTGTCTAAGCTTCGTCTCCGGGCGTTCATAAAGAAATTACTGACCGTGCTCAGTTCCAAGCCCAGCTGCTGCGAGATTGTGATCTGCATCTCTTTGGATGGGCGTTTGTTTTCCTTGAAAATGGCAAAAAGAGTCCGGCGCTGGAGGTCAGTGAAAACTAGCCTTGCCCTCTTTGGTGTATTGTTCTTCTCCTTGTTCTGTTCTTGTTCCTTGCGTTTGCACGCTATGGGGAGAGGCACAGAAGAGGGAGGGAGGGAGAAAGAGAGAGAGAGAGATGCTCAGAATCTATTCAATTTGGAATCGCTTCATCTTGTTCTGTAGATATATTCCTCTTCACAAGTTATTATCAAAATGGGGGAATCCTGTAGAGTAGTGCTTAGAGCGCTTGCCTCTCAAACAAGAGGACCTGGGTTCGGTTCCTGGGCGGGACAAAAGCTTAGGCAAGTTTCCTTACTCCACACACCTCTGTTTACCTAGCAGGATGTAGGAACTCAGTTATTTGTCAACTGGTGGATTGTTTTCCACGCATAATAATCCCTATCATATTTATTATTACTGTATTAAATATCCCTCAAGAAAAAAAGAAATAATAATAATTTGGTCACTCAATCCACGACTGTTTGTGGGACATGGCTGTGTGTAATTGGCTGACAAAATAGACAGAATCCTCTTTACAATATAAATTGTGAAGCACTTTGACAAGTCTCAATGACCTGATCAGATGCTGTATCAAATGCAAGGATTATTAATTCCACCCTCCCTTCCCATCTTCAAGGCCTGAATCCTATCCCTACCCTCTCTACCCTCCAACCCCTCCTGATCCCAATCCTCCCAAAACCATGACTTCTCCATATCTTGGGACATCCTCCCGATGTGAAACTGCTACACAAATGTAATTTGCTGTTGTTGACAACGCATTAGAGTGTTGCACAACAGAATTTGATTTATCGGGCCATTATCCTTACTACCGAAGTTATCAAGGGTAATTTAAACATTTAATTTCACTAAAGAAGTAAACAGCCACTGGTATTCCGCAATAACGATTTAATGATCTGCTCTCTTTGTGTTGCACTTTATATGGACTATATATAGAGATATATATTGATAAAATATCTGTACAGCCTTTCCAGAACTTAGAACCTGTCTATATTTAGGCCTTTGGCTCACAGCCATAAGGACATATCTCCACCTACAACTCTGCTATGGATTTGGATGACATATGGTTCCTCTGCTCAGCAACAGGGAGACCATGGAACTGGCACATATTATGGTACATCAAAAGGTAGCTGTTTGTTTTAAAATGATTAGAAATGGTAATAACCTCAGTTACACTGAAACTGACACAACAAAATCTTGCTTTCTATAATATTAATAATAATCCTGGCATTTGGTATTGCGCCTTATCACGTCTTTGAGACGTCATCTCGAAGCGCTTCAGAAAACATACTGTAAACTGAATTGACTGTACATTTCGTGGGCGAGCAAAACGGGCAGCCAATTGCGCACAGAAGTGTCCTGCAAACAGTCACGGATTGAAGTGAACAATTTATTACTATTATTATTACATGAAGGGGAGGGTCTTGGAGAGCTTAACATTGACGGATCCACACAAAGTGCAAGGTGGATGGAGGAGGTAAGAATGGTCGACGAGGAAGAGGGGAAGGAGGGGGCAAACGGAGGGATTGGTGGAGAGAGTTCTAAAGCTTCGGGAGGTAGTGGCTGACAAAAATGTCTTAAATGACTTGGGACGTCCTCCCGACATGAAAAGCACTCCACCAATGTAATTACGCTGTTGTTGTTAAGTGAACTTTCTTGCAGTCGGATTCAACCCACAAAGTTTACCCATTTATATATATTTTACAGTCAAGATGTAAATAACATACTTTACTGATGACATTTACATGGCCATGTCTTGCCTGCTGTCTGTTTCAGTTGAGCTGTCCGAGGTGCTGAAATAAGGTCCTCAACTCATTGTCATCATTTGTTTATGTAGTGTTCCTGCGCCTATCTTCAACTGCGTTAAACAATAAGTGCATTTATCTCTCCACGCTGCATATTAAATACAGTGTTTGAGTGGCTTATTGCAAGCATAGTTACTATTGATTTTTAATAAGTTGGAAGAGAAGTAATATTTCACCCAAGGCTATGTGTTAAGGCGGACGTATCCAACAGATGGCAGTGTTGTAATGAAAATAATAATAATAATACTAATCTTGCATTTGATATTGCGCTTTTCATGTCTTCTAGACGGGTCAAAGAACCTCACAGAATATACTGTAAAGCGGATTGACTGTATATTTGTGGATGAAACGCAGCAGCCAATTACTCACAGCAGTGTCCCACTGCTATACTGCCATGGAAACACATTCCACAGTTACAGACTGTAACCCTTTCCTGCTCAGCAATATTTCATAAATAACAATAACATATAATAATCCTTGCATTTTATATAGAGCCTTATCATGTCTTTGAGACATCACATAGCGCTTCACAGAATATACTTTAAAGTGAATTGACTGTGTTTTCTGTGGGCGAAATGATCAGCTAATTGGGCACAGCAATATTCTATGAAATATTCTTTATAAACTGACATAGATTGAGTGACCAATTTATTATCTTTTTTGTATGAAGAAATTATTACCCTTGGAAATGCGATGTGCCAATTGACAGACAGCAGGGTTCCTGGTTACTGCTAGCTAAACAGAGGCATGTGCAGTAAGGAAACTTGCCCAATGTTTTGTTCTACCAGGAATCAAACCCAAATCTCTCACTTGTGAGGTGAGTTCTCTAACCACTCAGCTACAGGACTCCACAGGACAGATACTGTGCGTAATTGTCCAGCAGGGTGTCCTAGAGCAACAACAATAACAACACACCTCTGCCCACATCAGGTTCCACAACCATTTCCAACAATATTAACGCTACCAACTGAGTCAGGCTGACATTTCAATGGTTAATTTACATAAAAATGCTTAATTTATATTTAAATGTTTAATACCGGGGCAAGTTTGAATTCAATGAAGTCACATGGGCAATGTGATCATGTGAATTCTCTGGAATTTCCATGCATAGGTGGGATGCATGGAATTCTCAGTTCGGTTTGGATGCTCTTAATAACATTGATGGGTTTTCCGCATGTGTCAGACACCCGGCTGACCCAAATTTCAGAAACCGTTTGGAAATGTGATCAATACGCTCGAAGGTTATGTCAGTGGAGATTAGGGTCCGTCGATATGGAAATATCCCCCCCACGCCGCCTCTCTTCCCCCTCCACCCCCCACAGCCGTCTCTCTCCCACACCACCCCCGCCGCCGTCCCTCTCTCCGACCCCCCACCCCCCGCCGTCTCTCGACCCCCCCACCCCCACCCCTTGCATACCTGTATATTGTATTTGAGTACTACGAATACAATATGGCGGCTTTGCATCTCGGTCGTGCATTGTGTATAGAGATGAGCATTCTGGGTCTTGTAGTTCAGTGTGCGTGCATTCCGATTTTTTACCTCGATATATCAATTTTTCAATATATCGATATTTTTTAAATGTCTATATCGGCGTATCGATATGAAAATTATATCGGGTTTTAGCGATATATCGATATATCGCCGGACCCTAGTGGAGATACATTGTGAATGACAACATGTTTGCTAATCAAGGGCAGTACTTGATATAATATGTATTCCGATACAAAGATATCTTATCCAAGGGTATTGGATGAAGCTTGCCAGCAAATTTTGTTAATCATGTAACTCAATTGGTCAAACATTATTCAGCATATGATTCGATAACAATGTGTAAAGATGTTATTTATTTTTCTGTCATTGCTGATCATTTAATAATAGTGTCTGGATTATGTATAAATTTAAATTGTCGTTATTTGTTGTTGTAATACAACGAATGGTACTGACAAGCAAAAAATAGGAGGATATTGCCAGTTCAGGATTAAGGAACAGGCCATTCAGCCCATTGACCTTATTCCATCCTTTTACTAGATTATATCAGATCTTTTAATCCCAATGCCCTGCTCCTTTCACCATTTCCTTTCATACCTCCGCTACCCATGTCTCTATTTCTCTTTTAAATTGTGGATTGAATATACATTCAATCCACTTTGCAATACATTCTGTGAAGTGCTCAGTGACGTCTCAAAGAGGTGACAAGGCACTATATCAAATGCAAGGATTATTATTACTATCGGTAATAGAGCCCGATACCTAATAAACAGTCATTATTGCTATCTACAAAACACAAAATACTACAGATGCTGGGAATCTGAAACAAAAACAAAAGTTGCTGGGGAAACTCAGCAGGTCAAGCAGCATCCATGGAGAAAGGAAAAAGAGTCAACGTTTCGGGTCTACAACCCTTTGTCAGATTGCTATCTAACCTGTCAACTGCTTTCAATATAATAATAATCCTGCATTTGATACAGTGCTTTTCATGTAAAGTGAATTGACTGTACTGTATATAGTTTATATATCCCTCTCTCTCCTTTGCGCCCCCCCCTTTCTCCCTCCTTTTCCTCCCTGACCTTGCTCTATACCACCTTTCCCTCCCTCTCCTCTCTCCCTCCCTCTTCCTCCTTGCCCTCTTTTCCCCCTTTCTCCCCTGGCCCCATTTCTGCGACTGTTGTGGGACACTGCTGTGCGCAATTTGGCTGCCACATTTTGCCCACAAATATACAGTCGGCTTTCCTGCCCTCCTTCCCCCTGCCCCGACCCCTCCCCTTGACATCTTTCCCCCCATTTCCCTTAATCCCACTTCCATGACTGTTTGTGGGACACTGCTGTGCGCAATTTGGCTGCTGTGTTTCACCCACAAATATACAGTCAATTTTCCTACGTCCTGTCCCGACCCCTCCCCCCCCGCCTTGTCCCTACCTAACTGTACAGTGCCTTGGGACATCCTCTCGACATGAAAGGTGCTATATAAATGTAAGTTTTGATTGATTGATTGATTGATTGATGATATTTGTAGGCGAAACGCGGCAGCCAATTGTGCCACAGCAGTTCCCACAAAAACTCGTGTATTGAAATGACCAATTTATTATTGTTTTTTCGAGGGATTATTATTAGGCATGTGGAGTAAGTAAACTTGTCCAATGTTTTGCCCTGACCTGCCTAGATTTGAATCCAGATCTCTCGCTTGCAAAGCAAGTGCTCTAACCACTGAGCTACAGGACCCCACTCGCGATCATTAGTTGAAATGCCTCAATCAAATCACCCCTTAATCATTGCTCTAAGCAAATATGACCGTAGTCTACCAAACCTCTCAACAAAATATAGTCAAATTATTGTGTAGTATATTCCGTGCCGTGCATTGAGACGTGATAAGACACAGTATCAAATGCAAGTATTAGTATTATTATTAGTCTAGTGAACCATTGCTGGGCACACTCCAAGGTTACTTGAGACAAAATCAGCTAATTACTCTATTTAAGCAGCAATTTAAACCATTCAGAATTTACCTGAAATTATTGAATTCAGTCTGAACTCAGTAAGAGTTCTAAAATGCACGTCTTCTAGACGTCTCAAAGCTCTTCACAGAATAAACTGTAAAGTAAAATGACTGTATATTTGTGGGCAAAATACGGCAGCCAATTGCACACAGCAGTAGCCCACAAACGGTCATGGTTTGAAATGAGCAATTCTTTTTTTTAGGGATTATTATTAGGCGTGTGAAGTAAGGAAACTTGCCCAAGGTTTCACTCTGCCTGGAATTGAACCCAGGTCTCCCGCTTGTAAGGAGAGTGTATAACCACTGAGCTACAGGACTCCACACATAATAAAGCAATAGCTCTGGTTTATGCTATCAAATGAATTAACCGATCAATCAATTAATCAATTACTTAACTATATGATCGGGTTATCAGTCTCATTGTCAACCAAGCTTCTTATGTGTGACTGAGTGCTTACAAACAGCAGCAAAAGCAACAACAATAACAACAACAAGAACAACAGCAGCCTAAAGCATTGGATTGAGGGGAAAAAGAACTTGTTCTGATTTATTTTAACAGCTGAACCTTCAGACACATAATATCAGCACAAACACTCCAGTCGGCTCACACATCAAACTTTAGTGGAGCCAGAACCTACAATAACCTTGAATACTGTCTCACAGTGAATCCACCACAAATCATTAAGTGGTGGAATAGCAACTGAAATAGTTAATCTCATCTCTTCCACCATTGATAACGCGATTTGCACAACTGACCGGAACGCATTTTGATGACAAGGTCCTTTTTTTCGCCCCAATTAATGTGTTGCATCCGAGCAAAACTAAGACAAATTCACTGTTATTGGATAATAACTCAATCGCTATTGCAAACTATATCTAAGAGAAGAGAGCAATTTGGTGCGTTGAGTACAGATGCGTTGTTTGTAATGGTTTTCAGTGCCTTGGGATGTCCTCCCGACATGAAAGGCGCTCTATAAATGTAATTTTGTTGTTGTTTTGTTGTTGTTGGTTACATGTGGAGTAGAATGACCCACAAACAATGCCAACAGTACGCATCCATTGATATATCATAACTTTTCAATGGACTAATTTCATAGTCAATGTCCTCTCCCCCTCCATGTTGTGTGTTTACAACAATAATAAATCCTTGCATTTGATTTAGCTCCTTATCACATCTTCGAGACATCTCAAATCATTTCACACAATATTACTGAAAAGTGAACAGACTGTATTTTTCGTGGACAAAGTTTTTTTTGCGGACTGCATATGTTATGCGTTTGAAAAGTGTTTGCATTAAAAAAGAATAGTACTATTGTGGTTTCTTTTTAAATAAAAAAATTCTACCATGTAAAGTTCTGCAGCTCAGAGGTTACAGCATTTGTCTCACAAGCGAGAGACCTGGATTTGATTCCCGGACAGGGCGAAACATTGGACTAGTTTGCTTACTCCACACTCCTCTGTTTACCTAGTAGTAAGTAGAAACCTACTGTAAGTTGGTCAATTGGTGCATCGCTTTTTCAGAGGTAATAATTCCATCCAAAAAAAATTGTTTGTGGGACACTGCTGTGCGCAATTGGCTGCCGTCAACAACAACAAAATTTCTTTTGTCAATTCACTTTACAGTATATTCTGTGAAGCACTTTGATACGTCTCAAAGACGTAATAGGCGCTATATCAATTGCAAGGATTATCATTATTGTTGTGTATGTTTAAACCACCCCAATTTACTACCTTTTTATTCCGCTGGAGAGTTGCAGATTAGACAATATTTTAAATTTATAATGCTTTGTTCGTGGAAGTCCATTAAATTATTGTTTCATATATAAGAATCATATTTTGGCATTTCCACAGCTTTAAAGCCATAGCCTTGCATTGCAAACAAGTAATCTCTCTGCTAAAACCATGATGTATCGGGAGTCCACAGGGTATTATATTGGAACAAAGCAATACTGTATACAATCACACATAAGTATTTTATATAAACATACACATGCACACGCGACAAAACATGAATACACATGCACAGATATATGAAAACAAAATACACATCCACACATATATGAAAATCAATGCAGTTGCAAGCACGTTTCTAAAACACTATATGTATAATGCAATAATACATATACCTAAATAATGCATG
Organism: Hydrolagus colliei; assembly: GCA_035084275.1. Taxonomy (NCBI): domain Eukaryota; kingdom Metazoa; phylum Chordata; class Chondrichthyes; order Chimaeriformes; family Chimaeridae; genus Hydrolagus; species Hydrolagus colliei. The sequence continues at coordinate 151,198,629 of CM068742.1, forward strand.
CAGTCACACACATACAGTATATATATCTAAAATAATTCACGCACAATATACACTGTATACATCCATTAATCGGGCAATAATATTTGTAGGTACATGATTCAATACACACATGCACACGCATGGACAAAAACATTGCACACAAACACAAAAAGAATACACGTACACATGCATATACATTCAATACACTAGTTTATATAACAACAGCAACAACTACAACTTGCATTTATATAGCACTTCTCATGCTGGACTGCATCTCAGAGCACGTAGCTATATATAGTATATATTTAACAAAACACATATCACATCAACTATTGTTCACACTGAAGTACATTAAACAGGATACTTACACCCACATTTAAGATATTAATACATTACACCACCTACTGATTACTTTTATTGCCAACCTACTGAAAATGGAAATTGGGCTGTAAAAAAAATCATCGCTCTATTTATAAATAATAATAATAATCCTTGCATTTGATATAGCCCTTTCTAGACGTCTCATCTCAAAGCTATAATACAATCACATTATCTATACATACATAGTATGCACGTTTCACATTACAACACTATGTCTTTTCAGCACAGATTACAAAGCCAAAGCCAGATGATTGACTGAGCTCAAATCAGAGCTTAAATTAGGAAAGACACGCAAATAGGCACTGATTGATCAGTCAATGTTTAAAATCTAATGGAGTATTTTTTTAAAAGAAAGAGCCATTAATTAGGTATTATTCTAGATATAAGGACATACGAATGGCGAGGCGAAACAAGACCAAAGTCCATCCAGTTCGCCTTCCACTATCGTGGCAGGCGCTTGACTGTGATAGTGTGCGTTTTGCAAATCGCCATGGTTCAATAAGCAGCGTTCAGTTGCGTTTTAATCATTTCACTTCTTTTTTTAAGCAGTGAGACATAAAGGGTTTAACTAACGCATGATCAACAAGCCTGTAGAAATCCCCCCTCCACACACCCACACATACACACATATACACACACACACACATACCCTCCTGGAACTCCTGTAGCTCAGTGGTTAGAGCACTCGCCTTACAAGCGTGAGAACTGTGTTCGAATCCAGGCAGATCAGGGAGAAACCGTGGGCAAGTTTCGTTACTCCACACGCCTAATAATAATCCGTCCAAAAAAAACCACAATAATAAAATTGGTCATTTTCAATCCACGACTGTTTGTGGGACACTGCTGTGTGCAATTGGCTGCTGCGTTTCGCCCACAAATATACAGTCAATTCACTTTGTGGTATATTCTGTGAAGCGCTTTGAGATGTCGATAAGATGTGAAAAGTGTTATATCAAATGCAAGGATTACTATTACTATTCTGCCCACCTCCCCACACACACACATACATGCCCATCTCCCCACACGCACAGCCCCCCACAATGTGAAAGCATTATCTAAAATAAATTCCCCACACATTCCTCGAAAAACAATTTGCGACCAATATTGCGAGGGCACTGATTAGCATAATCCAGGCTTGAACTTTGCCCTTTGAATGGAGCGCAAGACAGCTGAGAGCGACAACAACAAATTGCATTTATAAACCCATTAACTCACACAAAATTCTCCGTGCTAGTTTCATTTTGTTTTCCCATCCAAGTGCTCCCCAGCTTCCGCAGACACACACACACACACAAAATACACACACACACACACACACTCCCAGACACAAACAAACGCACACACAAACACACAAGTATTTTGGGCACCATAAAAGCGATTTCCTCCAGCAAAATGCACAAAAGGCTTGTGTCACATATTCAACATGAAGCTTAAATCAGTCTTTTGTTTACGTCTCTGTTTATCTCGCTGTAAGTAGGAACCCCAGAGTTAGTCAATTGGCGGATCACCTTCTGGGAATAATAATCACTCCCCCACAAAATGTGGTCATGCCTGCTTGTGGGACATTGCTGTGCGCAATTAGTTGCTGTGTTCCACCCACAAAAAAATACAGCCAATCTACTTTGCAATACAGTCTGCGAAACGCTTTGAGACGTCTCGAAGATGTGATGAGGCACTATATTCAAATGCAAGGATTATTACTGTTATTATTATTGTGAAAGAGACACATTAACATGACCAGCGTCTGAAATAACGCAACCTCTATTTGCTTCATGCTAGGGCAACTCACGAACTAAATACTAAACGATCGGATTTTTCTTTTTCTGTTATATTCCAGTATATATATATATGAAAAAAAACTTTGCGATCGATACATTTTAATCATATCACCCAGACTTCATCAGATCTGAGGCAAATATTGATGGGAGAGATTAGCTGTGCACTGGTCAGGTACATAACGTCAGACTGCATCAGATCAGGGAATAATTGGCAAGTGGCAGGCAGTTTGGCCAATACTCACTTAAAGCACATTCATTCTGGGTTATAAAGGATGGGATCAGGTAGGTGGGAGATTCGGAATAGGTTCCTGTTGGTAATGAATCAGTTGTTACCAAATGCAAAGAAGAAAGGAAGACAGAAATGAACACGGGCTCCAGTCTGACGCTGATAATAATAATAATACTAATGTTCACAATCTGTGCATTTGATATAGTGCCTTATCATACCGTCGAGACGTCTCACAACGCTTCACAGAACATACTGCAAAACGGATCGACTGTGTATCTTGTGGACGAAACGCATCAGCCAATTGCGCTCGGCAGTGACCCACAAACAGTCGTGGATTGAACGACCAAATTTTTTATTTTTGGAAAGATTATTACCCCCGGAAAGTGATCTACCAATCGACTAACTTCCTGCTGGGCAAGCAGGCATGTGGAATAATGAAACTTAGGAGTTGGCCTGCCTGGGAATCGAACCCTCTGTCTTGCAAGGCGAGCGCGCTAACCATTATGCTGCAGGAAGTCCACAAATGCATTAATGGGAGAAACAGCGAAGGGAATGAAAAAGGAGCAGATTGTTCCAGTGTGGTGCAATTGGCATCAGTACAAGGGCCCACTATCTGACTGTTAAACATTCTCTGCTTTAACAACAGGGAAGGAATCCTGGATTTGTGAGATCCTGCAGATTACCTACATTAATGTTTACAGTAAATCCTGTAATTCCCGACTGTCTCTACGCCGTGACAAGGCCCAATATCAAATGCAAGGTTTATTATTATTATCTCAAAATGAACATATTTACAGTATTTTCACACAGGTGCAAGAAATGTAGTTATCAAAGATCTCTGTGTGTGTGTCTGTGTGTGTGTGTCTGGGTGTGTTAAAAAAAAACTGTGATCAGATGCAAATGCTTTAACAAGGTTGCACATTTGTATGTTTATGGCTCTGTGTGCCTCTAAAATAATAATGCAATCATTGCATTTTGATATAGTGCTTTTCACATCTTATCGACATCTCAAAGCACTTCGCAGAATATACTGCAAAGTGAATTGACTGTATATTTGTGGGCGAAAATGCAGAGTATATTTAGATGAGTGTGTTTATAGTCATCCAATGTGTGTGTGTCTGTATCTGTCTCGCTTTGAGTCTCGTCTAATTGTCTGCGTGTTACCTGGGTCTCCTGTATATCTCCCTCTCTCTCTTTCTCTCTCTGTTCCACACCCCCCAATCCAGGCATTCATATTTAGCAATGCACAATTAATGATTTCCTTCACTGCTAAAAAAAAGGCTAGAGTTGGCGATTATACCCAATCCAATTCGCTTGTGCTATTTGCTCGCTGACCAACCAGAGATCTGGATCGCGCAAAAAAAAAAGGCCATCCCATTACGAATACAAAATGAAAAGTCAATATCAGCTTCTAATTACCTGTAGAGTTAAACAGCACAGACGAGAAAAAATCTCAATCCGTCTGTCTCTCTCTCTTTCCATCCCTCGTGTCTTACTGTAATGTTAAAGGTGTACAATTACATCACAGCACTATCCCAACTCAACATGTTCATATTCAAATAGATCCATGTCTTGCAGATTCTGGTATCTAACAACAACATTTACAAATTACATTTGTTTTTGTCCGTGGGACATGAAAAGGCATTACCCCAACGTAATCTGTTGTTGTTGTGTTCAAAGCAATAATAAGAATAATCCTTTCATTTGATATAATGCCACATCACGACACCAAGACATCTCATAGCGCTTCACAGAATATACTGTAAAGTGGACTGACCGTAGAATTGTGGGTGAAACGCGACCGCAGTCTGTGCAGTGTCAGCAGTGACCCCAAAACAGTCGGGTATTGAGTGACCGAGTTACTATTAGTCTTCTAAAAAATATTCGGAGGGATTATTACCCAGAAAAGCAATTCACCAAGTAAATGAACAACCAGTTAAAGAGCGTGAGGAGTAAGGAAACTTGCCTAACATTTTGCGTTGCCTGAGAATCAAACCCACGTCCTCTAGCTAAACCAACCAACCAACAAACCAACCAATCATCTAACTAATTCACTAATTAACTAACTAACTATAGATGGTATTATTTTTCCCATGTAAATGCTCCATTTGCTATGCTGACTGCAAAACAGCAGCACTCATTAGGCGCCGTTGGTAGAATGGAACACTCTCTCTAAACGATCCAACCGAGTTTCTGTTACATTCAGAAGCCTTTGTTCAAAATAAATAGAGAAATATATAAACAAGGGAATTTCTCTCTCCTTGTACCCCAGCCAACCATCCCTCGGGCAAAATTGGTCATTCATTCCTTACAAACCTGGATTCCTGTGTTTGAATCCAGGCAGATCAGAGCAAAACCTTGGGCAAATTTCCGTACTCCACACGCCTAATAATAATCCCTCCAAAGAAAAACACAATAATAAAATTTGTCATTTCAATCCGCGACTGTTTGTGGGACACTGCTGTGCGCAATTGGCTGCCGTATTTCGCCCACAAATATACAGTCAGTTCACTTTACAGTATATTCTGTAAAGCGCTTTGAGACATCGATAAGATGTACACAAATTCGCCCACAAAATACACAATCATTCCAACCTTACAGTAAAATCCTGTGAAGGGCATTGAGATATCTCAACATTGTGATAATGCGCTGTATCAAATGCGAGGGTTATTATTCTGCATACATGGCTTTTTGCCATTGTCTACAGATGGCATCAGAAACGCAAAAAAAAATTCTGCACTCAGCAATGTAAAAAATGTCGGCATTCAGGAATGTGTGATATTGTTGTTAGTCCTTGCTGTTAATCCCAGTGTGTTATAAAAACAGATACACAGAAATCATTAGCCCCAGCAAATCTGGTCTGTGTTTACTGCTGTTTCTACCATATTTCATAAGACAGATTTGGAGGAACATCGTTGCTGGATATCACAAACCATAACATGACCTTCTGTCTGAAGCTTGCAGGCAGGAGTGTTTTTTCACATGATGCTTTTCATTCATTTTCAGCCAAACCCGTGGGTTTGATAAGGACTAAGGCAAATCGATAATAATTTTAGGTATGGTATTTTTTCTCAAAAATATATATTTTAAATATTGTAATTGAATTGTACTGTATTATGATAAAATTCTAAATTATCCTTTAACCTTGGCATTTAATTTAATTTTCTTCCTTTTGATGTAAGGGAATCTCGCTCTATTGCCAAACATAAATAGATATGAAAATTGAAACCAGTGTATTTTATATTTCCTGTGAAGCGCTTTGAGACGTCGCAACAATGTGATAAGGCGCTATATCAGATGCAAAGATCAAGTATCATTATTGTTATTAAATAGCCCCCTCCACCACACACACACCTACACACACACACACAAAAGGTTCTCTAACAAAATAGTTCGATATATAAATAGTATGTCTGATTACTAATCAGACTTTTGGTGTACACCCACATACATTATCATCCAAAGCCTATGAAGATAAGTCCTTATTAATAGGGAACAAATAATTGATCATGGTTAGAATAATAATTCAGATTGCAAAACATTCCTTTTTATAATTGTTATGTGGAACCCAAAAATATGACATGCAAGATGAGTAATAAAGCAAACCCAAAACTGTATAAAAACATAACAATCTTCTTGTAACATACAGTGCATGATCCATTGCAACTGTACATATAATCTAGACGACCGATCATAAATAATATTTGGTCTACGCTTATAAAAATCTATGACATGTACATATTTGGCGCTGGATCGATGGCATATATTTGAGACGCTCCAGTATTTATTTATCATTGCAAACAAATAGCATTCGCCCTCGAAATGATCAAACTTAAAATGCACAGTCATTGTGCTTTACACTGGACCACAAGGCTATAGGAATTGCTAGGCAAAAAAAAACAAGATCCACCGAGTTCAGTTTCCACCATCCTGCTTTTCACATGCTACAATAACGGAGATGTTGATATCAATTAAATCTGAATGGATTAGTTACTCCAAATGTTGCCTATTTCTAATCATTCCAAGCCACACAACATTTACTGTACGTCATGTCTCAAATTACTCAAATTCCAAAGTAATTTGCAATTTTATTTCGGTGGTGGGGTGGGGTGGGCAATAACATTTTAGGATACCTCAAATAAAATTCCCCAAATAAAATTGGTCAACCATTTCAAGACTGACTGAATTCCTGTTTAATATTTGAGACGTAAATAAGGAGGATAGCAAACGTAAGCATTAATATGACAAAATCTTTATTATGTGGTACAGACTATATTTTAGTATATCATCAATTATGTTCAATCAATGTTACATATAGCCTGACCTATTGTCCTTTGAGATACGGTGTGAGTTACACCCAGATTACCAATAATAGTAAAATAATAATATTATAATAATCGGAATCCTTGCATTTTATACAGCGCCTTAGAATATACTGCAAAATGAATTGACCTTATATTTGTAGGTGAAATGCGGCAGCCGATTACTCACAGCAATGTCCCACAAACAGTTGTGGATTGAGTGACCAAATTTTTGTTGTTATTTTTATGATTATAAAGTGTTGTTTCTGAGTTCAAGTGACATTAACAGTTTTAACATCAATTCATACATTTGCTGATGTAAAGTGGACTGCACAACAACTGCAATCATGCGCATCTGAAAACCTAATGATTTGCTGAAAAGGACAGTCAAAAAGAGTCTCAAAGCTGTTGTGTTGTGCTATGTAGCTCAGTGGTTAGAGCACTCGCCTTACAAGCGTGAGACCAGTGTTCGAATCCAGGCGGGTCAGGGCGAAACCTTGGGTAAGGTTCCTTACTCCACACGCCTAATAATAATCCCTCCAAAAAAACAAACAATAATAAAATGGGTCATTTCAATCCGTTACTGTTTGTGGGGACGCTGCTGTGCGCAATTGGCTGCTGCGTTTCGCTCACAAATATACAATCAATTCACTTTACAGTGTATTCTGTGAAGCGCTTTGAGATGTCGATAAGATGTGAAAAGCTCTATATCAAATGCAAGGATTATTATTATTATGTTATCTTGTGCTCCCGTGATCAGTGAAGCTCTCTTTCACTGTTTACATGTATGTGGATAGATATTCAACACACACACACATAAACACACACATTCACTAACTCACTCCTGTTCTCTTATTTCCTAACAGTAACAAATCAAATGACAAAAGGGCATGTTATTTTTTCCCCCACAAAAAAATAGAATAGCATATGGTGGAAACAGTACCCAAAAAATAAATCTGTGCCAGGAGCCTTTGTAAAAAGTGTGGCTTCCTTAAAGGGAAAGGCTGGATCAATACGATCGATTAGGCAGGTTTTCCCTATTCCTCTTCTACTGTATCAAGTGAGTGTGTCGGATTATCACAAGATCTCCTCTTCACTACAGTAACTCGCCCCCCAATTTGTGACCATTGGAATTCGGAAAATAGGACAAGGCAGTCCTCAATCTCAATCTCAATCTCAGAACACCAGTTTTGTGTGTGAAAGACTTTGTGATCAGTGTGTAAGGAGTGGGGGGGGGGGGTGGGGGAGATGGAAAACTAAACCATTTCTCTGGACTAAGAAGCTGGGGTGTATATGTTAATGCAACAAGATATTAAAGATATCAGATAATAAGTTAAGATAAATAAGAAGTCGTGCATTTGATATTGCACTTTTTTGCATCTTCTAGATGTCTCAAAGAGCTTCACAAAATATACAGTAAAGTGTAGTGACTGTATATTTGTGGGTGAAATGTGGCCAGCCAATTGCGCACAGCAGTGTCCCACAGTCATGGATTGAGTGACCACATTTTTTTTTCTTGAGGGATATTTAATACACAATTCAATATAGAGTAATTGGTATTGTTTGTCTACTTTGTATAATAATAATTTATTCTCACCCTCTGACTGTGCAAACACAGTCACCCAAAACACGTTGATTTTTAATGCAATATTAATAGGTTCTGCTCAGAATTAATCCCATTAATTAATTAAGTTTTTATTAAAGTATTAAAATATATTGAGAGGCAGGGATATTTTATATCACATGGATATTATTAGATATAGCCTTGACATGGGTGAGGATTGTATTTAAAATAATGGATAGTTAGATATATATATAAATATTGTAATTTTATATCTATCTATATATACACATATAATGACAGTATTGTTGAGAAAAGCCTTGTCTTTCTAATCATTCTAATGTCCTGCTACAAATTTGAAGAGGCAAAGGGAAAAGCATTCAACAGATTTTACAAAATCCTAAAATGTTACAATTCAGAAGGAGGCCATTTGGCCAATTTTGTCTGTGTCAGGCTGTGTGCATATTTAATAATAATTATTATAATAACAATCCTTGCATTTGATACAGCACCTAATCATGTCTTTGAGGTGTCTCAAAGAGCTTCACAGAATATACTAAAAAGTGGAATAACTATGTATTTTTGTGGGCAAAAGAGAACATTCTTGTATTTTCCAACAGAACAACAACAACAATAAATTGCATTTAAATAGAAGCCTTTTTTTTTCCATTGTAGGGTCTGTCTAAAAGTCACCCATTAATCAGACTCCCCCCTGTGTGTGAGTGTGTGTGAGAGTGAGTGTGTGTGCTTGTGAATAGATATATTTGTCAAATATTTGTCCAATTCCTTATTTCTTTCTTAAGGGGATGTTGGCTTGATCTTTGACCTTTTTAAATAGGGACATGGGTTGCCAACAAGATTGGTGGGTTTGAGTTTGCTGGACAAATCCTGGGATCCAAGTCTACTTTTTAACACCCAGATCAGAGAGGTAGTTTTAAACAAAGTACCACCATTCATTCATTCCTTCCTTTTCTTCCTTCCTCTGTGTCCCATTCCCTCTACTTTGCCTGGGTACAGAGCAAGGCAAGCCCAAGTCACAAACACACAGTTAAAACTGGTTAAAATTTGGGCATAATTGTCAAATCACATTGAGCTTTCTTTCTGCTTAAAACCAATTCGGATTTATTAATTAAAAATAGGATTCATATCTGTCCTCACCTTTGTCAAAATCAATTATATATGTTGTATACTGTATATCTATAAAATTCTACTATATACTGATCTATGATTTTACACTTTCAAATCAACTATAAAATCAACTAAATAAACTATATATTTAATATATATATGTAATTCACCCACATTTCATTGGATAGACACCAAAATTGTAGGGTTTCTATGTAAAAATGATACATACACACACTTATATAAATATATTGTACAGTATATATATAAATTCAAACACGCTGCGTGTATTTAGCTGTTTACTTCTATGTATATATATATTTATTCAATTTTATTCTATTGCTTTACCCAGATTCAGGGTTTCAATCATATGATATATCAAATTATTATTATTAATAATAATAATTCTTGCTTTATCGGGTATTTGATACATCTCACAGCGATATGATAATTGAACAAAAGTGATTTGACTGTATATTTTATGGGCAAAATATTTTACAATTTATCATTTCATAATTGTACACATTATTTTACAAATACATCATTATAAAATAAATAACGGGTTCTCCCGTTGCTGTTTTCTAATATATATTGTTTTAAAAACCTTTTCAATACATATATTCTGATTTTTGTTTGTTCAATGTAGTATAAATAGATTTATTGCCAAAAATGTGTAATATATTTATTATTATATTATATATGTATATAATATTTTATGTATATGTATATTATATATGTATTTTAGGTCAAAGGAACGGAATGAACGGGGACTTTAGGAGATTCAGTTTTGATTGTACATTGGACCTTAAATACTTAAATCCTGACAACACACACACACACCAACACACACACAAAATACACGCATTTATTACTAAAAACACAATATCGTGTAAGCAAAAATAAGAGAAACATTAACATGGATTAAATATCCAAATACTTAATTCTTGACAACACAAACACACAGACACACACCATTGTGACTCACACACGACAAAGTGTAAGCAAATATACACAAACATAAATTACATTAACAAGGATTAAATATCCAAACACTCAAATCTTGACAACACACATACACACACACACATTTACAGCGTGTAGTAACACACGCTATAAATTGAAGCAAATAGACCCAAATATCAGCAACATAAAGAATTTACTGCAATGTGAAGGCATACAGGTAGAGAAAGGTTTTTAGATTAGGTGCAATGTCCAAGGCAGAGGGGTGAGTAAATCATACTGATCTCAGCAAAACAAGTCTTTTTTTTTGCTGTTGCTGTTGTTAATGGCATTGCTGCCTTTCAATGTAAACGTGCAATGGAGTCAGAAAACCTTCTTAAGAATCAAACAGGGAGAGAGAAAACTAAGGTGATCAGTGTTAAGAGGAAATGTCACATCTACATCTGCTAAGGAGTGTGTGTACTTGTTCAGCTCTCTCTCTCTCTCTCTCCCTCTCTCACCCCCTTACTCCCATCTCTTAAATCTCGCCTCCCACTGACTGGATTTCAGGTGAGAATGGAATGAATGTTTCAAAGGAGGCATAGCTCTCTGTGACAGGAGGGTGGGTGAGTGGAGAGAGGGAGAGAGAGAAGGAGAGGGAGATGGAGAAAATGAGGGAGGGTGGGAAGGTAGGAGAGAGAGAGGAGGGTAGAGAGAGAAAGAAATAAAGGAAGAAAGATCAGGGAGGGCGAGGGAGTGTTGAATGGGAGAGAAAGAGAGAAAAGAAGACTTTGAATCTGCATCTCTCTCTCTTTAACTATTTCCCTCACTCCTATCACAGCCAACGTTTTGCATAAGTGAGTGTAATGAGGATAGAGTGTGTGTGTGTGTGTGTGGAGGGGGGGGGGATATAAATGACCCTACTCACTCATCCACCCACCACCACAACAAAACATTCTCCAATATAAAGGCAAATTAAAAAAAGTTAAATAAAATTCAGAGCAGAATCAAACCACCAAAAAACACACACATCAGTCCATCTCCCCATCTGCTCGCTGTTTGATTTTAATTAAAGTAAATCAAGTTTTTAAATGAATTTTCTGCACTGGAGATCAACAATTATTAAAGGTCACATTATTATTATTATTAATATTATTAATTATTGCCCACCAACAGTTTTCTTTTAACTACCTCTCTCCCCTCCAACCACACACGAACAATTAAAAAAAAAAGAATTAATTCAGTTATTTTCAAGAGGGAATTTTTTGAATGAAAAAAATCTTGTTTAAAAAAATGTATTTACATTTATACTGTATATATATCTATATACATATATATATATATATATATATATATATATATATAGTTGGTCACAAAGCGAGCGTTTCATTTCTCGTACAATTGCATCGACCGACCCTCCCAAAAAAAATAGAGAATTTTGAAATAATTATCAGCCAAATAAGAAAAGGAGAGTTTCAGTTTACTCGTTAACAACAATACCCTCTATTTACTTATTAGTAAAAAAATAGCAATTCTCTGTCATAAAAATATTATTTAATAATACTAATGTTACTGAAGAAAGAGTTAATAAGAAAGAGTCTTTATTCTCAAAGAGTTTAGCTCACGCGTTAATAATCCCAATACTCTTTAATAACAGAATAATATAGTGTGATAACCCTTTATAATATTACAACAGGACTATAATTGTTATTATTTAAAAATATTTATCAGATCATATGGTTTCAAATAAGACTTATCATTTATATTAATGATTAGAGTCTTATTGCAATATCATAAGAGTTTCTCAAATCATATTCATCTTGTCACTAAAGAGTGTTGGTATTATTAAAGCGTGAGCTAAGCTCTTTAAGAATAACGACTCTTTCTCATAATAATAATAATTCTTTTCATATTATCACCAAACAGGGGAGTAAAAATCATTGCTAATAACGACGCTTTCTTCTATAATAAGAATAATCCTTGCATTTGATATAGCGCTTTCCACATCTTATCGACGTCTCAAAGCGTTTCTAAACACACACACATATATATATATATATATATACTGTATAGGAGAGGTCTGTCTGTCTGTCTGTCGCTGTACATTAAACGCCTACAAAAATAAATTGTCTTAGGAGAGAACCGAACCCGCAACGCCTAGAGACAGGGAGGAGATAATGTGGCGGATGCCGGGAAAGGCAGTCTCTTACTGGAAGAAAGTCAGCTCAGATTGCAAATCAATGTTTAACCGAGTCCCCGGGTTTATGTTATTGTTGCCAGCATTAATGCCCTTTTAATCTTCTAAAGATTATTCCCATCGATCCACATCCACATCCACACACACACATCCACACACCCACACATACATCCACACACCCACACACTCACACACTCACACATCCACACACTCACACTCACACACTCATACATCCACACACTCACACTCACACACTCACACATACATCCACACACTCACATTCACACACTCATACATACATCCACACACTCACATTCACACACTCATACATACATCCACACATACACATCCACACACCCACACATCCACACACACACACATCCACACACTCACACACTCATACACACATACATCCACACACTCACACTCACACACTCATACATACATCCACACACTCACACTCACACACTCATACATACATCCACACACACACATCCACACACTCACACACTCATACACACATACATCCACACACACATCCACACACTCACACACTCATACATACATCCACACACACATCCACACACTCATACATACATCCACACACACACACTCACACATACATACACACACTCACTCACACACACACATACATCCACATACACACACACTCATACACACATACATACACATACTCACACACACATACATCCACACACACACTCATACACACATACATCCACACACTCACACACACCCCCACACACACACTCATACACACATCCACACACACATACACATCCACACACATATACATCCACACACACACACACATCCCCACAAACATCTACACACACATCCACACACACACATCCATACACACACAATCACACGCACAATTTTAAAAAATTATAAAGTGACATAACGACATTATTGAAAATACCTAGATAAAAAGATATAAATGAGATCCTTCTCTCTCTCTCTCTTCCCCCCCCAACCCCCACCCTCCCCCCCAACCTCTTTCTCTCTCTCTCTCTCCATCTCTCAGTTTCTCCTCGACCTCTCATTACAGTAATTCCCCAGTTTCAATCCCTGTCCTTTACCTCCCTCCCTCCCTCCCTCCCTCCCCCCCCTCCCTCTCCTTCTCTCTTTCTCTCCATCTCTCAGTTTCTCCTCGACCTCTCATTGCAGTGATTTCCTCGTCCAGTCCTTTAGCTCTCTCTCCTCTCTCTTTCTCTCTCACACACACTCTCAGCAATTTTCACAGGTTAATGAACAGCAAAGAAACATATTTTTGTGGTAGCAAGGGAGATGGGAGAGAGTGGGGAGGGGGGGGGGGGGGATGGATTGGGGAGAGAGAGGGAAGAAAGAGAGAGAGAGAGAGACAGAGACAGAGAGAGACAGAGGGGGATTTTTTACAATGAATTATTAATTTGCACAACAACAACTCAGCAACAAGGCAACGAAACGTTGAATGTTCACCCAAACAATTGGGAAATGTTATAGTAAGGGTAAAAATGATCTATATATTATTTAAAATTTCATAATTCAACTTATTTGAATATAAAAGAAATATATAATACAATTTCATAATTTTAAAATATGTAAAATCATTTTAAATATAATTTTTAATATAAAAGCAATATATAAAAAATATATAAGTATATTTATATTTAAGGTAAAATAATAATTGCATTGAATCAGCGCCTTGTCACGTTTTAGCGACGCCTTAAAGCGCTTCACAGTACATCAGGGGGTATATTTGTGGGCGAAATTATTATGAAAAATCATTCTCAACCAATTAAAAAATAGATTCATTCTTATTTCTGATTATATTATTCAAGAGGGTTCGTGTTTCCAGGCGCGATGCAGGCAGCAAAACAAGAATTTGAGTCCGAATACAGTCTCCACAGGTGTGTATGTATGTATATGTATATATATATATTACATATATAATTTGTATTGCTCCTGGTAAGGCAGCCGAGGCGAGGAGATATTGACATTACATCTAGCACCGGGTCATGCAAAGAATACCATTAATAATTCATATCCTCGGCTCCTACTTTGCTGTGTGTGTGTGTGTTTTCCAAGGCCCTGACAGTAAGCTTATTATTGTAAAGCCTGGGAAAGGCAGGTAATCCCGACACTACACATTCTGTGTTAACAAATAACTCACAATCCAAATTAACGCTTAATTTCTCCTCTCCCCCTCCTCCCCTCTCTCTCTCTCCTCCCTCTCTCTCTCCTATCTCCCCCTACGAGCAATGTCTCACCCAATGCATGCGTGTGTTCCTACTGAAACACACATCATTTATTTGTTTTTTTTTAAAAAAAACTTTAAGACGTCTCAAAGCGCTTCGAGAGAAATATATCGCTCAGCGGACTGACTGACTGTATAACTTGTGGGCGAAATTACTACTGCCATTGATAATAATAAAATCTAATAACAACAATCTTGTGAGGAAATTCTCCACCACTCTGCTCCTATCTCTGTGTGAGTGTGTGTGTGTGTCTGTGTGTGTTGAGTGTGTGTGTGTGTCGTGTGTGTGGTCGAGTGTGTTTTGGGTGAAATCCATATCAAATCAAGAGTTTACTTATTCAAATCGCAAATTGATTGCTCAACTCCTTGACGCAATAAACTCTGGGAATGTGAGAGGGAGAGAGAGAGAGGAGAGAAGGGAGGAGAAATGGGTGAGAGATTCGTGAGCAGAAAAAATATATAATGCGACTATATTTTAACAGTCGCAGCAAATGGAAAGAAAGGTTTGAATTAAAATATATTGGTTTTCTGTCAGACAAGCCTTTTTGATTGTAATTTTTTTTGGGGTGGGTGGGAGAGAGAGAGAGGAGGGTTAGGTTAAGGGTGGAAGTTTGTTTCATTCGGTTTGTCTTTGCATCGACAAATTCGACAGAAAAGCAAATGGAATTGAATGAATCTTTTTTTTCACAAGGCAGAGGACGATTGCAACATTTGCATCTTATAAAACAATCGAGCCCCTGAGTGAGAAGCCTAATATTCATAGTATTATTATTATTATTATAGATTTAGAACAATTCTCACACACAACACACCGACCACAAACTGCATCGACAATAATTCCCATTAGTCTGATTCTAGAATAATATTGTTAATAATACTATTAATATAATATATAATATATAACACTTAATAATGTAGTAATAATAGAGACAGTCTCTGTAAAAGACACAGTCAATTCACTTCAGGAATATTTTATTTCGGATGAAATTCGGGGCCAAACGCTTTTCAAAACGCGTCCTCCACGCAAATATATATATATATATATATATATACATATACAGATATAGATATATCTCCCACAAAATATACATTTTAATTCACTTTACAGTGTAAGCCACGAAGCGCTTTGAGACGCCTCAACAACACGAGAAGGAGCAATCAAATAAAATGCAAGAATTATTATTATTATTATAAAGTGTGTGTGTTTTGTGGGATGGTAGTTTTCAAAACTTTGGAGGATCGGGTTTTGTACGATTTTTAAAATTAAATTAAAAATAATAGAATTTGAAATGTTTTTTTTAAAATCCTGAACTCTCCCCCACCCCCCCCCAGGTATTTCTGCTGAGATTTAAAATATATTTTATTTGCTGGTCTATTCCCCCCTCCCCCCCACCACTCCACCTCCCCCCAATTTAAGATAAGATGGAAGATTAAGCACAAAATATTCACAAATAGACCACTCAACACTACATTTTTCCGATAGATTGGCGTGAGGGCGAGATTATTGAAAGGCATGTGTGAACAGTACAGAGATACAGACAGAGAGAGAGAGAGAAAGGGAGGGTGAGACACAGACACAGAGATATAGAGACTGGGAGAGAGATAGGGAGACAGACAGACAGAGAGAGAGAGAGAGACAGATAGAGATAAATGGATAGACAAGAGAAAGAGAGAGAGAGAGAAAGAGTAGTGTGGAGAGATGATGGCGCCCTGTGCCCGTGTATCTGTCTGTACACACACACTGTGTTTGTATAATAAAAGCGGGAAAGGCATGATCTTAATTGAAAAAGCAATTACAACAATTAAACCACGTGGAGCTGGTAAACATTGCAGGGAAAAAAACCTCTGGCATGTTTAAGTAAACCATAGTCACCATAAAACGCTTGTAGACAACACAGTAAACGCTCTCTCTCTCTATATATATATACATACAGTATATATATATTTCTCTATATATATATATATATATTCTCTCTATCCATATGTATATCCCTCTCTCTCTCTATATATATATATATATTTCTCTCTATATATACATATTTATCTATCTCTCTATACATAATTATCTATCCCTCTATACATATTTCTCTCTCTATGCATACATATATATAATCTCTTTATACATGTACATATGTATATATTTCTCTCTCTGAGAGGGGAATACATATACAGTATATAGGTATAGAGAGGGAGACCTCTCTATGTATATTTCCTTGTCTCTCTCTGTAACACACACACACACACACTTATATATATTTCGCTCTCTCTTTCTCTGATGCAAAACACGACTCGCAGTTGACATTTGCATCTGTCTTAAGATAACATTCCCAATACATAGCCTTCAAAATAGCCTTCAAAATGCCCCCTTTCCTACCCCCCACCCCCCTCTCTCTCTCTCCAACCCACACCACTAAATAATTGATTAATTCCACTCAAAACATGTACCAGAGAGAGAGAATCTTATATAAAGATATGTACAGATATATTCCCACAATAGTGATTCCTAGTTTCATGGAATTTCTTAACATATACATATATATCTATTATTTAAAGTGTTTGTTTCTATCACCCCCCCCCCCCCCCCCCCCCCCACCACCACCTATTGTCCCTTTGAAGGAGGTCAGTCCAATATCAAGCTCTGTGTTTGATTTCATTTGGAGGAAGGGGGGGGAGGGAGGCAGACACAGAGAGAGAGAGAGAGAGAGAATAATTTTTGCAAAAGAGAGTGGGATTTGACCACGACGTGAAATGATGAATGAATGAAGGACAGGGGAGCGAAAGTTAGTTCGTTAGTTAATTAGTTAATCTCTTATGTATATAGTGAGTGGTGAGAGATCCTGTTCTCTAACCCCCCCCCCCACACACACACACACACTTATTGGGAGTGTCAGTAACCCTTGCAGTCGAAAATACACTCACAATGGAGTTTTACTATCCAAAGTCGCACACAATGGAACTCAATCTCCCAATTCAAGATGGGAGGGGGTGGCGAGGGGGGGGGGGGGGGGGGGGGGGGAGAGGGCTTCATAAGACCACCAGGGGGCGCTCGAGTAATTCAACCCATTCCTTCCCAACACCCCCTCCCTCCCTCTCTGCCTCCCCCCCAATCATCACCCCCCACTCACTCACTCACTCACTCACCAACCTCTTGTCTCCAGCCCCCCCCCCCCCCCCCACACACACACAGTACCAAACTGTGACTTTCATACACAGATCTAATGTATACACAGATATAAAATGATAGACATTTATATATAAATAGATATTTATATATAAATCTCACACCCTCAGCTCAGTCCATTCGTTCAAATTGTACACAGAAAGAGCTGATGAACTCAATGCCCTCTCTCTCTCTCTCTCTCTCTCTCATTCTCTTGTCACTCACACACTCACACTGTCTGACACTTAAGACCTCGCCAGTCAAACCCAACAGACTGACTATCTGTTTAACAACAAAGTCTTGACAGAGCAAAGGGTTAGGACGCGTTACTTAACACGGATAACTAGGTCTCCCCAATACTTAGTACTTATATATATATCCAGGTGAAATGTCTGTGTTGTGTGTAGACTGGACAGGGATCGATCAAATTGGTATTCAATTCAATCCAATGCATTTGTCTTTGTGTGTGTGTGTGTGTGACTGTGTTGTGTGTGGTGTGTGTGAGACTGTGTGTGTGTGTGTGTGAGGCTGGACACAGAAATCATTCTCGCCAGTTGTTTTAGTTGACGTCTAGCAAGGCAGGGAGATTGAACAGGGAGATTGAGAGAGGGTGACACACACACAGAGAGAGAGAGAGAGGAGAGGGAGAGTGAGGGAGGGAGGTGGAGAGGGGGAGGGGGGGGGGGGGATCTTTTAACGATGCATTCTTAAATGGATTTTAAGGTGCATTAAATCACAGTCAGGCGCTGATGGATGATATACATTACTACTGTGGGTGTGTCGTTTCAATGAGAAATATTGGATTGTCTGTAACACCACACTTATTGCTCTACTTCCTATTGTCAGTGTGAAAAGCCCTGACACACACACACACACAGATACACACACACACACATACATATACACACACACACACACAGATACACACACACACAGATACACACACACACACACAGATACACACACACACACACACACAGATACACACTAACGGCTCGAGTTCACCAATGTCTCACAGAGAAGCATCTTCTGGTTCATAACATAAAGAATAATAATAATATTATAATGATAAGTTTTGAGGTTAAAGGGCAACCAACAAGCACAGGCAAGATTTGGGGGGTGACTGGGTGTGTGTGTGTGTGTGGGGGGGGGGGGGCTTGTTTTGTTCCTACATTATTAGGGGAGGGAAAGGGGGGAGGGAAAGGGGGTAACATAATCTGACACTCTCCTATCATAAGGCATTTGATTCAGCTTCTTTTAAAAAATATATTATGTATATTGATCTATAAAGAAAGAGGCGCTTTGGGTGTTATCCCTGTACCAGGACAGACACAAAGAAGATGGTCAGGTACTGACTTGACTTGTCACCATGACCCCCGTCTCTCTCTCTCTCTCTCTGTGTCTCTCCCCCCCAATTTTCCAGCAGTAGAGTGAGGAGGGTGGTGTGTGAGTGTGAGTGAGTGAGTGAGGGAGGGAGGGGAGGGAGGGACAGGGACACACACTGATCCTCTCACCTGCCAGCCTCAACGCCGACATCCTCTGGAACTCCGGCTCCTGGAGCCATTTCCACATGCGCCTGAAGGTCTCCCGGCCGGACTTGAGTTTACTCCAGGGTTTGGGGTTCCTCAGCAGGTCAGAGAGGGTTCCCTGCGAGCGGCACAACACCCGCTGGGCGAAGATGGCCTGGGGGATGCTGTACCGCTTGAGTTCCGCCGTGATCCTCTGGGCGACCTCCTTGGTGTTGATCTCCTCCAGCTGCCCTGGCCTCCCCCCCCGCCCCCCCCGCCGCCCCCCCCGTGAAGCTGGGAGCCCGCGGAGGTGGCCAGGGCTCGGTCTCGGCAGGTGGACAACCCGCCCGGCCCGTGGTGTCCGGAGGCGCCTTGCGGGAGGTGGTGGTGAATGGTGGTGATGGTGTAACCCGTTGAGGTGAGGCATCAGGCTCCCGGGGGGGGGGGGGAGGGGGGGGCCCCAGACCCCGGGACAGGTGCTGAGGGTCCCCCCCCCTGCCCAGGATGGCCGCCGCCTGGTGAGCCTCGAAACCCGGGCTCAGCATCTTCTCGTGGCCGTAAGCCTGGATGGCTTGGGACTGACCCCCCACGTGGAGAGAAGCCAGGCCGTTGCCCAGCGGAAGGTGACAGGCCGCCGGGTTGAGGGCGGACGAGGAGGAGGAGGAGGAGGTGACCACCTCCTTGTGATGGGGGGGGTGGGGGTGGTAGGGACCGTACAGGTTGTTGATGGAGCCGGGCAGACCCCGCTCGTCCCTCATCAGGGTGAAGCTGCCGCTGACGTTGCCGGCCAGGCGCTGGTGGGGGTGGGGGTGGTGGGGGTGGGGTGGGGGTGGGGTGGTGGGGGTGGGGGTGGTGGGGGTGATGGTGGTGGGGGGTGATGGGGGTGGGGGTGCGGGTGGTGGGGGTGGAACTTGTCGGACACGGTGGAGATGGGCGGCAGGGGCTGTAGCGGGGTGAGGGTGGTGTAGGTGCCGGCCATGCCCAGGCCGGGGGGGGACTCGCAGGCCATGCTGAGGGTGGGATGCATGGGGATGGACAGCTCGGGTCTGTAGTCTCCGGCTCCCTCCAGGATGGAAGCCATGCTGGGACACCATGGCCGAGCGGCCGCCCGCCCAGCTCCCGGTGAGACACCGACACCGACACGGGCGGCCGGTGGTGAGGGCTGTGGCCGCTCATCAGGTCCCCCGCCGGCTCATGGCTTGTCATGCCGCCGTGCAGGCTGCCAATCGCGTCCATTGTAAGCTCCGGGGTCACGCCGTATACAGCTTTGGCTAGACATCTATACGCGTTGTTCATTCAGTCCATCAACAGATATTGGGGGGGGAAAAAACACCCCTGGGTCTTATCGCTCGCTTTCCTGTCTGTTTTTTTGTTGGGTGGGGGTGGGGGGGGGGGGAGGGAGGGAGAGTGTGATGAGGGTGAGGGGGGTGGATGGATGGATGGATGGATGGTGGAGATAGAGAGAGATATATAGAGAGAGAGATGGATAGAGAGAGAGAGAGATGGATGGATGGATGGATAGATAGATAGATAGATAGATAGATAGATAGATAGATAGATAGATAGATAGATAGATAGATAGATAGATAGATAGATAGATAGATAGATAGATAGATAGATAGATAGATAGATAGATAGATAGATGCATATATATAAATATAGAAGGATGAACAGATAGATGAATGGATATAAATGTGTGTGTGTGATATATGCACACACACACATAGAGAGAGAGAGAGGGAGGATGGAGAGAGGGAGGGAGGGATGGGTGTAATATGAAGAAAAACAATAAAGAGAAATGTTTAAGGCCTCACGGGTTGCAAAAAATATATCACCGTTGGTTGGTGTGAGACGGAGCACGACAGCTCCTCGCCATGACACAACCTCAACCCCCTCCTCCTCCCTCCTCGTCTGTCGACTGTGGAGACAGCTGGGGTTGGGGGGGGGGGGGGGGGGGGGGCTGGTGGGGGGGACACACACACACACAGCCACAGCCGCTATAGGTTTGTGGAAGAACCTAAATCGTTGCCCAGTAGGAGAGGTTGAGAGACTGAGACTGACAGACCCAGCCATCCAGCCACAGCCTGGCTTCCCATCTCCACTCATTGGTCCTGGCTCCCCCCCCCCCCCCCCCCCACCCCCCTCTCTCTCTCCCCCACTCCCCCCACCCCCTCCTCCAGTTCTCCAATCATCCTACCTTGGAGGGTGGATGTCCGTTTATCAGGTTGGATTGACGAGTTGTGTTCATCTCTCTCTCTCTCTCTCTCCTCCCCCCCTCCCTCTCTCTGTCTCTCCTCCCTCCCTCCTTCTCTCCTCCCTCCCTCTCTCCGTCCATCCAATAGCCATCGCTACCAACCACTTCTCTTCTCTCCCTTCTCTCTCTCTCTCTCTATCTCTCCATCCCTCCACACACACACACAGCCTTCAACCACAACACACGACACAATGTCACCTCCCTCCCTCCTCCCTCTCTCTACCCCCCCCCCCCTCCCCCCATCCATGCCCCCCACCTTATCTTATTTTTAATTAGAGAGAAACAATATTAACTTCCGGGTTTCAAGTAAGTCTTTTATTCTCTCCCCCCCCCCCCCCCCCACCTCCTCTCCATCCCCTCGATTTTCATCCTAGTCCATTAACTGATAAGGACACGGGGTGATTTGAAAGAGTCATTTTTTTGTTACAAGGCTCATAAAATCAAAGCAATCACTCGAACAATTAAATGTTTAGCAAACCGTCCCAATATATCCCCCCCCCCCCTCCACCCCCCACCCCTCTCCCCCCCTCCATCCCTCAGTAACTTTATTTCAGCAAAGTCCAACACCTGAATTTGAGGAGTATGTGATTTTTACAATGCAATACGAATGAGTCTTTTTTTAAAAAAAAAATATTTTTAAAATAATATATATTAAAGATGTATTAAAAACACTTCCAGTGAGTGAGTGAATGAATGAGTTTTAACAGAAATGCCTCCCTCCCTCTCGCTGTGTGTGTGTGTGTGTGTGTCTATTTTATGTACGTTTACACCTTGCAGTAGAATTTCACTGGATAAAATTCTTTGGGACATTGTGTGTGTGTGTGTGTGAAAGGGATGTCAATCGAGCAAAATCTGTGCAAATCACAAATTGACTGAATTTTATCGACCTCCCCCAAACCCCCTCTCTCTCTCTCTCCACGCCCCCCCCCCCCCCCCCCACCCCACCCCCCAATCTTTCTTGTTGAATGAAAAACTTTGAGGATCGATGCTTTATTTCGATGGAATGTATTTGATGTTGTGTTGCATTGGCTTCTCACACAGACACACACCAATACCACATCCTCCCTCTCCCTCCCCCCCCCCCCCCCCCCAAAAAAAAAAATCGAGTGTAAATATATATTTTTAAAACATGATCAGAAATCAAATATAATATTTGTAAAAAGCTTTATTATTTATTTGCAAACGTCCCAATATATCCCCCCCCCCCCCCCCCCCCCACTCCTCCTCCTCCCCCCTCATCAGTATATCCATCAAATTAATCTCTGTCTCTGGTTGACGTTAATGGCATCATTACTTGGAAAATATTCAACCAATAACTCGAGTGTTTTTTTCGGGTGAAAATCATTATAAAATGCGTTGCTAAGCTATGCTACTTCACACACACACACAACCACACACACAACCACACAGTTACATTATCCCAACCACTGATGAGCTCCCTGACTGATCCACCGAGTGAGGCCTTGGATAATATGAAAATATTGCCACTAATAACACCATGTGTGATATCATTAAAATACTTTATAAAACGGAGGAAGTACAAGTTCCTTGATCGCGTTGAGGGATTTGTTTTTGGAGTGGGTGGGGTGGGGGGGGGGGGGGTTTGTTGACAACCTTTGTATTCACTGAATCTCAGTCTTTCTCTAGGTTAAGTAGTTACAGTGATGTGGTCCCCACCTTACACACAGCGGTCTGAGAGGCGGTGTTAATTGAAAGTAGCTGTTCGCCTGATTTTAAAATCAATGTGATATCAATGCTTGGTATTTTTGTTCATGTCATGAATGCATCGAAATACTACATATATATAACACACACACATATGTATATATTACATATTCATTCAAAGGATTTAATTTTTTTAATTTTAAAATATATATTTTACAATAATAAATA
>CM068742.1:151875840-151968340 GCA_035084275.1 Hydrolagus colliei
TGAATTTTAATAAAATTGATTTATTACCTGGTGACAGAGAGAGAGGGTTGGGGGGGGGGGGGGACTAAAGTAACCTCTAGGGAGAATTGTTATTAAGGCCTAATTCCTTTCATATATGTATATAATATACAGTAAATATATTTAAGAGAGGCTTCTGTGTGTGTTTTGGTATAGAAAGATATTTAGACTTGGTGTTTTGAGGGGAGTGGGGGGGGGGGGGGGGGGGGGTGGGGATGGGGGAGGGATTCTTGCAAGATTCATTCATTCCACTCATTCATTGATTCATTCATTTAAAGTATGTCTTGTTCATAATGAACCCACCAGCTCAGTGATTTGATCTATTTGATTTGTGTGTGTGTGTGTGTTTTTGAGGGGTGGGTGGAATGCAAACTCGTGTGATTTGTTTTAATCCAGGGAGAGAGAGAAGAGAGAGAAAGAAAGAGGGAGAGAGAGGGAGATATGAAGGAACCTTTTTATTCTGTCTGAGAGGGTGACAGGACAGAGATAGATAGATAGATACATAGATACATAGATACAGAGAGTGTGTGAGAGAGAGAGAGAGAGAAAGAGAGATGTGGGAACATTGTTACTGTGTCTGAGAGGGTGAAACATTGTTAGACAAGACCAGACCTGAGTGAGAGATAGATAGAGGTAAAGAGAGAGTGTGAGAGAGATGGAGAGAGTGTGAGAAAGACAGAGAGAGAGAGAGAGTGAGAGAGAAAGAGAGGGGGGGGTAGTGTGTGAGAGATAGTGTGAGAGTGAGTGAGAAAGATACAGAGAGAGAGTGTGTGTGTGTGTGGTGAGAGAGAGGGAATGTGAGAGATGGATAGAGAGAGTGTGAGAGGGAGAGAAGAAGAGAGGGAGAGAGAGACAGAAAAAGTGTGAGAGAGACACAGAGAAAGGGAGTGTGAGTGTAAGACAGACAGATAGAGTGACACACAGAGAGAGGGAGAGTGTGAGAGACAGAGAGTGAGTGTGAGAAAGACACAGAGAAGAGTGTGGGAGAGATGGAGAGAGTGTGAGAGAGATACACACAGAGAGAAAGAGAGGGGGAGAGAAAGAGAGAGAAAGAGAGAGGGAGACACCAGAGAAAGTGTGAGAGAGAAAGAGAGAGACACAGAAAGTGTGAGGGAGACACAGAGAAAGAGAGTGTGAGTGCAAGCCAGACAGATAGAGTGACACAGAGAGAGAGAGAGGGAGTGAGTGTGATACAGAGAGCAAGAGAGAGTGTGGGAGAGATGGAGAGAGTGTGTGAGAGAGAGAGATACACACAGAGAGAGAGGGAGTGAGTGTGAGAGAGATACAGAGAGCTAGAGAAGAGTGTGGGAGAGATGGAGAGAGTGTGAGAGAGATACACACAGAGAGGGAGAGTGAGTGAGTGTGAGAGAGATACAGAGAGCTAGAGAAGAGTGTGGGAGAGATGGAGAGAGTGTGAGAAGAGAGTGTGTGAGAGAGAGAGAGACACAGAGAGAGACACAGAGAGAGAGAGGGAGACTGAGTGAGTGTGAGAGAGATACAGAGAGCTAGAGAAGAGTGTGGGAGAGATGGAGAGAGTGTGAGAGAGAGTGTGTGAGAGAGAGATACACACAGAGAGAGAGGGAGAGGTGAGTGAGTGTGAGAGAGATACAGAGAGCTAGAGAAGAGTGTGAGAGAGTGTGTGAGAGAGAGAGAGAGAGACACAGAGGAGAGAGTGAGTGAGTGTGAGAGAGATACAGAGAGCAAGAGAAGAGTGTGGGAGAGATGGAGAGAGTGTGAGAGAGAGAGAGAGATACACACAGAGAGAGAGGGAGAGTGAGTGAGTGTGAGAGAGATACAGAGAGCTAGAGAAGAGTGTGGGAGAGATGGAGAGAGTGTGAGAGAGAGTGTGTGAGAGAGAGAGAGACACACAGAGAGAGAGGGAGAGTGAGTGAGTGTGAGAGAGATACAGAGAGCTAGAGAAGAGTGTGGGAGAGATGGAGAGAGTGTGAGAGAGAGTGTGTGAGAGAGAGAGAGAGAGACACAGAGAGAGAGAGAGAGAAAGAGAGAGGGAGAAAGTGAAGAGAGAGAGAGAGAAAATAACAACAATAAAATCCATATTAAAGTTGGACATTGGTTTGTGGTTTCCAGGCTGTGTAAATTTGTCAGAATGCATCACCCTCAGAGAATGGCTGCCTTAGGGACGGACAAAGAACTGAACGATTTACTGGATTTCAGTGCGGTAAGAGAATCTGTTCATGGCCAGAGGCTGGGGAGAGAGAGGAGAGAGAGAGAGAGAGAGAGAGAGAAGGTGAGGGAAGAGAGAGAGAGAGAGATAGAGAGTGAAGGAGAGAAGGTGAGAGGGTGAGAAGAGGTGAGAGGGTGAGGGAAGGAGAGAAGGTGAGGGAGTGTGTGAGAGAGAGATGGGGGGAGAGAAGGTGAGAGGGTGAGGGAAGGAGAGAAGGTGAGAGAGAGAGAGAGAGAGGGGAGAGAAGGTGAGAGGGTGAGAGAATGAGAGGGGGGGAGAGAAGGTGAGAGGGTGAGAAGAGGAGAGAGTGAGGGAAGGAGAGAAGGTGAGAGAGTGAGGGAAGGAGAGAAGATGAGGGATGTGAGGGAAGGAGAGAAGGTGAGAGAGAGAGAGAGAGAGGGGAGAGAAGGTGAGAGGGTGAGAGAATGAGAGGGGGGGAGAGAAGGTGAGAGGGTGAGAAGAGGAGAGAGTGAGGGAAGGAGAGAAGGTGAGAGGGTGAGGGAAGGAGAGAAGGTGAGAGAAGGTGAGAGAGTGAGGGAAGGAGAGAAGGTGAGAGGGTGAGGGAAGGAGAGAAGGTGAGAGAAGGTGAGAGAGTGAGGGAAGGAGAGAAGGTGAGAGAGTGAGGGAAGGAGAGAAGGTGAGGGAGTGAGGGAAGGAGAGAAGGTGAGAGAGAGAGAGAGGGGAGAGAAGGTGAGAGGGTGAGAAGAGGAGAGAGTGAGGAAGGAGAGAAGGTGAGAGGGTGAGGGAAGGAGAGAAGGTGAGAGAAGGTGAGAGAGTGAGGGAAGGAGAGAAGGTGAGAGGGTGAGGGAAGGAGAGAGTGAGAGAGAGGGGAGAGAGAAGCAGGGAGTGTGAGGAGAGAAGGTGAGAGAGTGGGAAGAGGTGAGAGAGTGAGGGAAGGAGAGAATGAGAGAAGGTGAGGGGGTGAGAGAGAGGGAAGAGAAGGTGAGAGTGAGGGAAGGAGAGAAGGTGAGAGAGTGAGGGAAGGAGAGAAGGTGAGAGTGAGGGAAGGAGAGAAGGTGAGAGAGTGAGGGAAGGAGAGAAGGTGAGAGTGAGGGAAGGAGAGAAGGTGAGAGAGTGAGGAGGGAAGGAGAGGAGGTGGGAGAGTGAGGGAAGGGGAGAATTAGAAGGTGAGAGAGTGAGGGAAGGAGAGAAGGTGAGAGAGTGAGGGAAGGAGAGAAGGTGAGAGAGTGAGGAGGGAAGGGAGAGAAGGTGAGAGTGAGGGAGAGAGAAGGTGAGAGAGGGAGGAGGGAGGGAGAGAAGGTGAGAGTGAGGGAGAAGAGAAGGTGAGAAAGGGAGGAGGGAGGGAGAGAAGGTGAGAGAGGGAGGAGGGAGGGAGAGAAGGTGAGAGTGAGGGAGAAGAGAAGGTGAGAGAGTGTGAATGAGAGAGGGGGGGGGGGGGGGGTGTGAAGGAGAGAATGAGGGAGTGTGAGAGAGGGAGAGAAAGAGGGAGTGGAAGAGAAAGGAGAGTGAAAGAATGAGAGAAAGGGAGGGAAGAGGATGAGAGAGAGAGAAGGGGGAGAGGATGAGAAGAGAGAAAGGGAGGGTGGGGATAAGAGAAAGAGAGAGTGAGAAAAAGAGAGGGAAAAAGAGCAAGAGGTTGAGAGAAAGGGAGAGAGAGAGAGAGAAAAAAAGTGAGGGAGGGAGAGGGGGGGTGGGTGAGTGAAAGAGGGGAAGAAAGAAAGAGAGAGAGGGAGAGAGAATGAGAGAGAATGAGAGAGAGACAGAAAGAAAGGGAAGAGAGGGAGATGTAGGGAAAGAGAGAGTGAGAGGAAACAGAGAGAGGGAAAGAGAGAGAGTTATCTGTAAGTATTGAACTGAGGAGAGCCAGTAACTATCTCTCTCAATGAAAGAGAGAGTTTAACCCCCTCAACTCCTACCTCCAAAAATAAACCCTACTTTCCATCCCCCTCTCACCCACCTCCCCCCAATTACCCCCATGTTAGTCTTTCATTAAATATCTCTGTTGTTGTTTGTGTCACTGTCACACTCACACAAAAACACAGAGAGAGACAGGGCAGAGACAGAGAGAAAACAGAGAGAGGAGACTGTGAGAGAAAAGAGAGAGAAAGAGGGAGAGAAGACAGAGAGAGAGGAGAGAGAGAAAGAGAGAGAAAAGAAACAGAGAGAAAAGCCATAGAGAGAGAGAGAGAGAGAGAGAGAACAAATAAAGAAATAAAATGTAATGCACTTATCTGTGTAGCAATCACATTTCAGTCACAATGTGATCTGTTTGAGGAAATTGTTTTTCTCTGTGTGTGTGTGTGTGTGTTGTGTGCTGGGTAGAGGGATGGGAGAAACACATCTCTTTTATTTCAAAAAAAATATAGAATGTATATAGTATAATATGAAATATAACATCATAGAGCCAAAGGACTTTGACACAAAAGGAGGTTTGAAGGAATCTCCTTGTTTGAGGAAGTTTGGACAGAGGAAGTCTAGCCCATGGAAATGCCAAATCCCTTTTATTTTTTGTAAAACTATTCTTTCCCACCCCCTTTCCTCCCTTCCCTCCTTCCTTCCTTCCCTCTTTCTCTCTCTCTCCCACCCTCCCTCTCCTCTTTCTCTCTCTCTCTCCCCTCCCTCCCTCCTCAACGTCTGTGCTCACAGATAAGTGACCCAAGATAAACGTTTGAATTACTTTAAAAAAAACTCCCACCCAGAGACCCCCCCCCCAGAACCCACTCCCTCTATCCCTGCCTTCCTCTCCCTCCACCCCCCCAAAAAAAAGCAAAAATCAACTCGTTGAGAGAGAGAGAGAAAGAGGAAAAAGTCGCAGGTGTGTTTATGGTAAGATTTGAAAAGTTGCTAAACTTTTTCTAAACCTTTTTCTCTCTCTCTCTCTCTCTCTCTTTCCCCCCATTCCTCACCTCCCTCCTTCCCTCTCTCCCTCTCTGATCCTCTTTATGATTGTATTATTTTGTGTGAGTGTGTGTGTGTGTGTGTGAGAGAGAGAGAATTTTTTTTTAAAAAAGGTTTTATTGAAATATTTTTACGTTATATATATTTTATTTAACAAATGATTTGGTTGTTTGTGTGTCAATCCCCCCCCCCCCCCCCTCTGAAACGTGGGCGAAGATTTGTTCTCTTGTATTATGGATTGTGCAAGGAATAAGTGTGTATGTGTAACAGAGAGAGAGAGAGCTGTGTGTGTGTGTGTGTAACAGAGACAGAAAGCTGTGTGTAACAGAGAGAGCTGTGTGTGTAACAGAGAGGTGTGTGTGTGTGTATAACACAGAGAGACACACACAGCTGTGTGTGTGTGTGTAACACAGAGAGGCACAGAGAGAGAGAGACAGAGCTGTTGTGTGTAAGTGAGTAGTTTTAAGACGTGAGCGTATCTTAAGACACGTTTCATGTGTTATTTTATATGTGAAATGCTTCATTTTAATGCATTTTTTCCCCTCTCTCTCTCTTTCTCTCTCTCTTTATCCTCAACACACACTCACTCACCCCAACCCATCACCATCCCTCCCTCCCTCTCCCTCCTCCCTCTCTCTCTCTCTCTTTATCTCTCTATCTATCTCTTTCTCTCTGTCTCTCTCCATCCACCCAAACCATTAGATGTTCTCGCCGCCTGTCAGCAGTGGGAAGAACGGACCGACTTCACTTGCAAGTAGCCATTTCGGATCCTCAAGTATGTGTCTCAATTCACTCACTTTGCTTGAATGATTACTGTGTGTGTGTGTGTGTGTGTGTGCTGTATATATAATACTGTATGTGAACGATAACACACACTCAGATCCTCTTTGTTGGGATTTTGTTTTATTACACACACACACATAAATACAGACACACATATACAGACACATATACAGACAGACACTCATACACACACACAAACACTGCACCCACCCACAAAAACACACACACACATAGACACACACACATAGAGACACACATACAAAAACAGACACACGCACACACATAGACAGACAGACACAGACAGACACACACTCCCAGTGTGTGTGTGTTGTGTATACACATATATATATATATGTGTGTACACACGCACACACACAAACACACACTGAGTTCCTTTCTCCAGCCAGATTTATGTACAAGACTTTGTGGCTGACTGACTGACTCCACGACTGTCTAAAGCGACTTCTCTTCTCTGTTAGTTAACTGTGTTAATGTGCGCCTAGTCAGTCAATGCCTTCAAGCCTCAATGTTAACAGAAAATAGACTGTTGGATTATCTGGAAAGATTGTGTGTGTGTGTGTGTGTGGTGGGGAGGGGAGGGGAGGGTGGGGAGGAGGGAGAGAGAGATATGCCATCTACAGTACTTCTCTACTTGAGTATTTTTAAAGCAAATTGTTCAGTGTGGATAAGTTTGAAGGCTTTGCAATTGCACTCAAGCCTAGGAGAAATGGTGTGTGCAAATATGCGCTTGGTATATAGATAAGTTTACAGTTAAAATTCCTTCAGCTTCTCGGTTACTTTTCCACAGTAGTTTGTATCTTGTCTATGTGTGCATGTATGCGTGCGTGTGTATGTGTGCGTGTGTATACATGCGTGTGTATGTATGTGTGTGTATACATGTGTGTGCATGTGTATATGTATGTATAGCTGTGTGTATATATGTCTATATCACCGCCTTGGGACATCCTCCCGACGTGAAAGACACTCGAGACATGTAATTTTATTGCTGTTGTTCTATGTAAATGTCTGTGTATTTGTGTGTGTGTATATATACATATCTATATGTAATATTCAGAGAGAGAGAGCGAGATTCGGAGTTGTTCTGCGATGCTATTGTGTCACGTCTTGCGAGTGTTTAAAATAACTTGCCGAGTGCACCTGTAGGCTGACAGACAGAGAGAGTTGCGAGCAGGCAGATTGTACAAGGCTTTGGCCTGATTGACTCAACTATAATTACAGCAGAGTAACTGTGCGCTTTGAAAGCTTCGATAAGTGGCGTATCTTACCTTTGTCTTTCGAAAGTGGTTTAGTGCTGACTTGAAAAGAACTCTATAGGAGGTGGAATCTTATTCGGATATATTAAACCCTTTGCTGAATCGATTCTCTCGATTGTGTTCTTTTTGATACACACACACATGCGCGCGCGCACACACGCACGTACACATCCACAGCTGCTAGTTGCAAGTAACACCGAGATGTAAATGTATTTTGCGTTTAAATGCCAAGCGTTGAGAATCCCAGATCAAGGTCCTCAGACTTGGACTGACTGGTGTCTTTGAACGCAAGAGATGCAAATATCACAAAGGAATCCGTTCGGCTTTTTCCCGTTTAGAGATTGGTGTGTTCGCGCGGATTTGTGAAAAGTTTGGAATCATTTCTCTCTCTTTATCTGGTCCGAACTATCAGTTTATCTTATCGATTTATCTATTTAGTGCTGCTTTGAGGCCAGGCGTACTGACTCAGCTAACTTCAGCTAATTTATCTTGTACCAAGATAGTATAAGTATCTTATACTGAGATAATATCAGGATCTGTATTGTAACCAAAGGCATTCCCTCATCACCACTATACACCACAGATTGACTGTCGAAATTGCAGAAAAAATTGCAGCCCTTAATAAAGTGATTAAGCCAAATAATTAAAAAAGAATAATAATTTTTGTAAAATTTGATGTTTAGAAATATATATGTTTTTAAAAGCAAATTAATTTTGAGGTACATAAAATAGCTTTTATCGTACTTTTTTTAACAAAAACAATATATAGATATATATTGGTGCGATTATAATATGTAAAATTAGGTGCGATTTCATGTGTAACTTACAGGAAACTTGTAGCTTATCTTGAAGGTGAAACAGACAGGCAGGCAGTTGAGATAAGTTAGCCATAGTCCATTTGTGGGGAAATCAGTGAACTATTATATGTCACTCCACACTCCTCTGCAGTAAGTAGGAACCCCGGTTGTTGGCTGTTTGGCGGATCGTTTTACAGGAGTAATAGTCCCTTCAAAACAAAAGAATAAATAATTTGATCACTCAATCCTTTTTTTGTGTGGGGACGCTGCTGTGCGCAAATGGCTGCCGCGTTTCGCCCCAAAATATACAGTCAATCCACTTTACATTGTATCCCGTGAAGCGTATTGAGACGTTGCTACTAAATGTAAATTTGTTGTTGTTTTTGTCGCCTCGAAGACGTGATAAGGCGCTATATCAAACGCAAGGATTATTAATATTTTTTGTTATGTTCAAATGGTGACAGGAAATTCAAAGACTTTTGCCCCCTAATAATCTATAAATTCTGCTTGTGTGTGTGTGTGTGTGGGGGGGGGGGGGGGGGGGGTGGCAGACCGATGCAGAATTTTATTGATTATTTAGTTTACACTCGACTTGCTTTTCTTTGTTTTTTTTGAAAATAATTAAAGTCCTTTGCTTTGCAAATGTCGTTTTCTTTCTTCCCCTTTCCCCTCTCTCTCCTTTTTTAGTTTATCCTTTTCTCTCTCTCTCTCGTTTCTATTTTCTTTTTGACATAAAAGTTCTTTTAAAAAATAAGAACGTCTTAAACCGAGAAACGCAAACACCCACCACATGCACGGAAAGAATCCCATGTTGTATTGAAGGCCTCCCTTTTTCCTCGGTTATTTAATTACCCGACCCTGGTAATTCTGTTGTGCGTGTGGAGATGTATTTTGCAATTGTATTGTGTCATTCTTGTGCGCAAACATTTAGATTTTCTTTGTTGTTTTTTTGATGGGAAAATAAAAGTTTTTAGTCAGTCATCTGGTCGTAGAGAGAGAGTGTGTGTGTGTATTATATATATTAATACACATGCCTAATAATAATCCCTCCCCCCAAAAAACACAAGCACTTTGAGACGTCTAGAAGACATGAAAAGCGCTCTATCAAATGCAAGGATTATTAGTATTATTATTAGATGTGTATGTTATTCATTGAATCCAGTAGTAATCTGTCCCCAAAAAAACACGACAATAAAATTGGTCATTTCAACCCACGACTGTTTGTGGGGACGCTGCTGTGCGCAATCGGCTGCCGCGTTTCACCCACAAATATACAGTCAATTCACTTTACAGTATATTCCGTGAAGCGCTTTGAGACGTCTAGAAGACATGATTAGGTGCTATAACAAACGCAAGGATTATTATTATTATACGTGTATGTTATTCATTGAAGGAAAGGGTGGATAATTAGATAGTCTTTAAAGGCCATTGTTGTTGAGTGTGACTGTGCAGTCGCTTGCGTTTAGAGCAGAAATCCCTTCAGAGTGAGAAAGTGAGGGAGACGGAGAGTAACTTGCAGTTAACACTAGGCCAGTGCGCTTCACCTTGATTGTCTGAGCTCGGCTGTGATTAATAATTCTTAGATCGCTGCTGAGATCCACCCTGCCACATTTGCCCACGTTTAGCTCGCAGGCAAACAAACGCCCTCAAGCACTTTGCTTCAGTTTTGCGTCTCGGGACAAAATCGAGGCGTGAAGTTTAAGAGAGATTTTTTTTCCTGCGCGTGGATGGTATCTTGAGTATCGGTTGAATTGTATTGTATATTCCCCCCCTCCAACCCCACCACCACCCCCGTCCTCGCCAGCTTCCTCTCCTCGCTCGCGTTTGAATGCAATCAGTTTGATCGTGGCTCGTGCCACATTGACTCTAAATTGCCCGTGCCGGAGCCGAAAGCTGCCGACAAATTGTTTTGAGGAAAGAATTCAAAACAAAGATCATTCGCAACTCACGATAGACAATTCTTTAGGGGGGGAGGGAGGGAAATACAGGTAAAGTATTTGATAGCACATTAAACCCCCCCCCTCCACCCCCCGCCACTCTTTTGTGGAATTAAAGTTTAATTACTATGAATTTGTTTTATTTTTGGCACGTATTAAATTAGCAATATCTGTCCACACTCGGTCAAATCCACTTTACAGTATGTCCTGCAAAGCGCTTTGAGACGCCTCGATGGGGTGATAAGACGCAATAGCAAGTGCAAAAATATTATTAATAATAACATAACCTTTCCTTTCTTTGCAATGATAACATATCTAATCCGTGCGCTCTCCCCGTGTGAAAGGCACTCTATCAAATGTAAGGATAATTATTATCATGATGAAACTGGCGTCTCTTTCTCGCGACGCCTCGCCGTGTTCTGTAGCTCAGTGGTGAGAGCGCTCGCCTCGCAGACGGCGTGAGATTGATTCCCAGGAGCGGCAAAACCTGAGGCAAGTTTCCTTACTCCACACACCGATCGACTGACGACCAGGTTGTTAATCGATCGGTGGGATCACTTTCCAGGTTTAAAATTATTCATTTTTTAAAAAAAAATCATTTGGTTATCCAACACACGCCTGTTTCGCTGGGTGCAATTGGCTTCCACGTTTCGCTCACAAAATACTCAATGATCTGATAAACTGCTGTGCCAAAATGCAAGGATTATTATAAATGTTATATTGCAAGAGGAGATTCTAACTTGTCGGTCCTACTGTTTGGATCAGCTATTCTACTTACTGGAGTGCGTGCACCGTTTTTAGTCTGTAACTCTCTTGCCTTTGTCAACGCAAGCGAAGCAAATTTACTGCTCTGCCCGCAATTGTGAACCTTCATAAAAGAGCTGGAGGGGGGGGGGGGGGGGGGGGGTGGGGGGGGAGGGGGGGGGATTGGCCGCGTGCTTTGGCGGTAATTTATGGCGAAGAATAAAATTGGCCATTGAGTTCACGGCTGTTTTGCGGGACGCGGCTGCGCGTAAAATCGTCTGCTGCCCTTCCGCCCGCAAACAGACAAGTCTATGCCATCGCCCTCAAAATACGCTGCAAATTCACGTGATGCTTTATTCCGCAAAGCGTCTTGAGACGTCTCAATGACGTGATAAGGCGCTATATCAAACGCAAGGATTATTATTATTATTAAGAATTATTATTACAGCAAGCAACGGCTACAAATTCCATTTAGATAGCACCTTTCACGTCACTCTTATCCTTGTCACAAAACCCTGCCAAGCCCTTCGAGACGTCCTCCCAGTACGAAAGGCTCTATCGACCCTTTCCGACAAGGATTTTTACTTCATTATTGTTGTGATTGTTGATGGGAAGTGTTGAATTTTGCGGCTTTCAGCGGACTTGCAGACGCTCGCTTTCCATCGAAACTGCCTTTTGTATCGAGCCAAAGTCATCTTGGCTTCAAGCGAATTCCATTCAGGAGCAGTTCAAGGAAGCTCGCGCCGAGAGCTTTGTTTTGCAGAAAAGGCACGGTTTGGGAAAACAAAATAAGCTCGGCCACTTTTATTCCCCTCCCCCCCCTCCCGAACCCTCCACCCCTTTCACCCACTTTTTCCCCCCTTTCCCACTCGCCCCCTCTCCTCGCCCCTCCACACACCCACTTCCCTGTATTTTTCACTATGATCGCTCCGTTCCTCGAACGATAGAGATGCCTGTGTGTGATTGTGGTAGATTCTCAGTCCATTCCCTGCGTGTAGAGTGCCTGACGGATGCCTTGTCTTTCAAGC
The DNA here is from genome assembly GCA_035084275.1 of Hydrolagus colliei. Taxonomy (NCBI): domain Eukaryota; kingdom Metazoa; phylum Chordata; class Chondrichthyes; order Chimaeriformes; family Chimaeridae; genus Hydrolagus; species Hydrolagus colliei. The sequence continues at coordinate 151,887,466 of CM068742.1, forward strand.
GCTGCCGAATAAAAGAAAGGGGAGAGAAAGAGAGAGAGAGAGAGAGGGGAGGTGGAGGAGAGGGATGTGGAATGGAAGCAAATTTGGTTCCTGTTAAATGACTGACTGAACTTGCCGTCGAAACATTTGGGGCTTTATTTTTTCTCCTCTCTCTTGTCTTCCTCTCGTTCTTTTTCTCTCTCCTCTCTTCCTACCCCCTCCTCCCTGGAAGTTATCTGCCTTCTCTAATAATGGGGAGGGTGATGGTGGGGGGATTAGGTAACGAGGATCAGGAGGGGGGAATTTATTCAACAGGAAATTATTTACACCCACCTGCCATGGCTTAATTTGAGTTTTGCTCTAATGTTTCCTGAAGGGCAAGAGAATAACAACAAAAAAACTTGTAGTTCCCCTAAATAAAATGAGCCACTTTCGCCGCGGCTCTTTGTGGGACACGACTGTGCGCAAATTGGCTGCCGCGCATCTCCTCTTCCCCCCCCCCCCCCCCCCGCCCCCCACTCACAAAACACACAATCGATCCACTCTACAGTACATATATCCTTCAAAACGCTTTGAGACATCTCGACGCAGTGATAAGGCGCTATATAAAATGCGAGGCTAATTCTTCTTATTGTTATTTTTATTTATGCAGCGAGCGATCGCGCAGATTGCAGATCTCGAGCGCATGATAACACACGAAAGTAGATCCGTGAAAGTACTGCAAACCAAAAAAGAAATACACAGATTGACATTTAAACAGCGCCTTTCACGCCGGGAGGCTTGTAACAGTCCTGGCTCAGTGCCCGAACTAGGGGGGTGGCGGTGAGAGCAGAAGGGGGTGGTGTTGGGGGGGGAGGAAGGGCAGGCGGGGGAGAAGGAAGGGGAGAGGTGACTGAAAACGCAGTCAAAGAGGGGAGTTTTGAGAAGGACCTGGAATGAATTGAGGGAAGATAAGATAGGGAGGGAATCGGACTGATGAGTTCTAGAGAGGGGGGCAGTTAGGGGAGAATGTGGCTCAGTGGTTAGTGCACTCGCCTTACAAGCGTGAGACCTGTGTTTCGAATCCAGGCAGTTCAGGGTGAAACCTTGGGCAAGTTTCTTTACTCCACACACACACACACACCTAATAATAATCTGAACAAAAATAACCCATAATAACAAATTAGTCATTTCAATCCACGACTGTTTGTGGGGACGCTGCTGTGTGCAATTGGCTGCCGCGTTTCGCCCACAAATATACAGTCAATTCACTTTACAGTATATTCTGTGTGAAGCGCTTTGAGATGTCGATAAGATGTGAAAAGCCCTGTATCAAATGCAGGGATTATTATTATTACTATATTATGTTTTGGTCAGCAGGTTACTGTGGAGTCCTGTGGCATAGTGGTTAGCAAAACACAGAAACAAAACACAGTAACTAGGGTGTGTGGAAAAGAAAAAGGACAAGTTATGTATAATTCACAATATGAATTTGTGAATTATAAGCCTTCTAACTTTCCAGGAATGACTCGGAGCAATTAACGTGGGCGTTTTTTTGTTTTAAATGAATTAATTTCACTTAACATGCTCTTATGTAGGTATTGGTTGTGGTGAGGAGTGCGGCGTTGAGGGGGGTCGTGGGGAGAGAATAATCCTTGCATTTGATATAGCGCTTTTCACGTCTTCGAGACGTCTCAAAGTGCTTCACAGAATATACTGTAAAGTGAATTGACTGTATATTCGTGGGCGAAACGCAGCTGCCAATTGCGCACAGCAGCGTCCCCACAAACAGTCGTGAATTGAAATGACCAATTTATTACTGTTTGTTTTTCTTGAGGGATTATTATCAGGCAGTGTGGAGTAAGGAAATTTGCCCAAAGTTTCGTCCTGACCTGCCGGGAATCGAACCCAGGTCTCTCGCTTGTGAACGCTCTAACCACTGAGCTACATGCACAAATTTGCAGCACTGCAACACTCTCTGCATAATCTTCCTATCAATAGGGACCATGCTGACTTGCGATGTTTGTGTGTGTGTGTATATATACTATAGATATATATATATATATATATATAAACACACACATATATTTGGGTCAGCCGGGTGTCTGACACATGCGGAAACCCATCACTGTTGCTTAAGAGTTTACAAACCAGACTGAGAATTCCACGCATCCCACCTACACATGGAAATTCCAGAGATAGATTGCCGGAATGGAATGCGCTCTCTCTCTCTCTCTCTCCCCAGAGGGACACATCCTGTTTATTAATTCCAGAAAGTATTAGGCGCAGGTTGGCAAGAGCCAAGGCTTGTGTGGGGTGTGCGGTGGAGAGTGGCGTGGGGGGTGGGGGGGGAAAGGAGGGGAAGGAAGAGTGGGGTGGTGTGCTTTGGGGAAACTGCTGAAGTCTATATACACACACACACACACACATACACACACACAAGGTTACGTCGGGTGATTGCACAGTGAGTGAAATGTCTTACTGATGTTTGCTGCCTTGCTTGTTGGTCATGTTACTCATGTTACTAGTGTTAGAGCGTTTTTTATATGTGCAACTCAAGTACGGGTTGGATTATAGATGTGGGCTGTGTGAGTGTGTGTGTGTGAGAGAGAGAAAGCATGCGTGCACACCCGCGCACTGTTCTGACATTACTTGCCCGAAGGCGTTTAACATTCCGGTTTAACACCTAAAATCACGCAGGCAGAAAAAATCAATCCTCCTCTCTCCAAAGGTTAATTGTCCCAACATTTAGTTGACTTCGTACAACTTTATACACGCACGCACACACGCCACATACACACACCACACATGCCGCATGCATACGCACCACATATACACACATGTGCCAGACACACACAATATACATGCCACATATATGCATATATGCACTCACATGCCAGATACACATTTATGCATATACACATACATGCCACATACATACGCATACACACACCACACACACGCCCACACTTAGAGATAGATGTGCACACAGTACATGGGGCGTGGGAAAACTTCTACAGTTTTGTGCGTGTGGTGGAGGGCAGTGGGGGGATTGGGGGAGGAGGGGTGGTGGGAGGGTGTGGGGTGGTGGAATGGTTGTGAAGGAGGGAGGGAGGGAGGGATCTTGTTTGCCTGCCTGCTGGCATTTCAATAAGATGCGCTCCCTCTATAAGGAAAGCCCTTCTGCTTGATTCCTGAATATATCATTAACAGCACTCGCCTGTCTTTTGGCTCGTGAGAAAGATTGTGTGACAGTTTCTTGGCTAACCCCTGATATAGAGGAAGACCATTAATCATGTCTGTATTTCCACCCTTACCAACATCTCCCATCCACTGCCTTCTCTTTCGCTCTCTCTCTCTTTCTCTCTCTTTGTCGCTCTCTCTCTCTCTCACTCTCTTTCCCACTCTTTTCCCCCAACCTCTGTGCCCTCCCTCCCAACGCTCTCTTCGTCTCTCTTTCGCTCAGCCTTGTTCATTCTTTCTCTCGCTCTCTTGCTCGATCGCTCTCTTGCTCTCTTGCTCGCTCGCTCATTCTCAAGCTGTGTAAAGGGGAAAGCAGGGAGTAACCAAACTATACCCATCCCTAAATAATAATAATCATCATAGTACTGCTCGCATTTGATACAGCGCCTTATCACGTCTTTGAGAAAGCTCTTCACAGAATGTACTGTAAAGTGAATTGACTGTATCTTGTGGGCAAAGCAAAATAATAAACTTATTAATAATAATAATCCTCGCGTTATAGCATCTATTCACATCGGGAGGACGTCTCAACACGCTTTGCAGATTATACTCTAGTGTGTTGTGTGAATGCGAGTGTGTGAGGTGGGGGGGTGGGGGAATAAAGGTTTTGCAGCAACTAATTTGTGCAAAAAATGTCTAGCTCGACTAGCTGGAAAAAACAAAACACCACATGCACTACACTATGCACACACCACACGCACTGTGCACATACCTCCAGATACGCACACACCACACACACACATGCCTACACACACACATGCGCACTCACAAATGCACATACACCACACACTGCACACCACACACACTGCACACACGCATATACGCGCACACACACAACACACAAAAACACACCACCCTCACACACACAGGGGCACACAGCTCTCGGTTTCAGTGAATGACCCCCTGGTTTGTGTTTCTGAACGAGCGTTTGTGTGACAGTGAGACCCGCAGAGCGCAGCTGGGACCAGAGGTTCCGGTGAAGTAGTTAAGAGGAATTTGGTATTCTTTTTCTTCAATGGACCACACTGTCTGATTGAATTATCGGTCGGGTGAAAGGGAGGTAGTGTAGGGGGTGGTGGGGGGAGAAAGACAGAAGGGGGGAGAGCAAGTGGGGAGGGAGAGAGAAAGGTGAGAGAGAGAAAGATGGTTGGTGGGGGGAGAGAGACAGGGAGGGGAGAGGGTTGGGTGGGGGGTGGTGTGGACAGAGAGAAAGGTGGGTGGGATGGGGGTGGAGAGGAGGGAGAGAGGTGAGAAGCAGAGAGAGAGACCAGGGGGAGAGAACGAATGAGATGGGACGGAGAGAGGTGATGGAGGAGAGGTGAGGAGAGAGAGAGAGACTGAGCGTGGGAAAGAAACAATGAGGGGAGTGGGAAGTGAGGGGGAAGAGAGAGAGAGCGAGGGGTGGAGGTGAGACAAAGAGTGAGAGGGAGAGAGCCGGGGAAAGAAAAGAATGGGGGAGAGCAAGGGAGGGGAGAAAGGTGAGGGGCAGAGAGAGAGCAGTGGTGGGGGGACAACAAGGGGAGGGGAGAATATGATGGGTAGAGAGTAAGGAGAACAAGGGAGGAGAGAGAGCTGAGGGGCAGAGAGCGCGAGGTGGGGAGAGAGAGAGCGAGGGAGAGAACGAGGTGGGGGAGAGCGAGGGGGGGAGAGAGCGAGGGCAGAGAGTGGCAACGCAAATTCAGGACATGGTACTCAAACAAACTGTTTGCGTAGAAGTTAGGTCAAAGCTGAAGAATTTGCTAACTACAGTGAACACTGGAAAATATACCACCCCTCACTCACAGTTTGCAGGAAATAATGATATACTGTACAAGTAATAATAATAATGATTCTTGTATTTGGTATAATGGCTTATCACATCGCCAAGACGTCTCAAAACACTAGTGGTTTTTCTAGACAAACACAATAGCCAATAATTTATGTACAGCGATGTCCCACAAACAGTCGTCAAGCGAGTGATCAAATTTTATTTACTGTGGAGTTCCTGTAGCTCAGCTCAATGGTTAGAGCCCTCACCTTACAAGCGTGAGACATGCGTTCGAATCCAGGCAGGTCAGGGCGAAACCTTGGGCAAGTTTTCTTACTCCCGATAATAATCCGTACAAAAACGAAAACCCCACAATAATAAAAATTGGCCATTTCAATCCACGACTGTTTGTGGGGACGCTGCTGTGCGCAATTGACTGCCGCGTTTCGTCCACACATATACAGTCAATTCACTTTACAGTATATTTTGTGAAGCGCTTTTAAACGTCGATAAGATGTGAAAAGAGCTATATCAAATGCAAGATTATTATTATTATTAGGGGGATTTGGCCAGGGCACCTTGTGCCTCTCACAGCGACAGAGCAATGGTGTTAAATGTTTCACTGAGCACAAATATTTACGTTTAAAGATGACTTGGTTTGTTAATAATAACCTAATCATTTTATTAATCTAATAATATAATGTTTTAGCAGCTCGGGTGCCTAGCCAGTAGTACTGTTAAGTGCTTTGGGACGTCCTCCCGATGCGAAAGGAGGGGTTGGTTGATATGATATGAATGTAAATTATATAATTGAGGCATCTTCTCAACAAAATATGCAGTCATTATACTTCAAGATAAAATTCTGCGCTTCGAGATGTCTTGACGATGTTGATAAGGATTACTGTGATTATTGTTTATGTAAGTGTAAATTGTATTGTGTTTGTGTGTGTATATAGGAATGTATTATTATACTTTAAAATGTCCTGAAGCCTAACTGTTGTCGTGTGTGTTTAGAGGCAAAAGCTCTGGGCTGGCAGCAAGAGAAGGAGATGTATAGACCTCGGTTTAACCTGTTCATCAAACGAACATGCCTCTAACAGCGTAGCTCTGTCTCCCCCCACTCCATTACTGTACTGGAATGTCTGTCTGGACTGTGAGCTTGATCTACAATCCTCCTCTCATGTGATACAGTGTCTTTCACACTGAGTGACAACGTCACAAAACCCTTCACATGATGCACTGTGGAGTCCTGTAGCTCAGTGGTTAGAGCACTCACCTTACAAGCAAGAGACCTGGGTTCGATTCCAGACAGGACGAAACCTGGGCAAGTTTACTTACTCCACACGCCTGGTAATAATTGTCTGCCACAGAAAATATGTGGCCACAAATTTCGCCACAAATATATAGATAGTCATTTCAGTTTACAGTATATTCTATGAAGCGCTTTGAGACATCAATAAGATGTGAAAAGCGCTATATCAAATGCAAGGATTATTATTATTAAGAGCTAGTCAAATTTCTTGATGTTTTAAAATAGCAACAGTAACAACAAAATTACATTTATAGAGCGCCTTTCGTGTCAGGAGGATAATGATCTTTGCATTTGATGCAGCCCCTTTCACATCATAAGAACATAAGAATGAGGAGCAGGAGTAGGCCATTCAGCCCCTCAAGCCTGCCCTGCCATTTGATAAGATCTTCTGACCTAACTCTAATTACTTGCCCTATCCCCATATCCCCTAATCCCTCTATATTTAAAAAAATTATCAGTCTCAGCCTTGAAAATGTTCAAGGACTGAGCATCTACAGCCTTCTGGGGTAGTGAATTCAATAAATTCACTATCCTCTGAGTGAAGAAATGTTTCCTCAACTCTGTTCTAAAAGGCTGACCCTTAATTTTAAGATTATGACCCCTGGTTATAGATTCTCCTACCAGGGGAAACAGTCCCTCACTGTCTACTTTATCCACCCCTTTAAGAATCTTATAAGATCTCCCCTAATTCTTCTGTACTCTAGAGAATACAGCCCTAGTCTATTCAACCTATCCTCATAGGTCAGTCCCCTCATCCCAGGAATTAACCTAGTGAATCTACGCTGCACCCCTCCAAGGCAAGTATGTCCTTTATTAAGTAAGGAGACCAAAACTGCACACAATACTCTAGGTGGGGTCTCACCAGAGCCCTATACAGTTGCAGGAAGACTTTTCTACTCTTGTGGGTAGGGAAGTCTTGTGATGAACGCTATCATGCCGTTTGCCTTCTTAGTTGTTTGCTGCACCTGCAAACTAACTTTTTGGGACTGGTGTACAAGGACACCCAAATCCCTTTGAACACTAACACTATCTAACCTCTCCCCCTCTAGAAAATAATTTGCTTTTTTATTTTTGTTACCTCGGTGAATAATTTCACACTTCCCCATATTAAATTCCATCTGCCACCTATTCGCCTACTTCCCTAGCCTATCTATATCCCGTTGCAATCTTTTTGCATCATCCTCAGAGCTCACTCTCCTACCTAGTTTAGTGTCATCCTCGAATTTAGACACGTTACATTCAATGTCCTCGTCCAGATCATTGATGTAAATTGTCAAAAGCTGAGGCCCAAGCACTGATCCTTGTGGCACTCCACTAGTTACATCCTGCAAATTCAAGAATGACCCGTTTATCCCTACTCTCTGTTTTCTACCCGATAGCCACTCTTCTATCCATGTTAATATGTTCCCATTAATCCCGTGGGCCTTGATCTTGTGCAACTGCCTTTTGTGTGGCACTTTATCAAATGCCTTCTTAAAATCTAAATATACCACATCTACTGGTTCCCCTCTATCCAACCTGCTGGATACATCTTCAAAAAAACTCTAAAAGATTAGTTAAGCATAACTTCCCTTTTGTAAAGCCATTAAGCCTCTGCCTAATCTTTTTGTGGTTTTCCAGGTATCCCATAACCACGTCTTTAATTAACGACTCAAGAATTTTCCCTATCGCTGATGTCAGACTAACTGGTCTATAGTTCCCCATGTTTTCTCTCCCACCCTTCTTAAATAGTGGAGTTACGTTTGCAATCTTCCAATCAATGGGGACTTTTCCAGTATCCAGAGAATTTTGGAAGATTATAGACATGCCATCCACTATCTCAGTAGCCACCTCCTTTAAAACTCTAGGATGCAGGCCATCAGGTGCAGGGGATTTATCGGATTTATCATGTAGCTCCATCAAAGTGCTTCACAGGATATAATGTAAAAGTGGAGTGAGTGTGTGTTTTTTCAGGCGAAAGTCACAGCCAATTAACATACAGCAATGTCCTGCAAACAAACAGCCATGAAGTGAGTGATTAGCGTAGAAAGTTGTCGGTCGGGCCTTCAGAATTTCTGTCCACACCCTTTGGAACTCCATCCCACAGCCCCTTGGCCTCCCTTCCTCCTTTGCCTCCTTCAAGGGCAATCTGAAGACGTTCCTCCGCAGCCTCCTACCCTTCTCACCCTCCACCCTTCCTGATCCCAACCTTCAGCTAGTGTACAGATTTCTGACTGTCTAGCGCTTTGGGACATCTTCCCGACGTGAAAGTTACTGGACAAATGTAATTATTGTTGAGTGAAACTAAACGCTGAGAAGTTGCGGGGTGGAGGGGGTGGGGGGGAAGTGTTCCTATCAGTCTGTGGCACAGTTCGCTTAAGGGATAGTGACTCTGTGAATCAGTCTGTTTACACTAGGACAGATAGCGCAAGGCTAAAACCAGCAGGAGATTCAATAGAATTTCTCGCTGGTGGATTGCGAGCAAAACCGGCTGCCGATGTAAGCGTTTTTTGTTTGTGTTGCCACAAACATTTAGGTTCATTAAATGTGGAGATTGCGCTACGTTTCGCCGTATTTGTTCGACTAAAGCTGCGTTGCATGATGATTGAGCTGGAATCACCAGCACATTTGCAACTTTTTATTTATTTGTTTTCGCCGGGATCGTTTGCAATATGCTACTGCGCGTTGTTATCGCCCGAACAATGCATCAGGGACTCGCAAACCTTTCGTCAGGCGGGGAAGATGGCGTGATGAAGATTGGGCGGTGTTCACTGTGGGTGGGTGCGCGTGCCTGCGCGCGTGTTTCTGCGCATTCCCCGCTGTCGTCTGTTCCTCTGTGTGGAGTTGGTTTCAAAACGAATAAGAATTATTTGAATAATAATTTGGTCACTTGAATCCATGACTGTTTGTGAGACACTGCTGTGTGCAATTGTCTGCCACTTAGAATCTCACAGACAATTCACTTTGTGGTATATTCTGTGAAGCGCTTTGAGATGTCTTGATGATGTGATAAGGCGCGATGCCAAATGCAAGGATTATTATTTCCTCTCGTTTTCTTCATCTTTCTCTATGTGGATCTATCTTACTCTCCTCTATACCTCACTCACTGTATCTCTGTCTGTCTTTCACCCCACCATCCCTCTCTCTAACAGTTTATCTTTCTTTTTCACACTCTTATCTCCGTGTCACTGTGTCTCTTGTTCCGAAACGTTTATTATAATGACAATAATAATCCTTGCATTTGATATAGCGCTTTTCACATCTTCTAAAGTGAATTGACTGTATATTTGTAGGCAAAAGGTGGCAGCCAATTGCCGACAACAGCGTCCCACAAACAGTCGTGTTTTGAAATGACCAATTTTATTCTTCTGTTTTCTTTGAACGGATTAGTATTAGGCGTGCATGTGGAGTAAGGAAACTGGCCCAAGGTTTCGCCCTGACCTGCCTGGATTCGAACACAGTTCTCACGCTTGTAAGGCGAGCGCTCTAACTACTGAGCTACAGGAGCTCCATAGTATAAAAGTTGAAGTATAAATGTTCCATGTTTTGTTCTTTTTCTCCTCGTTCTCCCTCCTTCAGCGCCGGAGGTCTGAGGGCAGTTGCAGTTGCCTGCTGTTACCCCAGCTGAGATCAGCATGTTTACTCGTTGAGGCAATGGGGAAGCTTAGTGCGTTTGTCAGTTTCAAAGCAAACAAGTTTGCTTTCGGGCAAAAGAGAATTCTTCCCTCCCGAACGCATCAAAGTAGAAACATTTTTCTCAAGCTCAAATCCCAGGAAAATTCCCACCTTGGGATTACTCAATCTGTCTCTTCGTACCATTCGCTCACGTTTTCTCCCTCTTCTTTGGGATTTCTTTCCCCCCCCACAAATTTGGGTCTGGGGTCGAACGGGAGAGAGAAGAGAGGAGAGGAACCCTAATGTGAATAATAATAATAATCCTTGCATTTGATATAGCGCTTTTCACATTTTATCGACATCCCAAAGCGCTTCATAGAATATACTATAAAGTGAATTGACTGTATATTTGTGGGCAAATCGCGGCAGCCAATTGCGCACAGTGGTGTCCCACAAACAGTCATTGATTGAAATGACCAATTTTATTATTCTGTATTTTGTTGCAGGGATTATTGTTAGGCGTGTGTGTGGAGTAAGGAAACTTGCCCAAGGTTTCGCCCTGACCTGCCTGGTTTCGAAACACAGGTCTCATGCCTGTAAGTCGAGTGCTCTAACCACTGAGCCGCAGGACTCCACAGAAGTATTTTATTCAAAGTAAGCCATTGAGAGAGAGCTAACATTTCGATGGGAAGTTATATTGCGTTCCTCTCCAGTAACCAAATTACTTGCCAGAGACAACCCGTGAATCCAGTCAGTCGATCTTAGAAATTAACCTTAGAAATCCATGGTGTAACCTGTCGAAATTCACAGCATTGAAACCGACGCAATTTACGGCGCAAACCGTTGAAAATTCGCAGCCTAAAGCGCGGAGATTTATAGCGCAGACCAGGGACAGCTGGAACAGAAATAGAAATGGGGAACAGCAGGCTTGCCTCGCTTTTTTCTGTGGGAAAGGAAACCGAAACCGGGAGCGTTGAGGGCATTTTTATGAAACCTTCTCCTTCTTGCCCCCACCCCCGCACCTCGCTGCTTTGGTCTCATTGTGGGCAGGAAGACTATGGCTGAGGTTTCTGCGTTGCGTTACCGTTAACTCGGTGGTTTGGAAGCACGGAGGGGGTTTTCTGATTGCGAGATCCCCAGCATTGATCTCATCAGGGACGAGCGATGGGCTCATCTGATGAGATGTCATTCCCTTAATGCTCCCCTGGTGATTTTGGACACAGGAAGGGTGGGCCAATTTGAACACAGAATTATTCTGCCAGAGATCATTGTTGTTTCGCTCACACTCTCAACGCAGGGCTGGGCGTGTATTGTGCGTGTCGTGTGCGCGTGTGTGTGCATCTGTTGTGCGTGTGTTTGCACGTATGAGCGTATGTGTGGGTGTGTGTTTGTGTGCTTCTCTGCCGCGATACTGTACAAAGTTATTTTTGGAAAAAAAAATGAAACCGCTGTATTTATATTCAGATTACTCCTTAAGCTGACAAGTTCACGACGCGGAGCCGCAAATCGAGGGACCTTGTAATTTTACTGGCCAGCCTATAATTAGGTGTGTTTTCAAAGTATAATTTTGAGGAGAAAATGCCCAACATTTGGGAAATTGTTGTTGCTGCTCCAGGGTGTTAATGGTATCATTTGATTTTTGTGGGGAAATCTTATGGTTCTCAGTAAAAGGTTTTCCTTAAACAGCAACTCCCTATTTGTTTTGTGTGTGTTTTTCCTCTCTCTCTCTCTCTCTCTTTCTCTCTCTCCCGCTAGTTGCCGCCTCTCTTCATCTCACTCTCTTCACTTTGTCTGTCCCCTGGATCCGGGAGGCATTTTCAAGGCGTAATCTTTTTGGTCTTCACTCTCGTTCGTTGTTCCGCCTCTCTCCACCCGCCCACGCCTCCCATCCCCAGCTCCCACCTTCATCTCAGATTCTCATCCATCGAGTGTCCTGCAGCTCAGTGGTTAGAGCACTTGCCTTGCAAGCCTGTGAGACCTGTGTTCAAATCCAGGGAAGTCAGGGCGAAACCTTGGACAAGTTTCCTTACTCCACACGCCTAATAATAATTGCTCAAAAAACCCATGATAATAAAAATTGGTCATTTCAATCTACGACTGTTTGTGGCGACGCTGCTGTGCGCAATTGTCTGCCACGTTTCGCCCACAAATATACAGTCAATTCACTTTACAGTATATTCTGTGAAGCGCTTTGAAACATCTAGAAGACGTGAAAAGCGCTATATCAAATGTAAGGATTATTATTATTATTAACCAACAACAACAATGCGTTGAATACATACAGTCCCCTTTGTGGGTGGGAATCAAGAGGGGCGGACAGTAGGGGAGGGCCAGGAGTGGGAGAGACAATCCTTGAAGTAGACAAGGGAGGGGGCGCTGAGATGGAGGCAAGTTGTTGCATCTTCCTGATGTGAAAGGCGTTGTACAAATATAATTTGTTGTTGTTCCCCTCAGAAGGTGTCAAAGGTTTTTTTTGTTCTTTTTGTTCTTCCTTTATCCTCCCACTCCCCCATCCACACTGCCCCCCCACCACCCCATCTAAGCCACCACCCAGCTAGCCAGCCCTATTGTAATAAATATGTAGTAATAATAATAAGCCTTGTGTTTGACGCAGTGTCTTCTGTGTAGGGAAGATGTCTCAAAGTGCTTTCTTTGTCGGATTAATAATAATCCTTGCATTTGAGTACGGCGCCTTGTCACGTCGTCGAGACCCTTCAGAGAGCTTCACGAGGTTTACTGAAAAGTGGATCGACTGTGCATTTTGTGGGCAAAACACGCCAACCTCTTGCGAACAGCAGTGCCCTACAAACAGTCATGGATTATTTATGTGTGTGTGTGTTTGTGTTGGTGTGTATGTGGAGTAGCTCAGTGGTCAGAGCACTCACCTTACAAGCGTGAGACTTGTGTTCGAATCTAGGCAGGTCAGGGTGAAACCTTGGGCAAGTTTCCTTACTCCACACGCCTAATAATAAGACCCGTCCAAAAACACAAACAATAATAAAATTGGTCATTTTAATCCACGACTGTTTGTGGGACGCTGCTGTGCGCAATTGGCTGCCGTGTTTAGCCCACAAATGTACAGTCCATTCACTTTACAGTGTGAAGCGTTTTGAGACGTGAAAAGTGCTATATCAAATGCCAGGATTATTGCAAGGATTATTATTCTTATTGTTATGTTGGTGTGTGGGTGTGTATGTCGGTGTTGATGTGTTGGAGGGTGTGCGTGTTGAGGTGTTGAGGTGTGTGTGTGTTTCTAGGCAAGACAATGCAGCCCGGTTTGGTCACAGTAAACATTCTCCACACGATTGATTAACATTAACATGCAGCAGCACCTGTAGCAAACTCGTCTCTCAATTGAGAACTCCTGCAAATCAAGCAGCAACGCAGTCTTGCACGTGTCGCTGGTTAATGCAGTCAATTAGCGGGGAGATTAACTAAAAGAGAGATCCGAATTTCTGCAAAGCCAGGCATTAGTGCGCGGTTAAAAGCCCAGATTCGTGAAAATGCCATTATCGCTTTTGCTGGTTTGTGACATCACCTCCATCAGTGACAGCTTGGCGCTCGGTAATTGTAAAAGAATGAGAAAATTGTACGCCTGCGCTGCGAGTTGTTGAATATTTTTACATCACACGTGGAATCCTGAGGCGCAGTAGTGAGAGAGCGCTTGCCTCGCAAAGCGAGAGGTCCCAGGTTCGATTCCTGGGCAGGTCGAAACGCTAGACAAGTTTCCTAAACCCGCACACCTCTGTTTACCTAGCGGTAACCCCGTAAATATACAGTCGATTCACTTTACAGTACATTCTGTGAAGCGCTTTGAGACGTCTCGGAGACATGAATAGCGCTATATAAAAAATACAAATACTGTATTATTAATAAGCGCTCTGAGACACCGTCCGGCATGGATGGCGCTATATTAATCCAAGTTGTTGTTGTTAACTAGGAACCTGGGTGTTAGTGGAGGGATTATTATTAGGAGTGTGGAGAAAGGAAACTTGCCCAAGGTTTCACCCTGACCCGCCTAGATTTGTAACCACTTTTTTAAATTCTCAAAGCACGGAGCTGAGCACTGTGAAACATTTGGGAACGGCTATACAGGTGGAAGAGAGAATGCATAATATTGTGTGTGTTTTTTGTGGGTGGGTGAGATGGACAGGTTAAAACGAGAGAAATTGATGAAATAATTCCAAAACATGGACCCATCGGAGGAATGTAAGACATTGTGATAAAAGCAATCTGCTACAGGTCACTTGCTACAGTCGGGGTCATGTTACAGCAAATGTCACCCCAGGCGACAAGCCTTCCAGTGATGTTATTACAGTCATTTTATACCTAGTGTTTCTCTCTCTCTCACTCACACACGTACAAACACACACTGTAGATAAAGAGTATCTATCTGTATAACGCAGGGTGATCAGAATTTCATGATACCATTACAGTGTCTATCTTGTAAGTCGCAAAGAATTGCCAATATTATTTTTCAGGTAATAATAATAATCCTTGCATTTGATATAGCGCTTTTTACGTTTTCTAGACATCTCAAAGCGCTTCACAGAATATACAGTAAAAGTTGTTTAACCGGCACCCGATCAACTGTAACTTCCATATAACCGGCACATCAAAAAAAAGGTCCGCATTCGATTAATCGGAATTTATCTGGAAAAATGCATTAAAAATTTTTGGGGAGCGTTTTCGGCCGAATATCCGGCAGGCGCTTTAACCAGCGTTGGCCAGATCCCGAGGGTTCTGGATAACCGGGCTTTTACTGTACTGTAAAGTGAATGGACTGTATATTTGTGGGCGAAACGCGGGAGCCGATCGCGCACAGCAGCGTCCCACAAACAGTCGTGGATTGAGGGACCAAATTCTTATTGTTTTTTTGGAGGGATTATTATTCGGCGTGTGTGTGGAGTAAGGAAACTCGCTCAAGGTTTCGCCCTGACCCGCCCGGCATCGAACACAGGTCTCACGCTTGTAAAGGCGAGTGCTCTTAACCACTGAGCTCCAAAGGCAGTGAATGAAACGCAAAGATCTGATTGCGTAATTGGCCGCTCGTTCATGTGATTGGTGCTTGTGACTTTGTTGGTGCAGATTAGCCTGAGGGGTTTAAGCTAAGTGAGCTCGAGCGACCTGTGGTGGTAGGCACTTTAAATAGGAGAGGTGGGGGCTGCAATCCCAGGATTTCGAATGCTCCATTACCAGTCGGGATCGCGGGAATGGTTCTCACGAAATCCAGGGATTACGACCACTAAGTTTGACGTGTTGCGACAGCACAAGGCGCTGGGTTAACTGCAGGTATTACTATTATTATTGTTGGACACTCTCGGCTTTCAACACTTGTTGGAGCTTGAGATGCACCTTGACTGGTATTCAAAGTGTAGGCAGCTGCTGCTCAGATTCTACGCTTGATGACAGCATAGCCAGTCTGGCTTGTCGACTGGACTTGGAGAGGCATAGAGTAGTCACTGGGGACAGGGATTCTTCCCACTCGACCTCTGTTAAACCTGCAAGATAATAATCCTTGCACGATAGAGGCCTAACAAATACTAAGGTTTTTCTGCAAAATACCCAGCCACTGCACCTTAGAGTTCAGCGCTCCGAGACATCTCGATGACGCGATAAGGCCCAACACCAGATGCACGGAGTATTGCTTTAATAATAATGATCTTAATAATAATCCTTGCATTTGTTATGGTACCTTATCAAGTCGTTGAGACATCTCAAAGCTCTTCGCAGAAGTGCGGATATTGTGAAGTGGACGAAACGCAGCAGCCAATTGCGCACAGCAGTGTCCCACAAACACTCGGGGATTGGAGTAACCAAATTGTTATTTTTTTTTTTAAAAAAGGGATTATTACTGCCAGGAAAGCGATCCGCTAATCGCCTGACAACCGGGTTCTGATTTACTGCTGGGAGTGGAGTAAGGAAACTTACCCGACGTTTCGCCCTTGCCCGGGAGTTGAACCCGGATCATCTTGCGAGGCTGGTGCTCTAACCACTGAGCTATGGGGACTCCCACCTGATGACGGTGGAGGGAGAACTGTTGGGGAAAAAAAGACGTTGTCTGGTGATCACGTGATGTTGGTGGTTCTTGGTGATATTTTACTACATTGAGAAGAGAACTAATTTCAGCTTGTTCCCTTGCTCCTCGAGAGGTCTGCAAAGAATAGTAACCTTTACGAAGCTTACCGAAGGGCTTAGGAGGATTACTTCACTGTGCGGCTTGTCAGGTGGAATAACCGAAGCTGTTTCAAACAAATGTAGAGTCTTATTATCCCCGTTAATCCTGGCTTCAGTCTCTCCAATTTTACAACCTCTCCACGTCACCCAACAAACCCCGATCCATATAAATGAGCTGCTCGTCGCGTGGCAGCTTTGGCTCAGCCAGTAGCATTCTCTCTACTGAGTCAGAAGGTTGAGGGTTCAAGCCTCCACGTTGGGACTCAGAACTCCCATCATCCTGATCTGACACTACACACAACGCTGGGTTGGAGGGGTGGGGGGGGGGGGGGGGGGGGGCATTGGAGGGATGGCGAGGGGGCAATGCTTTAGATCCCAGTGCACTATTCGTAATATGAAGGCAATTCCTCCCACTGGCCAGCAATCCCTCAGATACAATTGGTCATCCACATTGTAGGTTGGCTGCTGGGTGCAAACAGGCTGAGTTTGAATGCAAATACACAGTCACTACACTTTACAGTATATATCTTGTGAAGTACTTCATATCGTCTTCTCGATGTGAAATGTAAGGATTGTTATTAGCCCATCTATGTTGATAGGATGTCACTGTCGCAAGGTTTCGTCCACAAAGTACTCGGCAATCCACTTTACAGAATATTCTGTAAATATTTGGGACGTTTCAATGGGATGTGATAAGACGCAGGTATCACCATCATTAGGACCACGTCCGGCGTGGAGAGCAGTGTATAAAACCCAGCTGTTTTAGTTATTATTATTAATAATAATGTAGCTCAGTGGTTAGAGCACTCGCCTTACACGTGAGAGACCTGCGTTCAATTCCAGTCTGGGCAAAACCTTGGCCAAGTTTTTGCTTTCTCCACACGCAATAATAATCCCTTTTTTTAAAAAAACAATTGGTCATTTCAATCCACGACTGTTTGTGGGGCAAACTAGAAGACATGAAAAGCGCTACATTAAATGCAAGGATTATTATTATTATTATTATTATTATGTTTAACCAGGTTAATGAAACATAAGAGCTTCATAGCTCCTTGAAAGTCTCTCCCCCCACGACTGGAGGGAGGGGAGCCTTGCTTTAACCCCGCAGGCATTTATTGCTGAGAATCCTGTGTGCCTCACCCTCCCAGCCAGGCAGTCAAACACTTGTTCGAAATTGTAATAGCTGGAATATTTAAAGGTTAAATTTACAAGATGATAGCAGTCGACAGCTATTAAGCTATAATTACTTTCTGCTGCTACTACTTGCTGACATTTGATCCGATTAATTTAACATAGCGGGGACTTAAAGAGCTGATTCCACTTTGAGATTTTATTTTTGTTGAAACCTGTCTTGCTGCATGAATAGCGTTTAATTTGTATCTAGTATATATATATATATATATATATATATATAAAGATTCCTCTTTCCAGGCTGGCATTAAAATGAAATGATCACTCGTTTGTTGCCTGACCAAAAAGGATTAAGAAAAAAATCACCTGGAACTTGTGGAGACTAATAATATAGTAATAATCCTTGTTTTTGATATAGCGTTTTATCACATCGTGAGACGTCTCAAAGCGCTTCGTGGAACATACTGTAAAGTGCGGGGACTGTGTATTCAGTGTGATAATCTTTATATTTGATACAAGGCACTTCACATCGGGAGGGTGTCCCAAAGCGTTTCACATTGCATTGTAAAATGTCGTGACTTTGTGTTTTGTGGGTGAACATGGCAGCCAGGAAATTGTTGGCCAGGACAGCAGTAGAAACTCCCTAATAATAATAATAATCCATTTGATATAGCACTTTTCACGTCTTCTAGACGTCTCAAAGCGCTTCACAGAATGTACCGTAAAGTGAATTGACTCTATCTTTGTGGGCGAAACGCAGCAGCTAATTGCTCACGGCAGCGTCCCCACAAACAGTCGTGGATTGAAATAACCAATTTTATTATTGTGTTTTTCTTTGAGGGATTATTATTAGGCGTGTGTATGTGTGGAATAAGGAAACTTGCCCTGACCTGCCTGGATTCGAAACATGTGTCTCACGCTTGTAAGGCGAGTGCTCTAACCACTGAGCTACAGGACTCCACAGTATGTTCTGTGAAGCGCTTTGAGCTGTCGAGAAGATTTGCTACATCAAATGGAAGGATTATTATTATGATAATATCAAATTGCAACGAGTGTTAAGGACAAGCCTTTAGTTATTTGTCGCGTATTGCACATCCTCAAGCAATGGTTTTCGCCAGTATTCAGAAGCGTAGAAATTTCCAGGGCAAAAGAAGGCCATTCGGCCCATCGTGTCTACACTGGCTCTTGTTAAGAACATCGAGACTAGCGCAGGAGTCTTGTGGTTGGGCACTCGAGCCCGGCATTTGAAGTGGTTCCTTTGTTTCCTATTTACTGTCGTTTCTCTCTCCCGCCCCCCCGTTACCCTCCTCCACTTGCATGCCTTTTCTCACAGTTGATTTATTTGCTTGCTAACTCTTTGTTTTCTCTCTGTTTCATCTTTCTCTCATTTCCCATACTCCCCGTCACCGTTCTTCCCCCCGCCCCCCCACACCCCGTCCCCATCGCTCTCCACCCAGCCCCTTCCTCCTTCCCCCACCCCCCTTATCCTCCTCAATATTCATATACCCATTTTCTGTTACCTCCATTTACTTCTCATTGCTTTCGTTTCAATTCTATCCGTACCCACCGCTCACACGTCCCATTATTTCATGCGATCTACCTTTCCCTCTCGTTTTTTTCCCCCCCTTCTCTCTGTATGTTTCATATGCGATTGTGTCTCTGTGTTGGTTTGTCGCTCTCTCTCTCTCTCTCTCTCTCTCTCTCTCATCTGTTTGTGTCTCTCTCACTCTCTTTCTCTCTCTCTCTCATGTGGGTCTCTTGTGACTGTTTGTGTGTTTCTCTCTCTTCCTCTCATTCTCTCATGTGCACCTCTTATCTCTTTTGGTATTTCTCTCTCTCTTTCTCGCTTTGTCACCCACACACTCTCTCTCTCTCTCTCCCTCTGTCCCTCTCTCTCACGTGTGTGTGTGTGTGTGTGTGTGTTTGTGTGTGTGTGTGTCTCCTCTGCCTGTCTCCCTCTTTGTGTGTCTCCTTCTCCCTCTTTAATCCATCTCTACGGTGGGCGGCGAAATATACATTGGTCTTAGCAAAATAAATGGCAATCTATAGTGCGCTCGGGAGAATTTTCCCATTTGGATGAGGAGTCTGGTGATAGTGGGAGAGAGACACATAATGCGATATGGCACCATAGTTAAAACATAATGGACCATCTGTGCTGTTAACTGTTCCATGTCTACATTGGTAACCATAGCATAGCTGTCATTAGGCTGCCTTGGTCTCTCTCTCTCTCTCTTTCTCTCTCACTCGCTTCTCTTTCTCTCTCACCAATTTTTTTCTCCGCTCACATTCATCTCCTGTCTTACTTCTGTTTCTTCCCTGACCTCCTTCAAGTCCCGTCTCAGGACCCTCCTCTTCGTCGGTCCCATCGGTCACTCCAAATCCCCCCCTCCTTTTCCCTCTACCCTCCCTGTCCCCAACCCCAGCTCGGGTCTGAAACAATACCTCTTTACGCGCCTCAGGACGTCCTCCTGACATGAAAGGTGCTATACAAGTGTCATTTTGTTGTTGTTGTTTCCTACAATAAAGCCAATTAGAATTCACATCGTGCCTTGGAGGACTTCTCAAAGCGCTTTGACACTGATTGCAGCTCGCTCTATACCCTCGTACAAGGTGGGTCGTAAGACCTTCCACACTCTCTCCACACCTGCTCTACCCCTCACCTTTCCCCCACTTCCGCTCACAGCCAGCAGAGTCTAGATCTTTGAGACGTCCTCCTGACATGAAAGGCGTCTGTGTGTAAACTGTATCATGTCGTACGCTTCATAATTGTGCAACTCACCCACAATTACACAGTCAGTGCACTCAACAATATGTTCTGTAGTGTCCTGTAGTGTAGTGGTTAGAACACTTGTCTCATAAGCGAGAGGACCCAGGTTTGATTCGCGGGAAGAGCAAAACCATTGACAAATTTTGTTACTCCACACGCCTCTGTTTACCCAGCAGTAATTAGGAATCCGGATGTAAGTCGATTGGCGGATCGCTTTTCCGGGGCTAAAAATCCCCTTCCAAAAAAAGAATTAAAATAATTTGGTCATTCAATCCGAGCCTGTTTGTGGGACACTGTGTGAAGTTGCTTGCTGCGTTTCACCCACAAAATGCAATCCACTGAACAATATAATAATAATCCTGGCGTTTTGATATAGCGCTTTTCACGTCTTCCAGGTGTCTCAAAGCGCTTCACTGAATAAACCGTAAAGTGAATTGACTGTATATTTGTGGGCGAATGTCATGTGAAGCGCTTTTAGACAACAACAAAATGACATTTATAGAGCACCTTTCACGTCGGGTGGACGTCCGAGGATGTCTCAATGACATGGTAAGGCACTTTATCAAATGCAAGGATTATTATTATGGTTCGATAGGCCCCTGTCAGCAGGATTTGCTCAGAGATGAATGTGGTACAGTGAGTGTATGTGCGAGTGAGTGTGTTATTTTTTTTGCAGCTTGGCTAGAATACAGCTTGAGAAGCTCCACAAATTGACACAGGAACCGAGAAAGAGGAGCAGCTCAAAGCCTGTGGTTAATTGTTATATTGGGTGTTGTCGCGCGGGTCGTTTGTGGCTGCGGGCTGCGACATGTGAACTGAATTTGGTAACGGTTTGGCAGGTGGGAGATCCGCTCCCAGTCTGAGTTGAAGAAGAAAAACTCGTTATATAATGGCGGTAAGAATAATTCTTGCATTCGGATCCACGCCTCTTCCCTCTAATATTACTTATATTATTGTTCTTTTTGGAGGGATTATTATTAGGCGTACTCCACACGCCTAATAATAATCCCTCCAAAAAGAACAATAATAAATTGATTCATTTCAATCAATGATTGTTTGTTGGACACTGCTGTGTGCAAGTGGCTGCCGCGATTCGCCCACAAAAACACAGTCCATTCACTTTACAGTATATTCTGTGAAGTGCTTTGAGTCTCTAGAAGACTTGAAAAGCACTATATCAGATGCAAGGATTATTATATGGCACCTTATCACGTCATTGAGACATCTCAAAACGTTTCACCAAATATGTTTTAAAGTGGAGTGACTGTGTATTTTCTGGGCAAAAGGCGACAGCTAATGTCACACAGCAGTGTCCCACAAACAGTTGTGGATTGAGTGACCACTTTTTTTGAGGGATTATTATCTCTGGAAAGCGATCCCTAACAATCGTTGAGACGTTGACCGAGCCATCAATAATATGCCTTGCATTTGATACAGAGACTTATCGCGTCTTAGAGACATCTCAAAGCGCGTCCCAGAATACACGGTCCAGTGCAGTGGCTGTGGTATTCGCACTTCACATGACTTGCCTAGAAACGCACAGTCACCACGCTCGATAGTAAACTCTTGCGAAGCGCTTTGAGACGTCTCAACGACCTGACAAGGCGCCTATAAACAAATGTAAGGATTATTATCTTTGCACTTTTATTTGCTGCAAACTGCAGTGATTGTACGATTCGTGGGTGATGGAGGGAGGTGATTGACACACAGCAAAGCTCCACAAACAACAACAACAACAACAAATTACATTTATAGAGCGCCTTTCACGTCGGTAGGACGTCCCAACAAACCATGAAGCGAACAATCGGTGTTTATCAGGGGGAATTGTTGGCCTGGAGACCTCTTTTCGAACACAGTTACAGGATATTTAAACTCCACCTGAAAAGGCAGAAGGGGCCTCGGTTAAGGTCTCATCTGAAGGACGGCACCTCTGATACCCCCAACAGTAGCTCAGTGGTTAGAGCACTCGCCTTACAAGCGAGAGGCCTGTGTTCAAATCCAAGCAGGTCAGGGCGAAACCTTGGGCAACTTTCCTTACTCCGCACACACGCCAAATAATAATCCGTCCACATAAAAGCCACAGTCATAAAAATTGTTCATTTCAGTCCGCGACTGTTTGTGGGGTCACTGCTGAGCGCAATTGTCTGCCGTGTTTCGCCCACAAATATACAGTCAATTCACTTTACAGTATATTCTGTGAAACGCTTTGAAACATCGATAAGGTGTGAAAAGCACTATATCAAATGCCAGGATTATTATAATATTATTATTAACACTACATTGCAGCCTCTCGCATCTATATTTGTGGTGTAAGTCCTGATATGTGTGGTGGTGTGGTGTGGGTGGGGTAAGGCTTTGAACCCATTAGCCTTCTGTCTCAGAGGAGAGAGCGCTACCGACTGAGCCAGACTCACACAACACAAGTAACAGACGATTCGTAATGAGGAGAGCAATTACGCTTTATGATTTTCAGCAACAACAAAATCGAACGAGAGGGAGAGAGAGAGCGCGAGGGAGAGACAGAGAGGAACTTGTACCAGAAATATAACACGCAGCTTGTTTTTGCTCAAACCATTGTCTCCGAAACTCTGGGGTTACGACCCATAATATATCAAGTCATCGGGTTTGTTCAACGGATTCCTGTTTGTTCAGTTGGCTGAGATTGACATCAGCCATTTGGTTGCTGTGCGCTGCGCTGTGGTTCTGCTATGTTTCCCGTGTTACTCCGCTGAAGACGCTTAAGAGGAAACCAGAAGATTACAATACCGTGTGTTGGGAGGAACGTTTGTTTGTGTGTGTGTGTGTGTGTGTGTGTAAAAAAAACAGGCGGCTGATTCGATCAGAAACAGTGGCAGGATATCAGCCCAGTGAATGCAGGCACTTATGGGGGCAGGGATATCCCGCTCAGCTCCTGTTGAACTCCGCAAGCCAACACCCTAACGGATAGGGTGTGTAATTAGATGGGCAATGTAACTATAAGAATAAGCCTTGCATTTGATATAGCGCTTTTCACATGTGCTAGACATCTCAGAGCGCTTCACAGAATATACTGTAAACTTGTGGGCGAAACACGGCAGTCAATTGAGCACAGCAGTGGCCCACAAACAGTCATGGATTGAAATTACCAATTTTGTTATTGTGGTTTTTTTTGAGGGATTATTATTATTAGGCGTGTGGAGTAAGGAAACTTGCCCAAGGTTTCGCCCTGACCTGCCTGGACAAGCAGCGGGAAAGCTTGCCAGACGGCGCTATCAATGGCTTTAACTGCGTTAGACTCCAGCAGTCGCTCCAATGCACAGCCTTGGCTCCTGCCAACCTGCGCCTAATGCTTTCCGGGATGAGTCCTCCAGGGAGAGACAGAGAGCGCATTCCATTCCAACAATCTATCTGTGGGATTTCAATGTGTAGGTGGGATGCACGGAATTCTCAGTTTGGCTTGGATACTCTTAAGCAACGGTACTGGGTTTCTGTATGTGTCAGACATCTGGCTGACCTCCAAAAAACAGTGCTCGACGATATGAAAAAGTACTATATGAAACGCAAGTAGTATTAGTAATTTTGTCGGAGGTGTCAACTTTCAGGTGAGACGTTAAACGGAGGCTTATCTGTGGCTGTTTGGGGTGGATGTTAAAGATCCCGCAGTGTTTCTGGGAAAGAAAAAGCAGTTTCAAAGCCCTCCACAAATTCGCCCCACCCTACATCTGTGACATTTTAACCCCTTACCAACCTGCCCGCCCCCCTTTGCTCAGCAGGCTCTGGCCTGCTCCACGTCCCCTGACCGAACCGCCCACCATTGGCAGGCGAGCCTTTAGCCACTCTGCCCCAACCTCTGGAACTCCATCCCGCAGTCCCTCCGCCTTACCCCCTCCATGGCCTCTTTCAAGTCCTGCCACAAAACTCTCCTCTCCGGTAGTCTCATTGACAACTCCTAATCTCCCTCTCCCTTACGCCCCCGTCCCCAGCTCGGGTCTGACACAGTGACTGTCCAGCAACTTGGGACGTTCCCCTGACGTGAAAGGCGTTACACAGGTGTAATTTAGTTGTTGTTTCTCTCTGTGTCCTGCCGACAATCGCCCAGATAAAATTGGTTGCTTCATCCATGTGAAGTGCTCCCAAGACCTTGCCCTACATGAAAGGCATGATAGAAATACAACATGATATTGGTGTCTACATCTCAAGAACAAAATTATTTTAATTGTCCTTGCATTCGATAATAACCACAAATTACATTTGTATACCACTTTCCACATTGAGAGAATGCCCGAAGGCACTGGTCATTAAAGGATTTGCTCCCGAACTGGGATTGGGATTAGCAGGGGTGGAGGGCAGGGAGAGTGGGGGTAGTTGGGTATTTGACTCGGTCAAAGAGGAAGGTCTTGATATGGACCTTGAAGGAGGCAATGGAGGGAGCAAGGTGAAAGGACCGTAGGATGGATTTCCAAAGGGTGTGGGTACAGACACTGAAGGCTCGACTGCCAATGGTGGAGTAGATAGGGCAGGGGACATAAGGTAGATCAGAGCACATAGAGCAGAGGGAATGGACATATCATGCCTTTTCAACAGGAGGACCATTTTGTATGTGGTCATGACTGGGGAGTCAAAGGAGACATTCTCTCAGTGGAAATTGTGATTAGGAAGGACGGCTTCTTGGTAATAATAAATTGGTCACTTCAATCCACTAATGTTTGACTATAAGACCATAAGAATTAGGAGCAGGAGTAGGCCATTCGGTCCTTCGAACCTGCCCCGCCATTCAATAAGATCATGGGTGATCTTCTGACCTAACTAATTACCTACCCCATCCCCATATCGCCTAATCCCTCTATTTAAAAAAAAATCTATCAGTCTCAGCCTTGAAAATGTTCAGGGACTGAGCATCCACAGCCTTCTGGGGTTATGAATTCCATAAATTCACTACCCTCTTAAGTGAAGAAATGTTTCCTCAACTCCGTTCTAAAAGGCTGACCCTTAATTTTAAGACTGTGACCCCCTGGTTATAGATTCTCCTACCAGGAGAAACAGTCCCTCAGTGTCTACTTTATCCATCCCTTTAAGAATCTTATATGTTTCAATAAGATCCCCCTAATTCTTCTATACTCTAGAATACAGCCCTAGTTTATTCCACCTATCCTCATAGGTCAGTCCCCTCATCCCAGGAACTAACCTAGTGAATCTATGCTGCACCCCCTCTAAGGCAAGTATGTCCTTTTTTAAATAAGGAGACCAAAACTGCACATAATACTCTAGGTGCGGTCTCACCAAAGCCCTATACTGTTGCAGCAAGACTTCCCTACTCTTATACTCTAAAACCTTTTGAAATGAACGCTAGCATGCCGTTCGCCTTCTTAGTTGCTTGCTGCACCTGCAAACTAACTTTTTGAGACTGGTGTACGAGGACACCCAAATCCCTTTGAACACTAACACTATCTAACTTCTCCCCCTCTAGAAAATAATTATTTTTTATTCTTGTTACCTAGGTGAATAATTTCACACTTCCCCATATTAAATTCCATCTGCCACCTACCTGCCCACTCCCCTAGCCTATCTATATCTTGTTGCAATCTTTTTGCATCATCCTCAGAGCTCACACTCCTACCTAGTTACATTCAATGTCCTCGTCTAGATCACTGATGTAAATTGTCAATAGCTGAGGCCCAAGCACTGATCCTTGTGGCACTCCACTAGTTACATCCTGCCAATTCGAGAATGACCCGTTTATCGCTACTCTCTGTTTTCTACCTGTTAGCCACTCTTCTATCCATGTTAATGTGTTCCCATTAATCCCATGGGCCTTGATCTTGTGCAACAGTCTTATGTAGCACTTTATCAAATGCCTTCTTAAAATCTAAATATACCACATCTACTGGTTCCCCTCTATCCAAACTGCTGGATACATCTTTAAAAAACACTAAAAGATTAGTCAAGTATGACTTCCCTTTTGTAAAGCCATGTTGGCTCTGCCTAATCTTTTTGTGGTTTTCCACGTATCCCATAACAACGTCTTTAATTAAGGACTCAAGAATTTTCCCTACCGCTGATGTCAGACTAACTGGTCTGTTAGTTCCCCATATTTTCTCTCCCACTCTTCTTAAATAGTGGAGTTACGTTTGCAATCTTCCAATCAATGGGGACTTTTCCAGTATCCAGAGAATTCTGGAAGATCTTGGGGACACTGGGGACAAACTTGGGGACAAACTTTTTGGGACACTGCTCTGCGCCGCGGTCTGCTGCATTTCCCCCCGCAAAATATACAGTGAATTCACTTGACAGTGTGTTCTGTGAAGCGCTTTGAGGCTCTCTCAACGATGTGATAAGGTGCTGTTTCAAATGCAATGATTATTATTGGAGGAAAGAATGTTGACGTGAAAAAACAGGCCAAATGGGCGCCTAGTGTGTCGTACATTTGGATGAAACATATTGTGTTGCTGTCAAGAGGAAGAGGGTCATCTTTATTGTACGTCTGGGCTTTTGGCAGTGTTTGTTTTGTTAACATTAAGCTTCCTCGGCTGTACAAATCGGCTACGGAGGCATTTGCTACACCAGAGATATATGTTCTGTATGAATTAATGTGGCTGTTATAAATCCCTTCACGCCCCAGTGCTTCCTATCTCTGATGATAATAATAGTAGTAATAATCCTTACAATTCCTTTTGACGTAGGGGTGGGGTGGACTGGACTCCAACCGCTTCATATGCTGTTAAACGGAGTGACTGTGTGTCTTGTGGGCAAATGGGATAGCAGCAATAACAAATCACATTTATAGAGTGCTTTTCATGCTGGGAGGATGTCCCAAGGAGCTGGACAGTCAAGGATTAGCACACAACAATAATAATCCTTGTATTTGATATAGCGCCTTTCATGTCACAGAATATACTGTAAAGCGAATCGACTGTATATTTTGAGGGCGGAACGCGGCAGACAATTGCGCACAGCAACGTCCCACAAACAGTCGTAGATTGAAATGACCAATTTTTTTTGAGGGATTATTACAACAACAACAACTTCAATTTATGTAGCACCCTCCACGCCGGACGCTTATTATTAGGTGTATGGAGTAAGGAAACTTGCCCAAGGTTTCATATTCAAAATGGAAGGTCTCCAGGCAGGATTTAAAGGTGGAGAAGGAGAAGGTGGGGAGATAGCAGTGACCGATGGGACTGTTGAAGAGGAACGTCTTGAGGAAGGACTTGAAAGAGGCTAGGGAGGGGGGCGAATCGAAGGGATGAAATTCCAGAGTGGCTGGAGGCTCGCTACGCTGATGGTGGGGCGGGTTGGTCGGGGGATGTGGAGCGTACTGGAGCTCGCTTAGCGGAGGGAGCGGGCAGGTTGGTAGGGGGTTAGGACGTTGGTAGGGGGTTGGGGCAAAGTCGGGGAGCGCTTAAAAGATGATGACAGGGATCTTGAGGTGACTCCTCTGGGTGATGGGGAGCCAATGGAGTGGGCGCCAATGGTGGGGAGATGAGGTCACAGAGTTTGGGTACATGAGAGGACTCTGGGACACTCCATCAATCACCTCAGCCTCGCCCCTCCGGCCCCATTTTCAGGTTCGTGCCTGAAGATCTTCCTCTACGACCATGCTAACGGTCACCTCCTACACTGTCAAGGGCTCTGAGACTCTGAGTGCTATGTGAACGCAAGAGGTCCAATTTTATATACCATTCCCATTATAATGGGACACCAAATTTATGTGCAGAAAAAATTTAAGCTTAAGCAAGCGTTCTGAGACCCTACCTCGCGTGAAGGGCGCTGTGTGCAAGCAAGTTGGGGTTATTAGTTACTGAAGTGGAATTATTCCTGCTATCGTGTGCAAATAATATTGCAGATCTTTCCAAAGGCTTCAGCTGTTTGGCGTGTGAGTGAATACCCTGTTTAGCATTAATACTGGAAATGTTTTGACTGGGCATTTTACAGAATGGCATTGTTTTCGCAAAACGCTGAGTGTCCTTGTTTTTTTTTAATTTGTATTTCTCGGGATTCGGATAAACAGATTCACAAAACGGGTTTGACAAATTACCTCGCGTCTCGCGATTCGGAAAGTGAATTAATTTTTTAATCTCATTTACGTTGAATTTCATGCTAAGGCAGGTGCTGGGCTTTGAGCCGGAATGGCTCAGTTGTATTGTCTCCTCTGTTCGTTTGGTCACCTCCGTTCAATAATAATAATAATAATAATCCTTACAATTGATATAGCGCTTTACATGTCTTCTAGACGTCTCCAAGCGCTTCACGGAATATACTGTAAAGTGAATTGACTGTATATTTGTGGGTGAAACGCAGCAGCCAATTGCACACAGCAGTGTCCCACAAACAATCGTGGGTTGAAATGACCAATTTTATTATTGTGTTTTTTTGGGGGAGTGATTATTATTAGGCGTGTGGAGTAAGGACACTTGCTCAAGGTTTCGCCCTGACCTACACAGGTCGCTTGTACACACGCTTGTAGGGCGAGTGCTCTAACCACTGAGCTACAGGACTCCGTGAATAATCCCTGCATTTGATACAGCGCCTTATCACGTCGTTGAGACATGTCAAAGTGCTTCACAAGAGACACGGATTGATTGCGTATTTTGTGGATGGAACGCAGCAACCAGTTGCGCACAGCCGCGTCCCACAAACAGTCATGATATGAGCGACCAATTTTATTTGAAGGATTGTTGGCCAGGGCATTGGGAGAGTTTCCTTACTCCACACGCCTAATAATAATCTTTCAAGAAAAAAAATCAATTCACGACTGTTTGCGGGACGCTGCTGTGCACAATCGGCCTCCGCGTCTCACCCACAAACATACAATCAATTCACTTTATAGTATATTCTGTGTCTATATTCAAGAAAACGTGAAAGGGCTATATCAAATGCAAGGGTTGTGATTTTTATGTTATTTAATATTCGTGTCTCTGAAGACTTAGCGTCTCTAGAGGAAGTGCTATATAACGCGCTATATCATATGCAAAGATTATTATTATTATATAATTGGATTGATATTGAAAGAAGAACAAAATGTTAGAAAATGCACATTCGGAAAGTTGTTAGATTTTCATGAGGACGGTAATTGACGTAACAGCGTGAGATTAATTGCCCTCCGTTGTTGAATCCTTTAATTAAACTTTCACCGCTCAGAGACTTGGGTGATTTAGCTCCTCACTAATAATAGCTGTCTGGTCCGTTAAAAATAGGTATCTTTTCCGCTAATGTTTTATGACGGGAGATCTCGTTTAAAAGACTTAACCAAGGTGAATGCTAATTTTAGTGATCAGTGTAAATTAAGCCCCTCCACTCCCCAACCCCTTCAAGTTTTGATGTAACCTTTTCACATTTGGTGGGAGAGAAAGTTGTGCATCTTATCTTATTTTTTTAGAGCTAGAATTTTTCACATAGGTCAGCTGGGCTCAATTGGTGGATCTCTCATCATCATCAACATACGTAATAATAATAATCCTTGCATTTGATATAACACTTTTCACAACACCTAGAGATCTCTGAGAGTCCGAAATATTGTGGGTTCATATCCCCACATGGTGACTTTAAGCTCCCAGTCAATGGGAGTGGTCACACTGTATTGTAGGGGATGCCGTTGTTCGGATGAGACCCAAGTTCCCTCCCGTCTGCCTGCTCAGGTCGAGGTTAAAGATCTCATGGTAAGATGGTTAGAAATTAGGTCAGGAAGTCAAGCGTTTCCTCACACAGAGGTTTGTGAAGATGTGGAATGCTCTGCCCCAGAAAACAGCAGAATCTGATAATGAGATAGTCAGAGATATTGACAGAGAGAGAAATACAGGTTAGTAGAGATATAACAACAAGTTGCATTTATATCGTGCCCTTCATGCAGAGTTGTGTCTCAGAGCTATACAAGAGTATGGCAAAAGTTAGGAGGGTTGGGGGGATTGGGATACGAAAGATGTCACAATCCAAGCTAACATTGAAGACCTTCTCTATAACCTTACCAACTCAGCCGCTCTTTGGAAGCCCACCACAAAGTCCCTATGACTCGCCCCTACCCCGCCCTCTTGAAAGTCTACCTCACAAACCTACATCTGTTGCATGTTTGGTCGCTTTCCCCCTCTCCCCCACTATTCAAAGCCCTTTAAAGTGTTTATTGTAGAATATACTCAACTACTCATGCATATTAGGTCAAAAAAATCAAGGGTATGAGGCAAAGGCGGATAATTGGATTTGAGGTACAGCCTTGATCTAATAGAATAGCGGAACAGTCTTAGATTGAAATGACCACATTTTTTTTTAGGGATTATTATTAAGGGGTGTGACGTAAGAAAATTTGCCCAAGGTTTTACCCTGCCTGGAATTGAATCCTGGTCTCTCACTTGTAAGGCGCGTGCTCTAACCACCGAGCTACAGGTCTCCAGGGATGGGAACAATTTTTAAGGCGAACAGTTGAAAGTAGAAGTCCTGTTCTGTGATCGAGAATTAAAGGGAGAAAGGTTCCAATATTTTTCATAGAATTTTACAGCACAAAAGGAGGCCATTCGGCCCATCTAGTCTGTGCCGGCTCTTTGAAAAGAGCGATTCAATCCCACTGCCCTGCCCGCTCCCCATAGCCTAATAGACCTGTTCTCTCTAAATAAAGATCTAATTCCCTTTTAAAAGTTGTTATCGAATCAGCCTCCACCACCTTTTCAGGCAATGCATTCCAGATTCGAACAACTCGCTGAGTGAAAAAATTTCTCCTCTGCTCCCCTCTACTTCGCCTTGAAACTATTTTAAATCTGTGACCACGAGTCACAGATTCACCCACGAGTGGAAATAGTTTTTCTCTATTTGCCCTGTCGAAACCCCTCATGATCTTATAAACCTCTATTAGGTCTCGCCTCAATCTTCTCTGCTCCAGAGAGAATAACCCTAGCCTATCTAGCCTCTCCTCATAGCTGAAGTCCCTCAATCCTGGCACCATCCTAGTAAATCTTCGTTGTACCCTTTCCAATGCCTTCACATCCTTTCTGTAGTGTGGTGACCAGAATTGAACACAGTATTCCAGCTGAGGCCTCACCAAAGTCTTATAGAGGTTAGTCAGCACTTCCTGACTTTTGTACTCTATACCCCTATTTATAAAGCCTAGTATCCCATATGCCTTCTTAACAGCCTTGTCTACCTGTCCTGCCACCTTCAACGAGTCACTAACACAAATCCCCAGGTCTCTCTGTTCCTTCACACCATTTAAAATTGTACTATCTAGCCTATATTGCCTCCCTTCATTTCTTCTCCCAAAATGCATCACCTCACACTTCTCTGCATTAAATTTCATCTGCCATGTGTCTGCCCACTTTACCAATTTGTCTATATCCTCTTGCAGATGGCTACTATCCTCCTCACTATTTACTATTCTCCCTAACTTAGTGTCATCTGCAAACTTGGAAACTGTACTCCGTACACCCAAGTCCAGATCATTGATGTAGATTACAAACAGCAATGGTCCCAAAACTGATCCCTGTGGCACACCACTGCTCACTTCCCTCCAATCTGAAAAACAGCCGCTCACTACAACTCTCTGCTTTCTGTCTCGCAGCCAGTTATGGATCCACGCTGCCACTGTCCCTTTTACGCCATGGGCCTTTAATTTCATAATAAGTTTCTCATGTGGCACTTTGTCAAATGCCTTTTGAAAGTCCATGTAAACTACATCAACTGCGCTACCATTATCCACCCATTCCGTTACCTCATCAAAAAATTCTATCAGATTTGTAAGGCAAGATTTGCCTTTAACAAATCCATGTTGACTGTCCTTTATTAGCCTATATCTTTCTAAGTGAAGATCTACCTTGTCCCTGATTCTAGAAACTCTAGAAGTTTGCCCACTACCGACGTTAGACTGACTGGTCTGTAGTTACCAGGCTTGTCCTTCTGCCCCTTTTTATACAAGGGAGTAACATTAGCTATCCTCCAGTCATCTGGCACGACCCCTGTGTCCAAGGAAGATTGAAAGATCGTGGCCAGAGTCCCTGCTATTTGCTCCCGTGCCTCCCTTAGTAACCTAGGGTGCATCCCATCCGGACCAGGTGACTTATCCACCTTGAGCGACGTCAACCTTTTTAGAACTTCCTCTCTGGTTATAATTATTCTATCCATTTCTCCTACCCTCTCCTCTAATACCATGGCATTGGCTGTATCCTTTTCTTTTGTGAAGACAGAGGCGAAGTACTCATTCAGTACATCAGCCATGCCCTCTGCCTCCACAATGAGATTTCCTCCTCGGTCCCTAATTGGCCCCACCCTATCCTTGACCAACCTTTTACTCTTAATATGTTGGTAAAAAAACCTTAGGGTTCCCCTTAATCTTACTCGCTAATTGTTTTTCATGCAGTCTCTTTGCCCCTCTAACTTCCTTTTTTAGTTCTATCCTACACTTCCTATATTCTGCTTGGTTCCCTTCTGAATTTTGAGGCTGACACTTATCATAAGCCTCTTTTTTTTGTTTTATTTTGGCCCCGATTTCCTTAGTCATCCAGGGAGGTTTGGATGCCTTACATTTCACCTTTGTGGGGATGCTTTTGACCTGTGCCTGAACTATCTCCTCTTTGAACGCTGCCCACTGCTCGTTAGTTGTCTTACCTGCCAATTTTTCTTTCCAATCCACCTTGGCTAGGTCCCACCTCAACTCATTGAAATTAGCCCTTTTCCAGTTGAGTGTCCTCACCTGTGATCGTTCCTTATCCCTTTCCATAATTATTCTGAATCTAACGATATTGTGGTCACTATTCCCTAGATGCTCACCTACAGAAACCTATTGAACTTGCCCTACCTCATTTCCCAAAACTAGATCCAGCAATGCTTCTTTCCTCGTTGGACTGGAAACATACTGATCAAGAAAGTTGTCCTGCACACACTTCAGGAATTCTTCTCCCTCCTTGCCCTTTACTCTACTATTTTGGACCGCACTCCGAGGAGATAGTACAGTACTGCTGACTGAGCCTGGCTGATGCACATCAAATGTGATGGTGTCACTCGCAATAAAGCTTTCTCTGCCCTTCTTCTCATAAAGGTACCGAAACTCTATTGTGTTCTGCTTCCTGTGGTTAAAAATATTGTGAGGTCTTATTTCTCTCTCTATATATATATAAATATATATAATTTTTTTAAAACAACGCACAAAAGTGACCCTGGTTGAACTGTGATGAGCGAGTGGCGTATTTTAGCTTCAGAAATCTGCATTTACTGATAAAAAAATTGAAGTTCCGCATCCCTTCTGACTTTCTTTCTTTCGCTTGAGATTTTTTCTCCTTCCCTTTCTCTAACTGTATCTCCCTCTCAATCAGAGTAAGGATTTCTCAACTGCAGAGTTAACATTTATTATTGCAAGCTCCACCCATATTCTGCCAATAATTGATCCTTTTCCTGAACTACTGAATGTTACTTCAACCAGGTATGTATTTCAACCAGTAATTATTTACTTCCCCTCCCACCGCTCAGCGTCTCAAGCCTGCTCCGCCTCCCCTGCCCTGTCTACTCCACCATCAGAGCTCCGGACTTCAGCCTCTCTGCCACCACCCTCTAAAACTCCATCCCGGAGCCCTCTCTCGCTCCCTCCCTCCCTTGCCTACCTCAAGACCTATCTCAAGACCACGCTCGTCAACTCTGCCTTCAGTCACCCTTCTACCTCCAGCCCCCCTCGCCCTCCACCGCTCTTGAGTCCAGCTAGGGAACAAACATCCAGAGGACGTCCAGCTCCTTGGGACGTCCTCTGGAAGTAATTTGTTGATGTTTCAAATTGCTTCAGGTTTGAATACTCTGCCTCTTTTTTCACGGTTCTGCGGTTTAGTAAGACACTGCTTCTGAATTTAAGGTAGCGCCTTATCGCACCGTTGAGACGTCTCAAAGCGCCTCACTGAGCGAAGCAAAACGGGGGTCAGTCAACCCATAACTGTTGGCAGGGACACACACTGCTGTGCGTAATTGTGCTGCCCACAAAATATACAGCTTGACAGTAAATTCAGTGAACAAATTCAGGTTTGAGACATCACTGAAATGCAAGGATATTATTGATGGCTCGGTCAACGATAATAGTGCAAAGAGAGAACAGATTGACCCCCCCCCACCCCCCCACCTCCCCCTTCACACATGCGCACCCTCTTGTCCTTCTTGCATGAACGTACCTGCGAGCATTATTCGAGACTTCCTCCCCGATGTGAAAGGCGCCAATATAAATGTAAATCGTATTGTATTTACTCTCTCTCAATCCCATTTAGCATCTTATGCAGCTCAGCAAGTCCCCTTATGAGATGTCTCTTTTCAAAGGCGGCTTATCTAGTTGTTCCCGTTGGCTCATCACGCTAAAGCCGAGGATCATCCTCACAGAGGACCACAAGCGGGGAGAGCGCTGCCAAACAGCAGAGAAAGCACAGGAAATCGGCAGCTATTGTCAGTGTACAGAGAATCGCTAAGAGGAGAGGTTTTAGATGGAGCGGTATTCCCTTGGCCCGTGTGATCCCATCCGTTCCACAACACCCACACAGCCGTCCTCCCATTACAGCGCTCAGCTTTTCTTCAATAACTCCCCCCCACCCACCACTTGGCATCCTGGCCTCAATCACCCACCCTTTCTGAAAACACTTCAGAAGAATAATCCTCGCGTTTGTTTGGTATTCTCGCCTTTCAAGCTACGAGGAAGTCTCAAAGCATTTCACAGGATATGCTGTAACAATGCTGCTTGCGTTTGATGTGGTGCTTGTCACGCCATTGAAATGCCTTGCAGCGCTTACTGTAACGTGAAGTGACTGTGTATTTGTGGGCAAATATGATTACCGCCCATTGTCGGCATTAATAAACCCTCTGTGAAGCTTGGACGTAGGCCATTTGGTCCATCGTACCAGTGGAACAAAACCACTCGTTGCAGGTGTCCTTTGCCCTAGGGTTGAAAATGATTGAATTGAGATTCAAGTGAAAATAATAATCATAATAATTGTTACATTTGGGACTGCGCCGTTCGTGTTGGGAGGACGTCACAAAGCGCTTCACTGAAAAGTGCTTTGAGTGTGAATGGGGCATCCAATCAGCACACCCTCAAACAGCAAATGATTGAGTGACCAATTTTATGTGTGGGGTGGGTTGGGGCGGGATTGTTGGCCAGGACACCAGGAGAGAGAAACTTCCTTCACTTTTGAAATAGCGGGATTTTTAGCTGCTGGGACCTTGGTTTATCCAAAGGGCGGCACCTCTGGTAATGCAATAACAACAACTTGAATTTATACGGCGCCCTCCATGCCGGACAGCGTCTCAGAACGCTTCAATACAGTTTGTCCTCAGCACTGCAGTCAAGTATCAGCTTAGACTATGTGATTCTGAATCCTGACATGGGTTTTTGAACCCACAACATTACACATGGGGACTGCTAGTGCAGAAATAACCAAATTACCCTCTCCCCCCCACCCCACCCACCCCCACTCCAGCCACACCCACACCCTTAGCATAACGGTTAGACCACTCGCCTCACAAGCTGGAAACGTGGATTGATTCCTGAGTGGGGCAAAACTTAGGCAAGTTTCCTTACTCCACCCACCTATGCTTACCCAGCAGTAAGTAGGAACCCGGTTGTCAGTCAATTTGCGGATCGCTTTCCATCAACAATCCCATAAATCCACGACGAATCACTCAAATCCACGACTTTTGTGGGACTCCGCTGTGCGAAATTGGCTGTTTCGTCCACAACATGCACAGTCAATTCACCTTACAATATATTCTGCGAAGCGCTTTGAGACGTCTCAATAACATTATGAGGGTTAATATTATATTATTATTGTTGTGAGAGACGCACTGGCACGTTGTTTTTGTTGTTGCCGAAGCAATTATGTGCCGCGCTGTGCTGTGGACCTGTGCCCACTAGGATCTAGGTGGAATCTGGCCAAACGCTATTGACATGAGAGCTTTGCAGTCGGTACAGAGAGAGACTTTCAGCACATCAAACCCGGGTTGGGTTCAGTCCAATGTCCTGGAGGTGAAAAGAATGCACAGCACACGTCTGTCCTCCGCAAATAGAAAGGCTCGAACTCCAGTCTGCTGGTTGTCCTAGGAACTGTCTTTGACACCTTGTCCCTTTGGCTATCAGGATAAAACTCTCCGTGCTTGTCTCTCTGCGCTAATGTCCTGTTTGCACTCATGAGCGGTCTTGTACAGCGATCCCACGATTTATTTTTACCTTATAGAGCCAGTTGACAGTATCTCATTTTCTCCATCCCTCTGTCTTTCTGTCTGTGCTGACTTGGCTTGGCCCTGGCAACTTTTATTTGAATATCTCGTTAAGCACTCGCAACGGCAAAAACAATTCTGTGACTTGATTTGTGAGGTCAGGCTCCAGGTCTCTGATGGTTAGGTTACTATTCTGCAGGTGTCCAGGTATATAGGTAGAGGAGGTTAAGTATTGCACCTAAGGATTGCAGGCAAAATTCAGGTAAATTTACATGTCCTCGCATAT
Organism: Hydrolagus colliei; assembly: GCA_035084275.1. NCBI lineage: Eukaryota > Metazoa > Chordata > Chondrichthyes > Chimaeriformes > Chimaeridae > Hydrolagus > Hydrolagus colliei. The sequence continues at coordinate 151,923,812 of CM068742.1, forward strand.
GATATCGCGTCTTTTCACCTCATCGACACATCTCAAACTACTTACTACTTACAAGATCTTACTGCGAAGTGCAGTGGCTGAATCATCCACTTTGTCGATGAATGTGTCTGCCGATTTGCGCCTAGCTATGTCCCAGTAACACCCATGAAGTCGATAACAATAATAATAAACATGCTAGCATTTGATATAGCTCCATGTCACATGAATAAGGGATCCCAAAGTGCTTCGTAAAGTTCTTTGATATACCTCAATATTGTATATACTGTAATGTAATATGCGGTATATACAGTACTGTCAAAAAATAGCACCAAATCGGATTTATATAGCGCCTTCCACGCCAGTTGGCGTCTCAGAACGCTTCACAATAACGGATCTCGGGGCAAAGCCACGGGGAAAAAGGTGACCATAAGCGCGGTCGAAAAAGAAACGCCTTCAGGCACCACCTGAAAATAGGAAGAGAGGGGGCTCTGCAAAGGGAGTGAAGAAGGGAGTTCCAGAGCCTTGGGCATAGTGGCTGAAATCACAACTGCTGACGGTGGAACGGATGATTCGGGGGAGAAGGAGGAGGCCAGACCGGGAGCAAAGGCAACGAGTGCTGTTGTGAGGAGAGAGGAGGTCAGAGAGGCAGAGGACTGTGCAGAGGAGTGGAGGGATTTGAACACAAATAAATTTGTATTCCTTTTTATTATTTTTGTTAAGTCACAGGATGTTTTAACGTCTAATGTGCTTTGAACCCATTGCCTTGGGAGGCTGGAGCGTGACCAGACTGAGCCAGGCTAATATCTAAAGATTTGCATTATGTTTTGAATAATTCTCCTCTGACAGTCCGTGATTTTGTTTACTCAAGTCACCAGTATTATTCGGTTCAATGGGTATCAAGGGGGTAGAGCTTGGCTTGTTTTGTTTACACCAACCCTTTGATTTCATTTCTCTTTTTCTTCCAATTCATTTTCGTCCGAATCTCTTTCCTCCTCCACTTAGACTAGACCGTGCAACATTCAGAACTCTTATTACAGTAAAAGCCCGTTTATCTGGCACCCGCGGGATCTGACCATTGCCGGTTAAAGCGCCTGCCGGATATTCGGACCTACTGTCGAAAACCCACCACAAAAAAATTTAAGTTCTTTTAACGCACACCATACACACCAGACTAAATAATAACAGATAATAACAGAATATTGTATTGGTACTTATTGTTAAAATTATTCTCTTGCGCTTCTCACCTTTATTGGTTGAGGTTTATAGTCCAGCGATTCTTTTTAAAATGGAGGATGCTGTACGGGTGAATAAAACCGCAGCGCGACTTTAAAGTCTTACTAGCGGCAAGTCGATAACCCTAGACTCTACTAGCAGCAAACTGATAACCTTAGACTCTGCTAGCGGCAAACCAAAATACTGCACCCACGCAAACAATTAATCACAAATGCTCCACCGCTATTGTTCCGGTTTATCGAATGGGGACTTTTTTTTGGCGTGCCGGTTATACGGAAGTGCCGGTTCACAGAGTCACGGATAAACGGGCTTCTACCTATTTAATTATTGTTCAAGCTTCTACAGCTCATGTCTTCCCCCACATCAAACTCCGTGAACTGATCACTCCCGTCTTTCGCCCGCTCCACTGGCTCCCAATCCCCTAGAGGATCGAGTTTAAAATCCTTGTCCTCACTTTCAATGCCCTCTGCAGCCTTGTTCCTTCCTATCTGTGTGACCTATTAACACCCTATCAACCAGCCTGTGTGCTCCCTCCGCTCGGCAGGCTCTGGTCAACCCCATTATTGTCGGTCGGATCTTCAGCCTCCATCCCCACCCTCTATAACTCCATCCTGGAATCCCCTCCCGCTTCACAAACCCCCTCCACCCCAAGACTTTTCTCTTAGATTGTGCTTGTGGAGGGATGAGATCAGATGCGGTACAGGAGACTACTTTATATTTGTAGAGTCCTAAATCTCAGTGGTTAGAGCATTCGCCTTACAAGTGTGAGACCTGCCTGTCTTCGAATCTAGGCAGCTCAGGGTGAAATCTTGGGCAGGTTTCCTTACTCCACATGCCTAATAATAACCCGTCCCCCCCCAAAAAAAAAAATTGCTCATTTTCAATCCACGACTGTTTGTGGGACACTGCTCTATGAAATTGGCTGCCACGTTTTGCTCACAAATATACAATCAATTCACTTTACAGTGTATTCTGTGAAGCACTTTTGAGATGTCTGGTGGATGTGAAAAGCGCTATATCAAATGCAAGGATTATTATGATTATTTACTCCCGACGTGAAAGGCGCTTTATAAGTGTAATTTGTTGTTGTTGTTTTTGTTGTTATTATTATCCAAACCGATCTCATGATCTTGTGACATGGGCGGGCGGGCGGGCATTGGCGATTTGTGCTGCTCGCGGCAAAGAGAGAGAGAGAGCAAGAGAGCATCAAAAAGGTTAACAGACCAAGCCATCAACAGGATGGAACAAGTCCCAGGAAATGACGGCAATGCCTATGTTTTTGTGTGAAGATGAGGAAGGAACTTCGCCGGAGTTTCAGTGTTTGTGGCTGAACTCACAATGGGAAACAAGTAGGAAATAAGGCATGTCCTGCTTTTATTATGCTTGCTGCATGTAGGGCCTCCCAAAGGAGAGTGGGCGGGATTGTGTGTATGTGTGTGTTGGGGGCTGATGGGGGAGGCCAGATTGGGGACTGACTGGATGCCTGCTGCGTTTGTTTTCTTACTCATTGTTTTAATATTTTTGCTCATTATTGCCGTGCTCTCTGATGTACGTTTATAAATAAACCCCACAGTCCCACTTTCCGGCGATTGAGATCATTTGAACTTGGCAAGCAGCAACAAGAAACAGAAAAACACACACACACAAACACACACACACAAACACACACACACAAACATACACACACACACTCACACACACACACAAAAGCCCTGCAGGCTTCCGAAACTTGCGGGTTTTCACTGCCACCCTCAAAGCCAGCTGTTGTCTGCGTTTCCTTTCAAGACAAAGTTGAAACGACTCGTGATGAAGGCACTCGCATTATCATGACTGAACTTTTTTTTTGGTCGCTCTTTCTTTGCTGTTGCATTCGAAACCGATTGATGTTAACAAACAAACCACAGCGACAGTTTGCATTTGCGAAGTGCTTTGCAAAGGTGGAGTGCGAGGGTGGGGTGAGGGCGTGGGGGTGGGGGGAGATGAGTGGGGGAGGGGGTGGGGTGGGGGCAGTGGTGAGGTGGAGAAGCGGTCAAAGGTGCAGATTACGAGAGATGTTTTCAAAGCGACTGCAGCCACTTGCATTTATACAGAGCCCTTCACGCTGGGTAGAGTCTTGAAGCGCTTAACAGTGGCGGAGCCTGATATCGAGCTGGTGAGAGAGGGAAGATGAGTGTGGGCATGGTCGGTGAGGTAGATCAGTGAGGTGCAATCTGAAGCAGAGAGGGAAATGGAGGAAGCGGAGTGGTTTGGGATATGAGCAATATTTGTCAATCTGACTCAGTTGGTAGCTCTCTCATCTCTGAGTTTCACTTTCAAGGCCATTCATGGCCTTGCGCCCCTCCTACCTCTCCGAGCTGCTGTCCCTCTATGAACCTCCATGCCCACTCTGCTCAGTGCGTTCCGGCCTCCTCCATGTCTCCTGCCTGACCCACCCTACCATCGGCAAACAGGCTTTCAGCCTCTCTGCCCCCACCTTCTGAAACTCCATCCCACTGTACCTTCGCCTTGCTCCCTCCCTTGCCTCCTTCAAGGCCGGTCTCAAGACCTTCCTCTTCAACCGTGCCTTCTTCTGCCCTCCCAACTCTCTCCCTTCCCTCCAAACTCTCTCCCACCCCTCCATATAAAACCGGTCACTCACTTCACTGCCGTTCGTGGGACACTGCTGCCTGCCCCCCAACTTAGCTTTCATGAATCTGGCCTATGTTAGCGGGCAGATGGGCGAGTGAGTAGGACCACAGGGAAATGTGAAAGCAGAGTGAGGCAAGGTACTCGGAGTTATTTGAATAAGGATGAGGGTCAAAATAGTTGATGCACTGGGGCATAGACAGGAACCAGTAGAGTGAAGAAAGATGCAAATAGCATCCACACGATGGCTTGGGTGAAATGGTTTTTCACTTCAGAAGAGGAAGCTGCCTCCAATTTATTTCCCGACATAATTAGTCTGCCAGGCTTTGTAAACCAGAGCCAATAGTTGCAAAAAGACATCAAGAAATAATAATAATACTACTAATAATAATCCTTGCATTCGATGTAGCACCTCATCACATTGTTGCAATGCCTCAAAGCGGATATATAGAATGCACTGTAAATTGAATTGACTGCGTTTTGTGGGTGAAACGTGGCAGCCAACCGCAAACAGCTGTGTACCATAAACAGTCATGGATCGAGTGACCTGATAATTTTCAAGCACTGACTTGAAGGAAAGGGGTGGGAGGTCTTGAAACATAAGAGGACTTTTGGTGTCAGGCTGGGCTTACTTGGTAGCACTCTTACCGCTGAGTCAAAATGTTCAAGCCGCAACACAGACTTTGGGGTCCTTGAATCTTGCCAACTCTTATCAATCTGTACATGTCTGCTCCTGCCCGCTCCACCATCAGCCTTTGGCACGCCATGCTACAGTCCCTTTGTCTCATCTGATCCCTTGCCTGCTTCAAGGAATATCTCAAGATCCTCCTCTTCGACTGCACCTTTGGTCACCCTCCTACCCTCCTGATCTCAACCCCTCCCCACCAACCCCCTCACCCCCCAACTCAGGTCCAAATCCCTAACTGCAATGTCCTACCCGACATGAATGGTGCTGCATAAATGTAATTTTGTTGTTGTGTACGTATGTGGAACTCTCAGTCTCGTTTCGAGCCACTTAAACCCAGAGGTGGATTGCCGTGTGTGTCAGGGCAGCCGTCCAACAAAAGCATATACCCACAGGCTTCCTTTTCTCTCCTACCCACAAACAAAACGATAATTTGCAAATTTAATGAGCTGGCACTGAGTTTACCAGTTCGATTGCTGGGCAGGACGAAACCGTTGACAAGTTTCCTTACTCCACGTGCCTCTGTTTACCTAGCAGTTAGTAGGAACCTGGTTCATTTTATGTAAATGCACAACTAATCCCGAATCTATGTCTTCTCTCCTTCACACAGTCCATTCGTTGCCACTCTCGCTCTCCCTCCCCCCCCCCCCCCACCCCACCATCCGCCCCCCCCAACACCCTCCCCATGGATAACCTATTAAGTTGTTCAATCATAGATGATAGCAATTTGGCCCATTAAATCTATACTGATGAAATTAGTTCTATGCCTTAACTGTTGCTGAACACCCTAATCTTCATTTCCCTGATTCTCACCCTTTTATGCTCCATCATGGAATCCTTGAATTTCCAGCACAATAGGAGGCCAATGAGTCTAAATTAGTACTGCTTCATCCACCCAAGCTAACCACTCAAACCCCAAACCAATGCTCTTTTGTCCTAAATAATAATAATCCCTGCGCCTTTTCACTTTGGCAAGACGTCTCAAAGTGGAATTTTGATTTTGATTTGTTTCTCTTACGAATGAGTATCCAAATACCGTTTTCAATGTTAGGAAATGACCATCCTTGCATACACTAAAAAATAATAATTTGCTCATTCAATCCACGACTGTTTGTGGGACACTGTTGTGCGCAATTGGCTGCCACGTTTCGCCCACAAATATATAGTCAATTCACTTTACAGTACATTCTGTGAAGCGCTTTGAGATGTTTAGTAGATGTGAAAAGCCGTTATATCAAATGCAAGGATTTTTATACAGTAACAAAATAGTCACATTGGCGAAACGATGTGAAGTGCTTCACAGAATTTTACTGTAAAGTATAATGGCTTTTTTTTTTGGTAAGCTAATGGAGCAGAGAGTTTGCACACAAGAATCTTATACAAACAGCAATAAAGTGAATAAAACGTTTTAATTGGGGGATTGTTGGGTGGGATCCTGGGAGAAACTCTCATTCAATTTCCAACAGTGTCAAGAGGTCGTTGACATCCACATCAGGGCACATGAGCCATTAGTTTATTTGTGGAGTCCTTGTGAAGTATGTTAGCACACTCACCTCGCAAATGAGGGGAGCTGGATTTGATTCCCAGGCAAGGCGAAACCTTAGGCAAGTCTCCTTACTCCACATGCCTCTGTTTACTTAGCAGTAAGTAGGAACAAACCTATTTGTTAGTCGATTGGTGGATCGCTTTTCCGGGGGGTAATAATCCCTTCAAAAAAAACAATAAAAATTTGGTCATCGTTTTAGGGACACTGCTGTGCACAATTGGCTGCCGCGTTTCACCCACAGAATCCACGTTTCATTCACTTTACAGTATATTCTGTGCAGTGTTTTGAGGCGTCTCACCAGGGTGATAAAGCGCTGTATCAAATGCAAGGATTATTATTCTTCATTATTATTATCAACTCAACTGAAGGACAAAGCAGTGAACCCGGAGGTCTGTGCTGGATTGTCAGTTCAAACACCCAACTTGACGCTTGAATCCACTAACCTTCTGGCTCAGAGGTGACAGTGCAACTGACTGAGCCAAGCTGACACCTGTTGCTACGCTGTTATGTCAATAACATTCTTGCGTTTAACATTGTAACTTTCATGTCAGGAGGATGTCTGAAAGTGCTTCACAGGACTCACTGTAAATAGTAATCCTTGCATGGGATACAGCGCCTTATCACGTTTTCCAGACATCCCAAAGTGCTTCACAGAACATGCTGTAAAGTGAATTCGCTCTATATTTTGTGGGCAACACACAACAGCCAACTGTGTACAACAACAACAAAATCACATTTGTAGAGGGCCTTTCACTTCGGGAGCACTTCCCAAGGCACTGAACAGTCAGGTCGGGACCCGAGCAAGGGAGAGGGGCAGGGTAGGGTCAGGGTTCATAGGGGGACAGCAGGTCGGAGAGGTAGGGATGGTGCAAGGCCATGAATGTCCTTGAAGGTGGGGATGAGCAATTTGAATTCGATCCTCTGGGGGATGGGTAGCCAATGGAGCCGGGCGAGGGTGGGAGGGATGTGGTCACGGAGCTTGGTGTGGGTGAGGACACGAGCTGCAGAGTTCTGGATGAGAACTCGGCTTGTGAAGGGAACAACAACTGTACAACATGAAGTATAGTGACTGTGTATTTTGTAATTGATGGCGCTAACCTTAACAGCTTTGTCAGTGTATGGAAATCGATGTGAATGAGGGTTCATAAGCAAATTCCCAATATCGCAGTTACAGTGCAGGGTTACTGGCACCATGTGTAGCTCCTGTTGTCTGCTCGCAGGTTAAATCAGTGAACTTAAGTCCATGGAACTCAGTGTCTGAGCCGGGCTCAGCTGGCAGCACTTTCACCTCTCAGTCAGAGGGTTTTTGGTTCGAGCTCAACATTGGGACTTGAAACTTGTATATAATGTATCCTGACCCAATGCTGGAGAGGGTAGTTGGGTGGGTGGCTGCATTGTCACAGGTGCCATCCTCCAGATGAGATGTTAAACCAAGGCCTCTCCCGCACGTGCACAAATGGACATTATCTAACGCCACTATTTGAGAAGAGGAGGGAGGATCTCCCGATGTTGTGGCTGACAATCCCCCACAAGTCCTGTAGCTCAGTGGTTAGAGCTACAGGACTTGTGGCGGATTGTCAACACGCCTTACAAGCGTGAGACCCGTGTTTCGAATCCAGGCAGGTCAGGACGAAACTTTGGGCAAGTTTCCTTACTTCACATGCCTAATAATAATCTGTCCCCAAAAAAACTATAATAAAATTGATCATTTCAATCCACGACTGTTTGTGGGACGCCACTGTGCGCAATTGGCTGCCGAATTTCACCCACAAATATACAGTCAATTCACTTTACAGTATATTCTGTGAAGCGCTTTGAGACGTTTAGAAGACGTGACTATCAAATGCAAGGACTATTATTATTATATTATATAAATCATTCTCTTCGTGGCTGAATATGGGACGTTAGCTGCCGTGCTCGCCTACAAAATTACAGTCACTACACTTTAAGCTGTCCAAGATGTTTTCCCAATGTGAAAGGTGCTGTGTCAGTGTAAAAATTATTATGATTAGTTGATTGTTGGAACTACAGAAACCCGTGTTCATTCTGTCCATGTACTGTCTTTCATCTACAGAACAGTTGAAATTTTAATTGAAAGAGTGAGTGGCGATTGCTTGCATTGCTTGCCTTCTCTCTCTGTTTTTTCCTCTCTTCGTCGTCCCCCCCACCCTCCACCCACCAATTCTATCGCTCGTTCTCTCTCTCTCTCTCCCTCTTTCTCCCTTTCTCTATCACTCTCTCCCACTCCTCTCCTCCATATGCTGTGGGTATGTCAATCCCCAAAGGAGATGTTTTTGGATGGATGCCCTTTTTCACAGTGCATTGTCAACCCGTCACATGATTTCCTCTTGCATAAGCATCCTGTAGCCCATCTCACGCTAGTTATTTTAAATCCTATGAGCTCGTGCTTTTCCCGTGAGTGTCTGTTTCTTCCTGCTGTATACATGTCCGGCCTGGCCTTTGTTTCTTAAGTTTTGTTGCCTCAGTACATGTCTTGTTCTGTGCAACTTTTCAATCTCTAGCCTGTCTCAGTTAGTAGCATTCTTACCTTCTGAATCAGGTGGACCACCTGATTCAGAAGCTCCAAGCTCCACAACCACATCCTGTAGCTCAGTGGTTAGAGCACTCGTTTTACAAGCGTCAGACCTGTGTTCGAATCCAGGCAGGTCAGGGCAAAACCTTGGGCAAGTTTCCTTACTCCACATGCCTAATAATAATTCCTCCAAAAAACCACAATACTAAAATTGGTCATTTCAATCCATGACTGTTTGCAGGAACACTGCTGTGTGCAATTGGCTGCCGCGTTTTGCCCAAAAATATACAGTCAATTCACTTTACTGTATAATCTGTGAAGCACTTTGAGACGTCGATAAGATGTGAAAAGCGCTATATCAAATGCAATAATTATTATTATTATCAGGGCTTGGAACTTGTCACAGTTGAGGATGATACCATTGTCGAAGACACTATCCTTTGCCTGAGAGGTTAGACCAAGGTCCTGTCTGGGTCTGTTCAGGTCTATTTTAAAGACCCCATGGTGCTATTCAGCAAGAGAAACAAGTTTTCTTCCCCCGATGTCCTGGCCTACAATACCCCCCAATAAAATTGGTCATTCACTTTGTGGCTGTTTGTGGAAGAATGCAATATGACAGTCAACCTTCGACCTGGTGATCACCCGGGGTCTCACCACTTTGGGCATCACCATCACCAACAAAATCATCTCAGACCACCACTTCATCTCCTTTAACACCTCCAACCCTCTTCCCTCTACTCAATTCTCTAGCATCACCTATCACCCGTGGGAAAAAATCTCTCACCGCTGCCTCTGCTTCTCTTGAGTCATCTGAACTCCGACCCCTCTGGCCTTCACAAACTGACTTACTCTCCTCTATCTTTTCTCCACAAATCTGTCTCCTCCATCCTTGACTCCCTTGTCACCTTCAGCTCCTGGACTGCCTCTTACTCCCTTAAGTACAAATAAACATAAGATACACAATAAGCACAAGATACACAGTTACTGTACAGTGAATTCTGTAAAATGCTTTGAGACATCCTCTCGAAGTGAAATACGCTGTCTTCAAGCCTTTCTTCTTCCACTCTTTGGATCTCCATCCCATAATCCGTATAGTTAGCTTACCCTCTCCCTTGCATCCTTCAACAAATGTGTCAACCGAGCCTTCAGTCACCCTCCTACCCTCCCCGCTTGCCCTCCACCTTCCCTGATCCCAATCCACAGCTTGGGTCCAAATCCCGAACTGACCAGTGGCCTTGGCACGTCCCTCCGACATGAAAAGCTCTGTACAAATGCAATTTGTTGTTAAATATAAGGATTATTATTGATCATAGAGTGGCAGTTATTTTGCACATCTGCTGTGCAAATGGTATCCAAACCTGCTTAAAGCAAACCATTGACAAGGATTTAATGAATAATCATTAGTAGTAAATATTTTTAAATTGTTCAGACGTGCTTCTCCAATTAAGCGAGCATTTAGCAATGATTTACAAGAGCTTGAGAGAGATTTGGATGAAGCAGACCCTTTGGTCCATTTGATCTTATCCACTCAAAGTACCAGCCTTACTATCTTCCCATTGCATAATTAAGATGCCTCATAAATGTACCAATATAGTTTGTGAAGATCCGTAGCTTAGTGGTTAGAGCGTTCACCTCAAAAGCGAGAGGACCAAGGTTCGATTCCAGGATAGGGTGAAAACGTAGGAAGTTTCCTTACTGCACATACCCCTGTTTAAGCAGAAACCCGGTTGCCAGTCGATTGCTGGATCGCTTTCTGGGAGTAATAATCGCTTCAAAATAATAATAATTATTATTTGGTTACTCCTTCCAAGAGTCACTGATCATTTTAATCCACGACTGTTTGTGGGACACTGCTGTGCGCGATTGCAATGTGAATCACTTTGAGATGTATCAACGATGGGATCTTGTTATCTCACCCGAAGGACGGCATCTCCGATAAAGCAACACTCCCCCAGCTCTGCACTGCAGCATCAGCCTAGAGGGACTGTGAGCTCAAAGTTGCAACAATGGGTCTTGAAATTCACTTTTTTAAAAAATATATTGCATAAAATTGACATTTTGTGCCATAAAAACAATCGAAATTGAAGGTTAAATCCAGACTTCCGTGCACTATTATTTTTTGTCGCTTTAGGCTGAGCGCTAAACTTCCTGACGGGGTGGTTCAGTCTCACACCAGGATGGAGTGTGATGTTTGGCCTTTGACAGCTGTAACTGCGACGTCCCTGACAGCTGTAACTGTATGAGAGACCTCTCGTGCTCTTTTAAACCACACAGATGCCTTTCGCATCCGCTCACTTTTACCTGGCCTTTCGATTGGAAATAGAAACTTGGAAGGAGGAAAAAAAAACATGTCCCAAAGGAATGGTTCCTTGGAGTAATCGGCCATTTGGTCCCCGTGCTTATAGTTCGGTAGAGTTCTCTGATATAGCTCACTTCGCAAGCGAGAGGACCTGGGTTCGATTCCCGAGCAGGGCGATACCTTAGGCAAGTTTTCTAACTCCTAGTTTACCTAGCAGTAAGTAGGAACCTGGTTGTTACTCGGTTGGGGTTTCTGGGGGGTGATATACCCTCAAATTTTGACACTCAAATCACTAAATCCACGACTGTTTGTGTGTCATTGCTGTACGCAATTGGTTGCCTGGTTTCGCCCACAAAGTGCTCAGTCACTCCACTTGATAGTATTTTCTGTGAAGCGCTTTGAGATGTCTCAACGGTGCGATAAGGCGCTATATCAAACGCGAGGATTATTATCATCATAAATATTGCCATTCTACAAATAAAGTCATTATGCTTCATTGCGAAATCCTGTGAAGTGTTCTGAGATATATCAATAACGTGATACGATGCTTTATGAAATGCAAATGTTATTATTGTTGTATTTGGTCCATTACGTCTGAGCTAATGATTCTCTCCCAGTAAGCTGCTTAATCAGATTGCGCACTCCTGCTCACACTCCGTACCCTTTCGTATTGTTTGTGCCACGACTAATTCCCTGTTAAAATAATTCACGTGCTCTGCCTCGGCGATGACGAGACCTCACCTGGTGTCAGCCTGACTCAGCGGGTAACATTCTCGCTCCTTTACAGTAACAACACCTTGCATCTATATAGAGTGCCCTTCACGCAGGGTATGGGTCTTGGAGAAGTTAACAGTGATGGAGCTAGACACGAAGCAGGGAAGAGAGGGGAGAGGTTACAATAGGCGCGGTCGAAGAGGAAATGTGATTTGAAGACAGGCAAAAGAGGGGTAAATTAAAAGACACTCTTGAGTTTCGGAGTGGCTGAAGGCATGGCCACTGAGTGGGAGAGATTCAGCACCCATTACAACAGATTAATAATAGTAATAATAATGCTTTCGCAGTGCATTTGATTTACAACAACGTAAGCATTATCGAAGAGGAAGGTTTCAGCCGAGACTTGAAAGGGGGAGAGCGGGTTGAGTGCCCAAATTATTGTGGTTTTGTTTAGAGATTATTATCAGGCATTCGGTGTAAAACTTGTCCAAGGTTTCGCCGGGCCGGGAATTGAACCCAGGTCTCTTGTTTATAAGGCGAATGCTCTAACCACCGAGCTACAGGACTCCAGGATTAATAATAACCTTTACATTTGATACAGCGCCTCTCTGTGAACTATTTCACAATATATATTGGCAGGATTGGGTGGTGATTGGCTTGAGGAGGTGTACAGTTGGAGGGTGGGTGTTGGGGAGGGGTAAAACAGGGGTTGTGATGGAGTGGGCAGGAGATGAATAAATAAAATTAACAGTACATAAATAGTCTACACGCCTAATGATAATCCCTCCAAAAAAAACAATAATAAAATTGGTCATTTCAACCCACGACTGTTTATGGGACACTGCTGTGCGCAATTGGCTGCCGCGTTTCGCCCACAAATATACAGTCAATTCACTTTACAGTATATTCCGTGAAGCGCTTTGAGACATCTAGAAGACATGAAAAACGCTATATCAAATGCAAGGATTATTATTATTGATTCCCCCCCCCCCCACCCTTTTGCAAGATGCAAACAAACACATCCCCTTGCTGGCCATTTCAAAGCAACATGTTCAGAATAAACTTGAGGAATAAAATTAGACATGGGCCATTAAAAATAGGGTTAGAGGGAGAGGCCTTGGGCCCTTCTCAAGCGCTGATGGTTGGAAGCAGGACGGACTTCTTGTTATGTTTAGGAATGCAAGAGTGCTGGTTTAGGATCTGAGCAGTTGGAAACAGGAAACACATTTCTGCTTTCATCTCCAGCTGCTTTTGATGTCCGCTTAATCATGCAGCAAACACACATGTGCGTGCACACACACTCACTCACACACGTACATACATACCCACTCTCACACACACACACACACTTACATACCCACTCAATCACACACTCACATACACGCACACACACACACATACTCACACAAGCACACATAGACACACTTCAGACGCGCATGTACATACATACAGACGCACACACACACTCATACATACCCACTCACACACGCACACACACACACATACATACACACTCTCACACACACATGTATACATACAGACACACACATACAGACATATGTGTAGGTATACAACACACACACAGTGGAATAGTTATGTCAGCTGCTTCTTATTTTAATCTTCATTGAGAAAGATGGGTATTATTTATTTTGCTGATCTAATCAGTACTACCATCTGAGCCAGGCTGACATTGTGGTTTGTAAACGGGGGAGAACATGTACATAATACACTGGCCCAACACTGCCTTAAATACAACAATAATAACTTGTATGTGGATTCCTGTAGTGTCATGGTCAGAGCGCCCGCCTCGAAAGAGATATTACCTGGGTGTGATTCCCGAGCAGGGCTAAACCTTAGACAGATTTCCTCACTCAACCCACCACTATTAACTCTTAACAGTGTTGTTAATGAATTAATGGATCACTTTCCATGGGTAACAATCTGTTCAAAAAATAAATAAACAGTAATAATAATTTGGTCACTCAATCCACAACTATTTGTTGGCGCAATTGACTGCTGCGTGTCTCCCACAAAATACTCAAGTCAATCCACTTTACAGTGTATCCTGTGAAGCGCTTTGAGATGTCTCAACAAAGTGATAAGGCGCTGTATCAAATGCAAGGATTATCATTATTATATTGTGTTGAATAAATTGTGTGGAGTCCTGTAGCTCAGTGGTTAGAGCACTCACCTTACAAGCGAGAGATCGGTGTTCGAATCCAGGCAGGTCAGGGCGAAACCTTGGGCAAGTTTCCTTACTCCACACACACGCCTAATAATAATCCCTCCAAAAAAAACACAATAATAAAAATGTGGTCATTTCAATCCATGGCTGAGATCTAATGGCTGCCTTCAATCAAATGATCTGGGACATTGCCCTGGATGAGTGGTGCTATAAAAATGCAAGTTGTTGTTATTTATTGGAAGCCTCCAAGGAGACATTTCCAATGGATGGTGGTGGTCACTGGTTGCTTGTAGATTGTGGGTAACCACTGGTTCATATATATCTACACACATCTAACCTTGCAGTGGCACTTCCCTTTCTCTTTCTTCTTTCGCACACAGAACAAAAAGCTTCTTTCGATGCAGGGCTTGTGCTATTTTTCCTTGATGATAATAATAATAATCCTTGCATTTCAGGGCGAAAACTTGGGCAAGTTTCCTTACTCCACACGCCTAATAATAATCCCTAAAAAACAAACAGCAATGATAAAATTGGTTATTTGAATCCACGACTGTTTGTGGGACACTGCTGTGCCACGTTTCGCCCACAAATATACAGTCATTTCACTTTACAGTATATTCTGTGAAGTGCTTTGAGACGTCGATAAGATGTGAAAAGCACTATTATCAAATGCACGGATTATTATTATTTAGTAAGCAAATATGTCCAAGGTTTCGCCTGAATTCGAACACAGGTCTCACACTTGTAAGGAGTGTGCTCTAACCTCTGAGATACAAGACTCCATATGTTTGTGTGGGCGGGGAGGCGGAGGGTGGTAAGTTAGGGAAGAGATTTGGGGGAAACTAAAAGTAATAGGACTGATGAGGGTCTGTCCTGATAGGGGGACAGTCTAGAACTGTGGTTCCTCTTATTATTTGGGATTCAACCTGGTGTCAGACATACGTACAAATATATCACTGTGCTTAGGGCTACCCAAGCCAGATGAAGAAATTTACATGTGTCTGTCACTTGCATGTGGAATGGAATGCACTCTTCTCTCTCTCTCTTGCTCTCTTCCCCAGAGAGACTCGCTCTGCTTACTTAATCCGAGAGAGTATTAGATGAGGTGGGGGTGTGGAGGGAGGGAGAGGAGCTCTCCGGGACCTTATCTCACGCGATGGGAGCCATATAAATGTAATTTATTGTTGTTGTCTTTGAGGAAGGGTTACAGGGAATACCAATCTCACTCGTTTCAAATTGGGTTCACCGATCTTGAACAGATGGGAGGGAGCTCGGCTTAATTTCTTATGGCTTCCCTATGAACCTGCCCTCCCTCTCCGTTCAGTGGGCTCTGGTCTGCTCCATGTCCCTCGCCAGACCTGCCCTACCATCGATGGATGGGCTTTCAGCCTCTCTGCCCTCACACTCCGGAACTCCATTCCACAGTCCCTTTTCTTCGCTTCCTCCCTTCAAGACCAGTCTCAAGACCCTTCTCTTCGATCATACCTTCTGCTTCCCTGCCAACTCTCTCCCTCCCCTCCCACTAATCTTGCCGCTCTCCCTTGCTTGGGTCTCGACCTGACTTTTAGAGCCTTGGGACAACCTCAGGACGTGAAAGGCACGTTATAGATGTAATTTTGTTGTTGTTTTGTTGTTGTTTTGATATATATTGTCCCATGCACTAAATTCCATACTCACGACAGGCAGAGTGTGAGATGGGAAGACCTTAGGATAATCAGTACGTGGATGGCCATGGTTTAAGATGTGCTAACGTCCTGTGACCGAAACCTTAAAGCAAGCACAATCCCCCCGTCACATTTTATTACGAAAGGAAATTAATCTTCGACATGGCCACTGCCATTAGAACAAATTGCATTAGCAAAGTACACTGACCTTGAGCTACAAAATTTGCCAGGGAATATCAGGCAGATTTCAGGGACGTCGAGTTATTTTCTCTAGGGCGATATGGAGTGTCTTTTCCGATATGTATTGTCACTCACACTTGGTGCCGACTGACTGATGCTGCAGTACATTGTCGGAGGTGTCGTCTCTCAGATCACACGTAGATCCGAGGATACATGTCAGTAGCTGTTAAAATTGGTCATTCATATCATGCCGTCTCTCTCCTGGTGTTTCTCCTGGTGAAATGGAGTTTCTCTCTCTCTGCCAACAGTCCTCCTTGATGAAAGATCGTGGACCCGAAACGTTGACTCACTTTCCTCTCTCCATAGATACTGCCTGACCTGCTGAGTGTTCCCAGGGATTTCTGTTTTTATTCCTCAACCTAAAATTGGTCCCTCACACCACATCTGTCCTCGCTCCTCGTCCATCCTCCGTGGAGGGCACTATATAAATCAGAGTTGTTGTTGTTGTTGTCTGTTTGTGATCAACTTCCTGCCGCCCACAAAATACACAGTCAATCAACTTTTTACGGTATATCGTGTGATGCTGTTTGAGACGTCTCGATGACATGATATGGCGCTATATCAATTGCAAGGGTTATTACTGCTATTATGGCAGTGTAGTGTGGGAGAGGATTTGTACTTGCATCTGACATAGCACCTACTCACGATAGGAGAACGCCTCAGAGCATTTTACAGGATTTGAACCGCAAAGTGTGGAGACTTGAGTATTTGCGGGGCTACCTGGCAGCTAGTTTGAATCCAGCAATGACCCACAAACAGCCACGAAGAAGCACAGACGAACCCTCAATCTAATCTGATTGACAGCATTTCTGTTGGAGTATCAGAGAGTTCTCTGCAGTGGTCCCACAATCTTATGCAGTAATAATAATCCTTGCATTTGACATAACATCTCCCTACGCTGTTGAGACATCTCAAAGCGTTTGACAGGATGTACTGTAAGTTGAATTGACTATGTTTTGTGGCGGAACCGAAGCCACCAATTGTACAAAGGAGCGAATCCACAAACATGTGTGGATTGAGTGAACAAATTAAATTGAGTGAACAATTCATTTGTTTTGTAAGGGAATCCTCACTCCAAGAAAAACAATTGGGTTCCTACTTACTGCTAGGTAAATAGAGGTTTATGGAGTAAGGAACGTTGGTTGCCTAAGGTTTTGCCCTGTGGGAATCGAACTTAGCTCCATTCGCTTGCTAACCACTACACTACAGGACTCCACACTAACCTTCTGACCGCAACATAATAATAAATAATAATCCTTGCATTTGATATAGCACTTTTCACATCTTATCGACGTCTCAAAGCGCTTCACAGAATATACTGTAAAGTGAATTGACTATATTTGTGGGCAAAAGGCGGCAGCGGATCGCGCACAGCAGTGTCCCACAACCAGTCGTGCATTGAAATGAACAATTGTTTTGGGGACGGATCATTATTCGGCATGGTGGAGGATGGAAACTTGCCCAAGGTTTCACCCTGACCTGCCTGGATTCGATCACATGGACGTCCCAACTGTCGGTCGCTCGGTCTGTCTGTCGAGAGAGCTTTAAAGCCTGGGAATGAGAAGGTTGACTGATTGAGAGGCATCGGGAAGTCTGCTTGTGATGAGTGACCTTTGGGGATTATATGCCAATTTAGATGAATATGGTTCCCTTGATTCGGTTTAGACTATAATTGTTTTTTTAAGATTCTTGTGCTGGGGATTGGCAGTGTGTCATCTGTGTGTAGTTTGTTTGTCAGTAAATTGGTCTCTATTGATGTTGCTTTGTTTTTGCCACTGGTTTGCTGGGTTAGTATATTTCATTATCCTGTATACCTGCCGTTTTAGTGTCTGTGTTATACCCCGGCCTGTGTTATCGCCTGTGTGCTCATGTGCGAGATTACACGACTAATCTTGTATATGTACAAAAAAATGACTTGCGTGGATTACAAGGGAGCTGGCTGTGGGAGGAGGGAGGGTGTGTGTGTGTGTGTGGGAGGGGAAACCAATGGGATGAAGGGAGGTGAAGATCAACAACAATAACAAAATTGCACTTATATAGCGCCTTTCAGCTGCCTTCTGGAAGACAAGATCACTTGTCTTCCAGAACCCAATATCTGCCCACAACGCTAAGGGGAGAAAAAAAAGGGCATTGATTTTTTCGGAGAACTTGAAATGGACTTATAACTCACCCCACTCACCTCCAGCGCCTCCCTCTCTCACTCCTCCTTATGATGTAGAAGGCGTTGTTCAAATATGACAATTAATTTTAGTAATATTAATTATTGTTGGTTTCGCCCGCAAAATACAGTCACTCTACTTTACAGTCTATGCTGCGAAGTGCTTTGAGATGTCATGACAATATGACAGGGTGCTATATCCAGTCTTGTGACACCCATCCATCTCTTATCAAAATTAACAATATTATTATTATTATTGGACTCCTGTAGCTCAGTGGTTAGAGCTCTCGCCTTACGAGCAGGAGACCTATGTTCAAATCCAGGCAGGTCAGGGGGAAACCTTGGGCATGATTCCTTACTCATACACACGCCTAATAATAATCCCTCAAAAAAAATTGGTCATTTCAATCCACGACTGTTTGTGGGGACACTGCTGTGCGCAATTGGCTGCCATGTTTCGCCCACATATGTACAGTCAATTCACTTTACAGTATATTTTGTGAAGCGCTTTGAGACGTCTAGAATACGTGAGAACGCTATATCAAAAGGCAAGCATTATTATTATTACCCCAATCTAAACCCACAGTTTTTCTAAGTCTCTTTGTGATGGAGCTGTCAGTGCCAAGCCTCGCCAACACCACAATCATTTTTCAATTGCTAAGCTAACACCAATTTTCCAGGGAGCAGGGAGACAAGCTCAAATTAACACAGCATCCGATTAGGATTCTAAATTTGTCTCTGCATTTTCTTCCAAAAAGATTGGAAATCCGGTCCTTCTTACAGATTAATACCGCAGCTTAGTACTTGAAGAATTCGTTTTTTTGTGTGCTAATTGCTTTTTTTTAATATACATTATATATGTGTCTGTATGCATGAGGCTGTGTGTATACAGATATATATATGTATAACTGCAAATGAAAAATAATTATCGTTACAGTCTTTGTAATTTTATGTTTGACTCTGTTTGATCTCCGCACACATGCATCACACACACTCACCCTCCAACCCCTTCTCTCCCACCCACTCCCTCACTGTGACATGGCAAGTTTGCAAGTGTTTTCTTCAAATTCAATCGATTTCATAGCAAATAAAACAATCAAGGTTTTAGAAGGGAGTTTCTCTCTCCTGGTGCCCCGGCTAACAAATAAAATCCCCCGAATAAAATTGGTCACTCACTTCATGGCTCTTTCTGCTGTGTTTTGCCAATAAAACACACAATGTTACTAGTTTACAGTATATCCTGCGAAATGCTTTGAGACGTCTGAACGACATGATAAGATGCTTTATCCCTTTAAGGGTTAACAATTACTCCCCCAAAAATGTGGTCACTCAATCCATGTCTGTTTGTGGGTCACTGCTGTGTGCGATTGGCCCACATAGTACAAAATCTACTTTACAGTAGATTCTGTGAAGCACTTTTGAGACATCTCGAAGACGTGATAAGGCGCTGCATCAAATACTGTATAAAGATTCTTCTTATTATTATTCACCCTCATCTACGTGAAGAGTTTACTCTTAACTGCTCTGACTTTTTGTGCTTTGAACCCCGGATTCCAAGTTTCTGTCACGCTCTGTGTTCAAGTGATTCCTCATGAACCCCTCCCTTTTATGACCTACTTGTGATCTAGTGGGCTGGGATCATAGCCCTGAGCACAGACCGCACTGTAATTGCCATTGAGATGGTTTAACGTGTGTGTCCCACATTAGTTCCGTCTCTCTGTTTGACAGGATCACAGGAGAACACAGCCCACACAACGTGGAGTCCTGTAGCTCAGTGTTTAGAGACCTGAGAGAGTGCAAGTGAGAGAGAGACCTGAGTCCGATTCCAGGCAGGGCAAAACCTTGGGCAAGTTTCCTTACTCCACATAATATTCCCTCAAAAAAAATCAGTCATTTCAATCGACGAGTGTTTGTAGGACACTTGTATACAATATATTCTGCAAAGCACTTTGAGACATCTAAAAAAAAGGTGAAAAGCGCTATATCAAATGCAAGGATTATTATTATTATTATTATTATTAAAGCTGACATTGATTTGCACAAAATGGGAGAGAGGGAGTTGTGGGGTTGTGTGTGTGGTGGTGGGAGAGGCTCAGGGGCAAAATGAATAGAGTTTTAATAGTATTCACTTCCTCCACACATTCTGAGGGCTGGATAAATCCTGACTAATGTTCACTTACTCAGCTTGGTAGCTTTTGATACTTTATTAATAACTGGAGTCCCATAGCGTAGCGGTTACCACGCTTCCCAAGTGCTGGGGAATCTTAGATAAGTTTGTTTCCTCCACAAGCCCCAGGTTATCCTGGCGGTAAGTAGGAACCTGGTTGTTATTCGATCGGTCGATTGGTTTTCAGGGAGTAATAATAATTCCTCCGATATAGGTAATAATAATAATAATCCTTGCTTTTGATATAGTGCTTTTCACATCTTGTCGACGTCTCAAAGTGTTTCACAGAATATACTGTAAAGAGAATTGACTGTATATTTGTGGGGGAAATGTGGCAGCCAATTGCGCACAGCAGCGTCCCCACAAACAGTTGTGGATTGAAATGACCCATTTTGTTATTGTGGTTTCTTTTTGGATGGATTATTATTAGGTGTGTAGAGTAAGGAAATTTGCCCAAGGTTTTGACCTGATGTGACTGGATTCGAACACAGGTCTCACGCTTGTAAGGCGAGTGCTCTAACCACTGAGCTACAGGACTCCTGAAGATAGACAGACAGACATGTTTCACCCACAAAATACACAATCATTAGACTTTACAATAAGTTGTTTGAGACATCCCAACAACATGATAAGGTACTATATCAAATGTAAGGATTATTATTATTATCATCATCAGGAATGAGGGAGGAGGGAGAGGAGGGGGCAGTGTAACAGAATTGGTGAGTGATAGGTTTCCCAGCACTTTCCCAGAAAATAGTTTCTCCCAGTGTCCTGTCCGATAGCCCATGAACTGACCCGAAGTTGCCTCTGTGAGGTTCTGTGAACAGCCTCAAAGCCACTGAAACATGTCAGGTTTCACATGGGAAACAGTGGATTGCTTTGCATACGGACAACCCTGCATTCGGACGCTGCGTCTCTCGGTTCCCGATCAGCTGGGCGAGCCGTGCTGTATTTACACAGATGAAAGTTAACATTTGCCTAGCTTATGCAAAGTGCCTGTTCTTTTAGAGCTGCGGTTAAGGGCAGTGCAAATAATAAACCTGTCTCTCTTTCTCTCTTCCCCTTCCCTCTCCCTCCCCCTCTACTATTCCCCCTTGTGTCAACGTTCCAGTCAAACGTAACTAAAGCGAATTGAAGGTTAGTTGGGAATCGGTTAACCTGCCAATCGCAGAGTCCTGTAGCTCAGTGGTTAGAGTATTTGCCTTACAAGCGTGAGACCTGTGTCCGAATCCAGGCATGTCAGGACGAAACCGTGGGCAAGTTTCTTTACTCCACGCGCCTAATAATAATCCCTCCAAAAAAAATACATAATAATAAAATCAGTCGTTTCAATCCATGACTGTTTGTGGGACGCTCGGAAGGTAATTGTGCACAGCAGTGTCCCACAAACAGTCGTGGATTGAGCGACCAAATTATTCCGATCTGCATTTACAGAACGCCATCCCATAGATGAGATGTTTTATCCAAAATCCAGCCTATTCAAGTGACTGAATGTTTGTCGGACACTGCTGTGCAAAATTGCCTTGCGTGTTTTGCCCACAAATATATTCTCTGCGATATAATATACTGCAATATTCACATTACAATACATTCTATGAAGCACTTATCGACGCCTCAACAATGAGATAGGGTACTGTATCAAATGCAAGTTTTACTAGTATTATTATTACAATGCCAGGGAGAGTATTGAAGAGTGCAGTCAGTTGTACAGAAAGAAAAGCCATTTTACGAATTGCCAAGCGATCTCTGTTGAAAAACAAGACGTGGCTTCTCAGCCTTCATCAGAGGAAGAGGTCTTTTTTTTTTGCAAATTGCGTCTTTGTAACTGTGCTAATCTGTATTGCAGCTTAATGTCAACCTTGTTAAATATAATTACGATGGAACAAATACCCATGACTATCAGCTTAATCTAATTAGGCTACATTGACATAGACCAGCACTTTCTATTTACGTAATGTGATTCAGCTTTTTATTGTAATAATCATAATAATAATCCCTGCATACATTTAATAGAGCTCCCGACAAAATACACAGTCAACATATTTCACAGTAACATTCTGTGAAGCTCTTTGAGATATCTCGACCACTTGCTAAGGTGCTGCGAACAAATGGAAGGTTTATTAGTGTTACACATTAGAATTCAGACATATGCACAGGATAAAACATTTCACTTGTAACCTTTGCTGAGAATTCCAGGTCCACATTTTGTCGCGACGTCTCGAAAGCGCTTCACAGGATTTTACCGTGAAGTGTTGGGACCGAATTGAAAGGCGCTCTATCAATGTAATTTTGTTGTTGTTGTTGTTGGATGCGTTTCCGACTCCATCCATGACTGTTTGTTTGATACTGTTTGCTCCGTATCGCCCACAAAATATTCTGTGAAGCGCTTTGAGATGTCTCAACGATATGATAATAATAATCTCTGCGTTTGATATAGCGCCTTATCATGTCTTCTCAAAGCGCTTCATAGGATATCACGGTAAAAGTCAATTGACTGTATCGGTTTAGAAGGCACTATATCAAAAGCAAGGATTATTATTGTTATATTATTCTGGGCGCAACAGCCAATTTGTGATACATTGATGTGTGTAAATGGACTGCTGTCAGTGGAGAGGCGAGAGGAAGGGCAGAGTAACCAGCAAGCACACAATAGCTAGTGGAAATCTGTAACTTTCTCCCCAAAAAAGCTGGATCCATTCAGATTTTCAAGGCTGAGGTTGATAGATTTTTGTTTGGTCAAGGTATTGAGAGCTATGGGGCAAGGGAAGGTAATTGGAGTTGAGGTACAGATCAGCCACGATCTTATCGAATGGCGGAACAGGCTCAAGGGGCTGCATTGTCAACCCTGTACCCATATTCCTAAAGTGGGTGCTTGATCCGACAACCTTTCGATGTAGATGGGTACCAGAGAGCAAACGAATGCTCCAAGCTGATCCAGGCTGGCAAAAAAAAACTTCTTAACAGTGCCATTCATTAGTCAGTGAAGGCAAAAGCTGGTCTTGAAGCATTATAAGGAAGCCTGAGAGATAATGCGGAGGCGATTTATTTGTGCTAGAATTCCACTTCTGTAGTTGAAGGGCATTGAAGCTGTCCTTGCTTGTTTCAGGATCTATTCCGAGGAAAAGGCGGAGCTGGTTGATGTGGGGTGGGGTGGAGAGTGGGGGGGGGGTGTGGGGGGTGGTGTAGGGAAGAGGCCAAAGTTGGCCACTGGTTGGTTGGTTAAGTGGGACCTTACAAAAGATATCTCGACAATTTTTTTTTGCTGATGTTGACTGGAAATTGAACATTTAATCTCAGCAAAGAGGCGCTGTGTGTGTGTGTTTGCCTCTGTAAGGCTACATCTGTTACCATTACCAATACAAATCCGAATAATGCAAGGAAATATTACGTGCGGAATCTGCTTGGACGGCTTAAGCCTCTGTGCTGTGAAACTTCTGTCGGCAATACTGTCATTTTATTTTTTTTAAAAGAATCACAGGCGAGAATCTTGTCTTATAAATCCTGCCCATTTCAGCCTCTCTTATATTTCATTTTTCTAAAAACATTTCAATATATATCTATACATACATTTTTTAATTCACTTGATAGCATGTTCTGTGAAGCACTTTGAGACGTCTCGAAGACATGATAAGGTGCTGTATGTAATGCAAGAATGATTATTATTAACATACGTGAATGGAATGATCTTTTGTATCGTTAGGGCAGGTGTGAGAAAGAGAGTGTGATAGTTGGCCTGGACACCAAGAGAAAATGTAAGCCTGGCTCATTAAGAGCTCCTTTGGAATATCATCTTAGTCTGTCAATCTTTGGAAGCTGGAGCCCACTGAACGGAGGGAGAAGGTTGATAGGGGGTCAGAAGGTCAGAGAGGTAGAAAGCGGCAAGGCAATGGATGGAGGGCCTTGAAAGTGAGGACAAGGATTTTGAATTCTATCCTCAGAGGGATGGCGAGGCAGTGGAGTCAGGCGAGGGTGGGGCTGATAAGAGTCACAGAGCCTGGTAACAGGGAGGTCATGAGCTGCAGAGATTTGGATGGGAAAAGTTGGGGAGACTGACAAGGAGGGAATTTCGGTAGTCGAGCCTTGAGGTGTCAAATACATGTATGAGGGTTTCGGTGGCCTGACGGGGTGAGGCAGTGAACAGGAACAGTTAATACAGAAAAACTCTTCTTTGATGTAGACACATCAGGATTGTGTGTGTTTTTTTCTTATTGATGGTTTTACAACCAGCACCAGAACAAATGTGACAATTCCCTATCGTCTAGTTAAGAGAAACCAGACTAGCTGTTCTGTTCCTCTTTGGTAGTTGTAATTGTTCGATAAACTCTGTGTTAGTTCCTGACCCTGCGTGCCATGTTTTATTGGAGCAATGCGCGAGTTTGTGTTGGTGTAAGTTAGTACATGTGTGTTTCTTGTTATGTGTGTTTCTTTTGTCTGTGTTTCGGGACTTGTATCACAGCAACAATTGGCATTTGTAGTAGAGTCCGAGGGGTTAGAGCACTCGCCTCACAAGCAAGAGATCCTGGGTTCGATTCCCGGCAGGACAAAACATTGAGCAGGTTTCTTCACTTCATATGCCTCTGTTTTACCTAGCAATAAGTAGGAAATTGGTCAATCATCTTCCGGGAGTAATAATCCCTTCAAAAAAATAAAATAAGTAAATAATAATAATTTGGCCACTCAGTCCACGACTTGTTTGTGGGACATGGCTGTGTGTAATTGGCTGCCGCGTTTCACCCACAAAATAAAGTTGATTCACTTTACAGTATATTCTGTGAAGTGCTTTGACATGTAATAAGGCGCTCTATCAAATTCAAGGATTATTATTATTATTATGTACCTTTCACATAGGATAGTGTCAGGGACAGAGTTTGGTATAGATGAGGATGTAGACAGCAAAGTTCATGAACCGTGGACTTGGGGAGATCAGCAAAGGTTAAATCAGAAAAGTCTAAG
Organism: Hydrolagus colliei; assembly: GCA_035084275.1. NCBI lineage: Eukaryota > Metazoa > Chordata > Chondrichthyes > Chimaeriformes > Chimaeridae > Hydrolagus > Hydrolagus colliei. The sequence continues at coordinate 151,948,793 of CM068742.1, forward strand.
TATTGGTGGCTGAACTAGTTTGGTTTCTGTGAGCCCGCAGTACTCCAGGGCACTGCTGTTTGACGGACCTTATTTATTGGCAGAACGTGGAGGGGAAGAACAGTTCAATCAGGGAATCTTCCCACTTGGATCCTGTTATCTCTGCAAACCAAGGCTTTAACTGGCTTGGGTGGTCCTAATTGGACAACCAGTGCTTTCAATGGATCTTGCTTTCAATAGCTCTTTCAAAGACTCTTGGCTCTTGCCAAACCTGCAGCAAATATTCTCTGAGTTACATAAATAGGGTGCGTCCCTTCCCTTCGGGGAGATTTCCATGTGTGGGTGGCATACATATGTGGAATTTTCAGTCTGGTTTGGATACTCTTAAGCATGGTGGTGGGTGGTTCCGTGTGTGTCAGACACCCGGCTGACCAAAAAACAATCTGACAGATCATTGTATTGTTTTTTTTTGCAGGTCTGGATGACCGAACAAGTTCCGGGTCCTGGGGACCTGGAGGAGATCCCAGTCCAACCAGGGTAAGTCACGCATTACTGCTTATACAAGCTCCTCTCATCAACTTCATCCAGTCAAATTGCATCATTAAATTGAAGGGACATTTGGAAAAGTGTTTGGCAAACAGGTTGATTTGATAGCAGCATGCATTTTGAATATCAGCCAGGCTCAATCGGTAGCACACTTGTCTTTGAGTCAGAGGATTGTGTGTTCAAGCTCCATGTCGAGCCTTGGAAAGCATAGAGTCTGTGGAACGCAGTCTATGGTGACACTCCAATGCCATGCTGTGTTATGGGCCTTTGTCGGAGAGGGAGCTGGTTGATTGGTTGTTTAGTTTAGTGGGATGTTTGGTAGTTAGCTGTTTGGTTGTTTAGTTATGTATCTGTTTCATCAATTGGTTGGTTTAGGTTAACTGGGCTAGCGGTAGCTGGGCTGAAGTAGGCTGGACTGGGCTTGGATGTTTTGTGTGGGACGGGGTTTGACTGATGGCTCACTGCTAGTATCAATGTTCTTCTTGTCAATTTATTGGACAACTGAGGTGATTGTGCATAGCCCTGGGTGTAGTGCTCAATCACTTTGTTCATAATTAGTTGATGTGTTTGTTATTTTGGTCCACTCGGTCCATTCAGGACTTTGAGCTTGCAGCTCAAGCTGACGTCTTTCCTTGCGTGTCTAAGTCAAGGTGTTATTCTGTGCCTATTTTGGTGGACTTCAAAAGATCCTGCTACATACAGAGCCTGTGTTGGAATAGACACAGGAGTTTTTCCTGGTGTCAGGGCCAACAATCCTCCAGATATAATCGGTCATTCTCTTTTCATGGCTGCTTGTGGGACAGTATTTTGACATATTGGATGTATTACATTTGACAGAAATTGCTTGTGAGGCGCTTTGAGACGTACTGACATTATAGACACAAAATCAAACGCAAAGATTATTTTTATTTGGAGTCCTGTAGCTCAGTGGTTAGAGCACTCGCCTTACAAGCATGAGACCTGCATTCGAATCCAGGCAGGTCAAGGTGAAACTTGGGCAAGTTTCCTTATTCCACACTCCTAATAATAATCCATCCAAAAAAACACACAATAATAAAATTGGTCATTTCAGTCCAACACTGCTGTGCACAATTGGCGTTTCACCCATAAATACACGGTCAATTCACTTTACGGTATATTCTGTGAAGTGCTTTGAGATGTCTAGAAGACGTGAATATTAGACGCAGGTTGGCACGAACCAAGGCAGAGTATGCATTGGGACAACTGTTGGAAAGTACATAGCTTGCCATTGATAGCACTATCCCACTGCTTATCCAGCTAGGACCACCCTATCCACTAGCGATTTGGTTTGCAGGGTTAACAGGAGCTGAGTGGAATGACTCTCTGCATCCAGTGACTCGTCGGCCCTTCCAAGTCCTGCCAGCTCCTTGGGACGTTCTCCCGATGTGAAAGGCACTATACAAATGTAACTTAGTTGTTGTTGCCAATGAGCCAGGCTGGCCTGTGCTGTCATCAGCAGTGCCCTGCAATACTGCAGACCTTCCTGGCTCAGGACCTGGACTACCAAGACCTGATATTCTTAGGCTAACCTAAGGCCAACCCAGGTGGATTCCAGGCTCCTGTAAAATCCCAATAACATATTAACAGTCATTGCATTTCACATAATGCCTTGTCATGTGATCAAAACCACATCAACTTGGAATGATACAGTGCTGTTCACCCAGAGGAGTGTCTCGGAGCACTTAAACGGAAACGTCTCAAAGCTTTGGAGGGTTTTTACTGTAAAGGGCAGCGACTATGCATTTTGTAGATCCGTCTCAACTCATCGCCACATCTTTCCTTTTGACGTCTTGTAGAACTTCGGTGAAGGACCCCATTATGAGCACCTGGCCAACCGGGACCTTGGATCACACGACAATCTCACATCTTCCTCGTTCATGAACTCTCGTCTGCTTGGTGAGTACCTCTCTGGCTTGTCACACAAGGCGCTTTGGAGCCTTCAACCCGTCAAGTGTCCCACAACACGATTCCTTCTCTTTTGCCCCCAATTAATTGGTGTTACTGTGATATACAGTTGAAATGTTTGATCTTTGCTGGGGAAGCTGTTCTTGTCTTCACATGGGTAGAAAGGTCACCTTGTTGGTACTTGATGGTTTTCAGACGGGTGGGGGCTGGTGGGCTAGATGTGGGGGAGGGCTGGGCTAGAGGTGGGGGTGGGCTGGGCTAGAGGTGGGGGTGGGCTGGGTTGGAGGGGATGGTTAGAAGGGGGAGTGGGGTTGGGGGGAGGGAGAATGGCGCCTTACTCTCTCCCATGCCTGGTGCAGACCGGGAACAGCTGGTGGCTGGAGAAAGGGGAAGCTGATAAAAATGTGGATGAAAAAGGTAAAATGTGCTTTAAAAAAATTGGGAGTCGCAGCCTTGACATCGTTGGGCTCGTTGGAACAATGCACAATCCAGCCCACCCCCAGCTCTAGCCCACCAGCCCCCACCCGCTCTGAAAACCATCAAGTACCAACAAGCACGTTTTTTTGTTCCGCGTTTTGTTTTGAACTCGAGGCAAAACGCCTGTCTTCAGAATGCCTTCCAAATCACGTGTCAGTGGCAATTGTGTGGTGCACAGCGTGGTGGCAATCACACACTGAACGTGTATACTGACCGCCAACGTTGTGGTAGATGGCGTGTGTGTGTGTGTGTATACACCCCGGTATGTTTATTGGCAACAGTATGGTGGGACAGTGTGTGTGTACTCACAACAACAACAACAGCATTACATTTATATAAATTTATATAGAGAGCGCCTTTCACGTCGGGAGGACGTCCCAAGGAGCTGAACAGTCAGGTAGGGACCCGAGCAAGGGAGAGGGGCATGGTAGCAGAAGCGGGAGAGAGTTAAGAGTGGGGGAGGAAGAGAGTTGGGAGGGCAGCAGAAGGTACGGTAGAAGAGGAGGCTCTTGAGACCGGCCTTGAAGGAGGCGAGGGAGGGAGGGAGCGAGGCAAAGGGACTGTGGGGTGGATTTTCGAGTGTGGGCAGACAGGCTGAAAGCTCATCCTCCGATGGTAGGGCAGGTCAGGCGGGGGACATGGACAGGCCGGAGCCCGCTGAACAGAGTGGACGGGCAGGTTCACAGTGGGACAGCAGGTCACAGAGGTAGAGGTGGGGTAGGGGGGGCAAGACTGTGAATGGCTAACTCAATGTTAACAGTGTAGTGGTCAGTGTGTGTGTACACGCCTGGTGTACTCAATGCTAACTCAGTGTGGTGGACAGTGTGTGTATGTGTCCTTGATACCAGTGGTGTGAGGTAGATAATATTCAGGGAGGATACCATCTGGCTCCAGTGAGGGAGCCCAGGAGAGCTGTGGTTCGGGGGAAGTAGTGGGCGTAGGGTTTGGAGGAATGATTAAAACAATACAGAGTTCACATCTGGTGTTCGGAAATGTCCTAAATGGCACCAGATTTTTTTTTGCGTGTAGGTTTGTGCACGGGTGGGAGGCCTGTGTGTCTGTGTTGGGGCAGGTTATTACAGGGTAGGTGGGATTGGGATTGTGTTCGCTATGGGCATGTACGTGGGACTGCATTTGTGTGGGGGGATGTGCGTGTATTTAAAGTATCCTTACATGTGGAGGGGGTTGCAATTCTCTCATGCTATCTCTCACACATTCTCTTGTTCTTGCATTCTCTCTCTCCCTCTCTCTCACTTGTGTTCTCTCTCTCTTGTGCTCTCCCTCTCACGTTCGTTCCCTCCTATCGCTCTCTCCCGCTAGTTATCCGGCTCTCTCTCGCCCGCTCTCTCTCTCTCCCTCTCTCGCTCTCATTTTCGCGCGCTCTCTCTCTCTCTGGCACTGTCTCCTGTTAAAAGATCTTTAAATAAATACTGACAGCAGAAGAAAGGAAGCAAAAGGTGGAAGATTTTGTTGGGGAGAAATGTATTAGTTTGTGTCAGATTTTTCAGGTCCGTTATGTCTCAATTATCAATATAGTAAATTGCTAATAATAAGAATAATACTTGTATTTGATATAGCACCTTATCATGTCTTCAAGATGTTTTCAAAGCATTTCACAGGATATCCTGTAAAGTGAGTTGACTGTATATTTTTTGGGCAAAACGCAGCAGCCAATTGGGCATAACAGTATCCCACAAACAGTCGTGGATCGAGTGACCACATTATTTAGAAGGGATTATTACCCCCCCGGAAAAGCGATCCGCCAATCGACTAACAGCTGGGTTCCTGCTCACCGCTAGGTAAACAGAGGAGTGTGGAGTAAGGAAATGTGCCCAACGTTCGTCCTGCCGGGAATCGAACCCAGGTATTCTTATTTGCGAAGCGAGTGCTCTAACCACTGAGCAACAGGACTCCACAAATACAACAACAACAACAACTTCGATTTATATAGCGCCCTCCATGCCAGACGGCGTCTCAGAGCGCTTCACAGCAGCGGATCCCGGAACCGAGCCAGGGGCAGGGGCAGGAAGGTGACCAAAAGCTTGGTCGTAGAGACAGGTCTTCAACTGTGACCTGAAACGGGGAAGAGAGGGGGCGAGGGCGAAGCGAGTGAGGAAGAGAGTTCCAGAGCCTCGGGGCGTAGTGGCTAAAGGCACGGCCGCCGAGGGTGGAGCGGAGGACTCGGGGGACATGGAGGAGGCCAGACCCAGAGGAACGAAGGCAGCGGGTGCTGGGTTGAGGGGAGAGGAGAAATAACTCGATAACTCGACCCGGGCTTAATATGTGGCTACCACTTAAGTCACCATGCGATCAATATCCTGTCCTCATTCATGTATATATATATAAATACATACGCCGAACTCACCACTCCTAATAACTGGTCACGAGCGCCTTTCCCTTGGAGTGAAGGGTTAAGCAGGAGTGAGTGTACAGTAATAAATTCTGTTTGGTGGAGTCACGTAGTGCAGTGGTTAGATCAATCGCGTCGCAAGGACCATTGATTCCCGGGCAGGGCAAAACCTTAAGCAACTTTCTTTATTCCATACGCCTCTGTTTACCTACAGTAAGTAGAAATCTGGTGGATTGCTTTCCAGCAGTAATAAACCCTTCATCACTCAATCCACGACTGTTTATAGGACACTGATTTCCTGGTGCCCTGCGCCCACAAAATATTCAGTCAATTCACTTCACAGCATATTCTTTGAAGCGCTTTGAAAAGAAGCAATGACATAATGAGGCACTATATAGAAATGCAAGGATTATTAATTAATATTATTCTCGATACACCATTACAATGTGTGTGTGTGCGGGTGGGTCGGGGTGGGGCAGAAATCTACGTACATCGCCACCCGAAATTTGCGTATTTTTCTTATTATAAATGCAATAGCGCGTAATGTTTCTCCGAAAGAAACAAAATTTGGCTCCTTTGACAAATGCCTCCAATGTTTCAAAAACATAACAGGAAATCTGAACTAATAATTGGGAAACGCAAGCGGTTTGACTCTCCCTGTCTCTGAGCGCTGGCTGACAACTTCCTTCGCCTTTGCTCCTAATGTTCTTTTCACACCAGGAGGTTAGGGTAGCTTCGACCTCATGCAATCTCTCTGGTGACTGCCTAGTGCTGACTTCAGGGTTAGGCACTGAACACACGCGCGCGCGCACACACACACGCCCCACCCGTACATTTTGCGTGCGCACACATCTCATGTTCGCACATAATAACGATAGTAATAATCCTTGCATTTAACATAATAATCCTTGCATTTGATATAGCACTTTTCACGTCTTCTAGACGTCTCAAAGCGCTTCACAGAATATACTATAAATTGAATTGACGGTATGTTTGTGGGCGAAACATGGCAGCCAATTGCGCACAGCAGTGTCCCACAAACAGTCATGGATTGAGATTACCAATTTGCTTATTGTGTATGTTTTTGGAGGGATTATTATTAGTCGTGTGGAGTAAGGAAACTTGCCCAAGGTTTCGCCCTGACCTGCCTGGATACAAATACAGGTCTTACGCTTGTAAGGTGAGTGCTCTAACCACTGAGCTACAGGACTTCACATAGATGTCGCAAAGTACTTGACCGTATGTATTGTGAGGTAGATTGATTGTGTACTTGCGGGAGAAAAAACAATTCAGTGCTTATTGGGGGAACAATTGGAGAGATGTCAGCCTAGCCTTAGACTATATGATGCCAATATGACCCCATCTCCCTCATCCTCGCCCGACTCCATTGGCTCCCCATCACCCAGAGTATCCAATTCAAGATCCTGGTCCACACGTTCAAAGCTCTCCACAACCTCGCCTCACCCTACATCCGTGACCTTTTAGCCACTTACCAACCTGCCCGTCCCCTCCACTCATCAGGCTCTGGCCTACTCCACGTCCCCCGACCCATCCGCCCCACCATTGGTGGGCGAGCCTTTAGCTACTCTGCTCCCAACCTCTGGAAGTCCATCCCTGCCCTCCTTCAAGTCCCGCCTCAAAACTCTCCTCTTCAATGGTCCAATCAGCAACTCCTAATCCCCCACTTCCCTCCCCACCATCGTCCCCAGCTCGGGTCTGTCCATCACAGTGACTGTCCAGCACCTTGTGACATCCTCCTGACATGAAAGGCGCGATACAAGTGCAATTTTGTTGTTGTTGTTCAATGTCCCCGATGTGGGCTTGAAACAAACAATGTTTTGACTCAGAGGTGAGAGATGTCCTAACTGAATCCTGTAGAGTATTGGGTAGCGCACTCGCCTTGGAAGTGGAGGACCCGGGTTCGATTCCCGGCCAGAGCGATACCTTTAGACAAGTTTCCTTACTCCACACTCTGTTTAGCTAGCATTGAGTAAGACTCAGGTGTGAGTCGATTGGCGGATCGCTTTCCAGGGGATAAAAAGGTCATTCAGTATATGACTGTTTGCGAGACAAACAGTTCGACCAATTTGCTGCTGCATTTTGCTCACAAATACACAAGTCAATCCACTTTACAATGTATTGAATGTGAAGAGGTTCACGTTCTGTGAAGAGCTTTGAGACGTCTTGAAGATGCTGTATCAAATGCAAGCATGATTATTATATTGATATAAGGGGAGGGGAGAATATGCCGGCAGAGGCAAAAGCAAAGGAAAATCATGTTTTCTCAGCTTCATGCCATCGTACGCCAATTTAGCTCCTACTCAATGTGCTGCCTCATCAGAACACTGCACTGCCAAATTGCTGTAGCGGTAAAATGCAATTCGTGGCTTCTGGCAATAATGAAATACTGACAAGTGCACAAATGTTGTTTGCTGTCTGGCTTCCAGAAAAATGGATTGTGATTGGATTTATCTGTCTCTCTCTCTCTAAGAAGTGAGCACCTCCGCCAAATCTGGCGGGGGGCAGAGGGGAGAGGAGAAAAAAAAAAGGGAATAATCCCTTCGCTTTAGTCAATAGGTTCACAATTAATTGGATCTTGAGGTTATTTTGTGTGGCTCAGTCGGTTGCGCTCTTGCCTCTTTGAGTCGGAAGTTTGTGGGTTCAAGTCCCACGCTGGGACTTTGAACTCACCATCTCGGCTCACAGCACACCACAGTGCTGGGATAATAATAATAATCCTTGCATTTTTTGTCGCACTTTTCACACCTTCCAGACGTCTCAAAGTGCTTTACAGAATATACTGTAAAGTGAATTGACTATATTTTGTGGGTGAAACGCAGCAGCCAATTGCGCACAGCAGCGTTGCACAAGTCGTGGATTGAAATGACCAATTTATTATTATTATTATTGTGGGGGGATTATTATCAGGCTTAGGGAGCATGGTAACTTGCCCATGGTTTTGCCCTGACCTGCCTGGAATCGAACCAACGTCGGTTGCTTGCAATGCAAGTGCTCTAACCACTGAGCTGGAGGACTCCTCAAATGGTGGGCGGGGGGTTCTGCCTTGATAGAGGTTTGGAGTTTGGCCGCGAGGTTAAATCCAGGTTCTGATCTGCCTGTTCAGATGGATGTTAACGTCCCCATGGCATACCTTGAAAAGAGAAGGGAGTTTCTCACAGTGTCCTAGCCAGCAATGCCCTAGATAAAATTAACCATTCACTCAAAACTGTTTGTGAAATGTTGCTGTACTCAATTGGGTCACTCTTTTTACCTACAAACCTACACCTACAGTCACTGCACAAAAGAACATAAGAATTGCTAGGCAAAAGAAGACCAAGGTCCATCTAGTTCGCCATGTACTGTATCCCACGATATTATCTCCTAAACTAAATCTGCCTAATTTGCTTTGGAAAGACTAATAATACTAATAATGTCCCACAAACAGCCATAATAATACTAATACTAATCTTTGCATTTGATATAGCACTTTTCACATCCTATCGAAGTGTCTCAAAGCGCTTCACAGATTATACTGCAAAGTAAATTGACTGAACATTTGTGGGCGAAATGCGGCAGCCAGTTGTGTACAGCAGTGTCCCATAAACATTCGTGGATTGAAATGACCAATTTTATTATTGTGTGTTTTTTTGGGGAAGGATTATTATTAGACGTGTGGAGTAAGGAAACTTGTCCAAGGTTTCGCTCTGGCCTGCCTGGATTCAAAACACAGATCTCACTTGTAAGGCGAGTGCTTTAACCACTGGGCTAAAGGAGCTCTCCATTTTCCGCTTCTCTGATCTCACTTGGAACCTGGTTCCATACATTTATTGCTCGCTCAACGAAATAGTGTTTCCACAGATTTGTTTTGAATTTACCCCACAATTAATGTCCTCTGATTCTGCTGTTCAGTGCAGGAGAAAAGATCTTATTGTAGTCTAGAATCTAGACTCTAGATTATCCAGTCTGTATAGCATCTTAAAAACCCGCCGAACACACCTAAACGCTGCTCGCTTCACAGTAAATCCTGTGAAGCACTTTGTGATGAATGCAAAACGAGTCAAAGGCAAAAGTTATCCTATTTTTAAGTTGGAAACAAAAAAAAGTCTTTGTTCTGTTCAAAATACTGCTCGTGTCCACAAGTGGACTTATCCCCGAACAAATATATTGTATTAAGGTTAAAAAAAGTACCCTCTTTCTCCGTGGAGTCCTGCAGCTCAGTGGTTAGAGCACTCACCCCACAAGGGAGGGACCTGGGTTCGATGCCAGGCAGGTCAGGGCGAAACCATGGGCAAGTTTCCTTACTCGGTCTGCCTGATCATAACCTCTCAAAAAAAAAAGAATAAACTGATCATTTCAATCCACGACTGTTTGCGCAACTGTTGTGCGCAATTAACTGCCACGTTTTCGCCCAGAAAAACACAGAGTCAATTCACTCGACAGCGTATTCTGTGAAGGCTTTGAGACGTCTAGAAGACGTGAAAAGCGCGATATCAAATGCAAGGATTATTATTATGCGCAGGCAGGCAGTCAGGCCCTCTGATGGTAATGAATGCACAGTGTGTAGAGCAACGCTGGTGCTGTTGACCCGATGGTCCTGTCCTTCAGTCAAGCTGCTTATCCTCAATTATAGTATATCGTGAGCCCAAACTGTGTGCGTGTGCCCCCACCTTAACCTCAACTTGGTTCAACAGCACTTCACGTGTGCACTGGAGACTAATTGGTACAGTGGCCTCCGCAGATGTGGGTTGAATGCATTTGGGCTTGATTGAGAGTATTCGCAGTATCACAGTGGCTTCGGTCTCGAGAGGGTGGGAGGCCGGTGGGGAGTGGAATGAGCGTCTTTGAATGTGTTGCTCGTGGAGTGGTTAGAGCACTCGCCTCACAATTGAGCTGGGTTCGATTCCCGCGTCGGACGAAACCTTGGGCGGGTTTCCTTACGCCACACGCCTCTGTTTACCGAGCAGTAAGTAGGTAGGAAGTCGGTTGTTAAAGTCAATAACAACGCTACAGAACTCCACAAGGCTCCACTCTTCAAAGCAACTAATTTTACGAAGCTCTTTGAATCAGCCTTTTGCAGTCATCCAACTGAAATATTCCTATTATTATTATTTATTATTATTCCTGTTATTATCGATGCCTGACGATTAGTGGGTTTGATGGGAGGCCAATGGCAAAGTTGGTTGTGACTCATGAATGCAAGCTCACATCCATCATTGTTTAATTAAAAGTAAATAGAATCACAAAAGTATGTGGGTAGTGATCACATGTATTATGAAATTAATGTAGCACTACCCTTATGATTGCTATCATGCTTTGTTCAGCGTCCATTTAATCCCTTGTTTTATTTTTGCTAATCTATAATAAAATTAACTTGTGGTTCCCCACAAGACCTCGCCACTATTTGAAAGCGGAAGGGAGTTTCTCTCTCCTAGTGTCTCCCGCCAACAATCCCGCAAGGATAAAATTGGTCTCTCATTTCAAGGCCTTACAAGTGTGAGACCTGTGTTCGAATCCAGGCGGGTCAGGGCAAAACCTTAGACAAGTTTCCTTAATCCACAAACCTAATAATAATCCGTCCAAAACAAAAACAACACAATAATAAAAATTGGTCATTTTCAATCCATGATTGTTTGTGGGGACGCTGCTGTGCGTAATTGGCTGCCATGTTTCTCCCACAAATATACAGTTCAATTCACTTTACAGTATATTCTGTGAAGCGTTTTGAGAAGTTGATAAGATGTGAAAAGCACTGTATCAAATGCAAGGATTATTATTATTATTATTCTTGCTGTTTGTGGGACATTGCTCCGTGCAAATTGGCTGCTGCATTCGCCCACAAAAACCATAGTCTCTTCACTTCACAATATATTCTGTCAAATAGCTTGGGATCAGATATAATGGTTACTGTTAATGGAGTCCTGCAGCTCAATGGTTTAGAGAACCCGCCTCGCAAACGAGAGAACTGGGTTAGATTCCCGGCAGGTCAGGGCAAGTTTCCGTACTCCACAGGATAATAATCCTTTAAGTTAAAACAACAATAATAAAATTGCTCACTTCAATCCACGACTGATTGACTGTGTGCAATTGGCGGTCACATTTCGCCGATAAAATATACAGTCAATTTACTTTACAGTGTATCCTGTGAAGCACTTTGAGACGTCTCTTGTAAGACAGGCCCTGTACAAAGGTTATTATTATAAGGCAGTGTATTAGATACAATTATTTATATTATTATGATGATAGTAAGGTATCATTTTCAAACGTGACTGTGTTTAGGGTTTAGACCCCTGGGGCCTGAGTTGCTATTTTTACTAGTTTCATCAGCAGGAGGGTGAACGAAGGCTGCAGCCAAGAATGTTTGTGTCTGCTGACAGCCTGATTGAGCCAACTCTTTTATGCTCTTCTCCTTTTGTGAGTTTGAATCAAGACTTACCTCTTTGCGCTTTCCCATTCTCCCCGCTCTCCCTCCCACTCCTGCTCAGCATCCCAACGCAAGCTGGGGGGCTTAGCCAGAGTCCTGTCAAGTGCGTGAGGACATCCTCCTGACATGAAAAGCGCTATATAAATGGAAATTTGTATTGTAGTGTATTGCATTAATCGTTACAACAGTTACATTTAACTAGTGACTATTATCGGAAGGAGGGGAGGGAGGGAGGGAGGAAGGGAGGGAGGGGAGGGGAAGTATATGAGCTTCCTTGGAGCTGAGCCTGGCAGGATTGTTAGAGGATTGTTGGCCAGGACATTGAGGGCAAGCTCCCTTCATTTTTTGCAATGATGTTATGGGACACCGCTGTGCGAAATTGGCTGCCGTGTTTCACCCATAAAATAATAATAATAATCCTTGCATTTGAGACTGCGCCTTATCAAGCCTTCAAGACGCCTCAAAGCACTATATACTTTGACGCGAATTGTATATTTTGTGGCCGGAAATATGCAGTCAACTCGCTTTACAGCGTATTCTATGAAGCGCAATGAAGTGTCTCGAAGATGTGATAAGGCGCTGTAACAAGAGCGACAATTGTTATTCTTTTTATAAGGCGCGATAATTAAATGTAAGGATTATTATTATTATTACACGGAGTTGAATGCCAAATTCTAGGAGTGGGGCAGAGCTGCGAGGTAGTGAGCTGGATGCGTTAAATGGATTGGATGTACATGAGAAATGATGGATAATAAATTGATACTTAGGACTCTCAGGTTAGTAGATTATGTAAATTGAAGCGAGGGATCGCATCACTGACTCATTTGTAGTGCTCGCACAGTGGTAGATAAGTTAATTTAAAAAGAAAGAGCGAGATAGAGGGAGTGCGAAAGCTGCTTTAATGTGTGTGGAGGAAAAGCCATTGAAGATGTGAACCTTTAATTATAGATTAACTGTATTGGCCTTCTTCAGGCCCTTAATAACATGTTAGCTCCTTAGGTTAATTTTCTATTACTTTTTAACTTGTACTCGATTGAATCTTTCCCTCACCTCTAATGATCATGAGTGAAATTGCACAGAGAGTTTGCACAGAAACCCAGTGAAGTGTGAAGTGTTTTGAGATATCCTTCGCAAAGCGAGAGGCCCCTTGATAATAACAATAATGTTTGTATTTGATATAGCGCCTTATCACGTTGTTAAATTAATAATAATCCTTGCATTTGATACAGCGCTTTTCATACCTTATCGACGTCTCAAAACGCTTCACAGAATATACTGTAAAATGAATTGACTGTATATTTTGTGGGCGAAACGCGGCAGCCAATTTCGCACAGCAGTGTCCCACAAACAGTTGTGGATTGAAATGACCAATTCATTATAATTTTGGTGGGGATGGATTATTATTAGACATGTGGAGTAAGGAAACTTGCCCAAGGTTTCGCCCTGATCTGCCTAGATTCGAAAACAGGTCTCAATGCGCTTCACCGACTATGTTGTAAAGTGGAGTGACTGTGTATTTGTGGAGCCTTATAGTTCAGTGGTTAGAGCACTTGCCTTACAAGCGCGAGACCTGTGTTTCGAATCCAGTCAGATCAGGGTGAAAACTTGGACAAGTTTCCTTACTCCACACGCGTAATAATAATCCCTACAAAAAAAAAAGCAATAACAAATTGGTCATTCAATCCATTGCTGTTGGTGGGGACGCTGCTGTGCATAATTGGCTGCCGCGTTTCGCCCACAAATATACAATCAATTCACTTTACATTATATTCTGTGAAGCGCTTTGAGACGTCTACAAGATGTGAAAAGCGCTATATCAAATGCAAGGATTATTATTATTATATTATAATAAAACACGCAGCCAATTGCACACAGCAGCCAATCCAACCATCCAACAGTCGTGGGTTGAGTGACCACATTTTTTATTTTGAGAGATTATTACCCCCGGAAAGCATTCCACCGACAAATAATTGGGTTCCTACTTACTGCCGGGTAAACAGAATTGTGCTGGAGTAAGGAAACTTGCTTAAGGTTTCTCTTTGTCTGGGAATCGAACCCGGGTCCTCTTGCTTGTGAGGCGAGTACGGTAACTAACTACTATGCCACTGGACTCTGCAAAGATTACATATAGGTGTAAAAATTCCCCTGCTTTCCTCTTGATTCTAACTCCTAGTTTAAGTACAAACCTTGAACTGTCCAGCGCCTTGGGACATCCCGTGATGTGAAAAGCAATGTATAAATGTTATTTTGTTGTTGTATTGTTGATGAGACATTTCCCCACTAACGCAAGAGAAAAGCAAATGATTTTTAATGAACTGACGCGTCCTCTAATGTCAACTTTGTACGGAAAACCCTTTTGAGATACGTTAATTCTGGCTCAGTCAGTAGAATGCTGACTCCTTCGTTCGAGCTCCACCTCAGGACTTTGAACTTAAAGAGTCCATGTTCAGTGGAGGGGAAGCCTTTTTGATCGGCCGACAAAATAAATTTTCTTGATTGAACATTTCATGAATTAGGCCATAAATCCACAAAAGTTCGTTGAAGAAAAAAAATGGATAAGATATTGATTTAAAACAGACTCGCCTAGACTGATGCGAATGATCGGGAGTGTGGGTAGGAGGGCGGGCTAGGGGCACTTCTTAACAGCCCCCCCCCCACCTCCGCAAGCCACTTCTAGCCCATGGGTTATCGGTTGGACACCAGTGGTTGAAACTGGTTGAAGCACATTCAAAGCCTTTCACGGCCTCGCCCCACCCTACACTTGTGACTTCCTAACCCCCTTCTATCCTGCCCGGCCCCTTCGCTCAGCAGGCTCCGGCCTGCACCACGTCCTCCGCCCCCACCATTGGCGGGCGAGCCTTCAGCCACTCTGCCCCCAACCTCTGGAAAGCCTTCAGCCACTCTGAGGTGAAAGGCAGTAGAATGCACGGTAATTTTTACGTTAAATAAAAATAATAATAACAAAATAATTCCGTGAAACATTTTGAGATGCCCTCCCCACATGAAAGGCACTATATGCCTTTTTGTATATAATGATTTTCACTTCAATTTGTTACGGAGTGTGGAGAGGAGGGACGTGTTGATTAAATTATAGCAATAAAATGATTCTGCGTTGTTACTGCTTATTGCTGTGCGCAATTGGCTGCTGCATTTCGCCCACAAAATATACAGTCAATTCACTTTACAGTATATTCTTGTGAAGCGCTTTGAGACATCTCAAAGACGCAATATATCAAATGCAAGGCTTATTATAATTATTTTAGACCAAATGAGGTGGCAAAGAAATGGTTAGTCTCCTGTTCCTTCTGCGGGCAGACTGAGGGTCAATTCTATAAATAGTAATCAGTTATTTATGTGGTTAAAAAACGCTGAAGCATTTGATTTCCAGAAAGAATAAGGTTTTTTTAAATTTTAAATGTTTGGACAGGTAGGGAGTAAGAGGAGAGAGAGGGGGGGAAGAGAGAGAGAGAGTGAGCAAAAGAAAGAGAGAGAGTAAATAAAATGAGGAAATAGAATAAAATGAAAGACAATGAAATAAAATAAGGGAGAATAAAAAGAAACCAAATAAACAAGAGGGAGAAACTAAAATAAACCATGTAATAAACTAGAATAAGGGAAACTAAAAGCGCCTTGGGACGTCTTCCCGACATGCAAGGTGCTCTATAGGTGTAATTTTGCTGTTGTTGCTGCTAAAAGATGCGAAATATTGAGCGAAAAATAAAGGAGGGATAAATTCAATAGAGAACATAAAAGAACGAGAGAAGATGAAATAAGAGAAGGTAGAAGAGAGAATAAAAGAAACGATGGGGAAAATTAAATAATAAAATATTAATCCTTGAATCTGATATATATTGCGCTTCTCACATCTTCTAGACGTCTCAAAGCACTTCTCAGAATATACTGTAAAGTGAATTGACTGTGTATTTGTGGGCGAAACGCGGCAGCCAATTGCTCACAGCAGTGTCCCACGAACAGTCATTGGTTGAAATGACCATTTTATTAAGGGTTTTCTGGGGACGGATTATTATTAGGCGTGTGGAGTAAGGAAACTTGCCCAAGGTTTCGCCCTGACCTGCCTGGCGAGTGCTCTAACCACTGAGCTTCAGGACTCCACAATATCTTGGGATATTGTATGTAGTTTTGACTGAGACATGTCCAGCGACTGCCAGGATGGTGGCAAGTGAACTAGATGGACTTTGGTCTTCCTTTGTCTAGCAAATTCTCATGTTCTTAGGTTCTTGAAAGAGAGAGAGAGAGAGAGAGAGAGAGAAAGTATGAGAGGAAACAAAATAGTTGCAACACGGAAATGCCGAGAGAACAAAATAAGCGAAATTCGCTATCGTAAGCCATGGAGGTGTCTGAGGGGGAGAGGGCTTAGGTCTGAAACTCTGCGCACGTGATTTATTTAGTTCCATTAGTGCAACGATGAGATAATTTACAGAAGGGAAGGGTGGGGGGGACTTCGCGCTCTGTGGTTTGAAGCGTAAAAGTCCCATCGCGATCAACAGGCAAAGGTTTGTCAGAGAATTGGGGCAGGAGGAGGGATAGAGCAATAGATCGGGGATTTGTGTGTGTGTGAGTGGCGGGGGGGGTGGGGTATACATATCTGTGTGAATGTGAGTGATTGTCTCAGCTCCTTGTGATGTCCCCTGACGTGAAAGGCGCTGTACCAGTGTAATTTTGTTGTTGTTTTTGTTGTTGTGTCTGGATTTGCTCTTATTGTCGGTCTTCATCATTTTATCTGTTTACCCAGCAGTAAGTAGGAGCCCGGTCAATCGATTGGTGGATCGCTTTTCCGGGGATAATGATCCCTCAACAAAATCCGACAATAATTTGGTCACTCAATCCACACGACTGTCAGTGGGACACTGCTGTACGCAATGAGCTGCTGCTATTCGCCCACAAAATACTGTACAATAATAACAATAATCCGTGCCTTTGATATCCCTCCCTTTTCACATCTAGATGTCTCAAAGCGCTTCACAGAATATACTGTAAAGTGAATTGACTGTATATTTGTGGGCGAAACTCGGCAGCCAATTGCGCACAGCAGCGTCCCCACAAACGGTCGTGGATTGAGGTGACCGATTTATTGTAATTTTTTAGGGATTATTAACATGCGTGTGGAGTAAGGAAACTTACCCGAGGTCTCACCCTGTCTGAAAGACGCCATGGCGTGTACACAGTGATGTGATACTCTGCGAAGCGCTTTGAGACGTCTCGAAGACGTGATAAGGCGCTGTATCAAATGCAACGATTACCACTATTTCCGTCCCTTCTTTCCCCACCTCTCCTAATCGGTTGCCGTTGAAAGATAAAATAAAATAACATGGAGGAGGCGTTTTAATGTTTTTTTTCGTATGGTTTTGTTTTTCGTTGGTTCTGTCACCTGTTTGAAGGCACCATATGGTCACAAACTCCGTGTGGCAGCAATTTTGACGGCAACAGCAGCAATAGCAGTGGTCCTTAAATAGAACCCCCTCCTCTCTCTCTCTCTCTCCAACCCCCCCCCACCTCCCCCCTCCCCCCCGGCTGCGTCTCTCCCCCACACCACCACCAAACAACAACCACCTCATAATCACAATCTTGCACAGAAATGATTTCATTGTTACTTCAAGCAAATTTATTTTTAAACCGATTCCCTCCCTCCCTCCCTCCCTCCCTCCCTCCCTCCCTCCCTCCCTCCCTCCCTCCCTCCCTCCCTCCCTCCCTCCCTCCCTCCCTCCCTCCCTCCCTCCCTCCCTCCCTCCCTCCCTCCCTCCCTCCCTCCCTCCCTCCCTCCCTCCCTCCCTCACTCACTCACTCACTCACTCACTCACTCACTCACTCACATAGTGTGTGTCAGCTTGGCTCAGTGGTAGCCCGTTTGCCTCTAGGAGTCAGAAGTTTGTGGGTTCAAGCCCCCACGTCGAGACTTGCAATGTGGAGTTCCTGTAGCTCAGTGGTTAGAGCACTCGCCTTACAACCGTGAGACTTGGGTTCAAATCCAGGCAGTTCAGGGTGAAACCTTGGTCATTTCATTCCACAACTGTTTGTGGGACACTGCTGTGCGCAATTGGCTGCCGCGTTTCTCCCACAAATAAACAGTCAATTCATTTCACAGTATATTCTGTGAAGCGCTTTGAGACGTTGATAAGATGTGAAAAGCGCTGTATCAAATGCAAGGATTATTATTATTATTATTACTGCAATCGCGCGGTCTAAACTGCGATTGCAGTCCAGTCCAGTCCAGTGCAGTGCTGGGGGGTGTGTTGCATTGTCGGAGGTGGGTGTTAAGGATCCCATGACACTATTTCAGTAAGAGTAGGGAGTTTCTGTCCCCCAGTGTCCGAGCCAACAATCCCTGGTTTGTGGGGACGTTGCTGTGAGAAATTGTACTGCTGCGTTCTGCCCACAAAATACACAGCCTCCGAATGTCACCTGTGAAGCTCTTTTGAGACGCCATTCCTACTCAAGACCAAAACAAATCTAGGTCGGCTGGTAAATCGAATGCGAGGGTTATTATTTTGTATTATTATACACTTGCTGCTCTGCCACTGCTGATCTGATGGGCATTGTTATTAGCGATGTCAGGCCAGCGTTTCATTTCCACCTGACCTGATGAGTTTTGCTCTGTTTCGATTTGCGTGAAGCTACGCTGTTGTGTGTGTGTGTATGTGCTCGCATTTCATCTGGTGTGTGTTTTATCTGCTGTGTGTGAGTGTGCGTTACTCGCATTCGTCTCCTCAACGCTCGACTACGGAAATTCCCTCGTTGTCGGTCTCCCCAACTCTTCTCTCCACGAGCTGCAGATTATCCACTGGCTCCCCATCTCTCACACGATAGAATTCAAAATCCTCGTCAACACATTCAAGGCCCTACAAGACCTTTCCCCCTCCTACCTCTCTGACCTGGTGACCCCTTATCAACCTGTCCGCTCCCTCAGTTCAGCGGGCTCCGGCCTACTCCATGTCTCCCACCCAACCCACTCTACCATTCGAAGGGCAACTCAAGACCCTCTTTTTCGACCTTCCGCCATCCTCCTACCTCTCTGCCCTCCCTCACCCCTGCCCCCCCATGCTCGGGTCCTGACCCCCGGCTGTTCAGCGCCTTGGGACGTCCTCCCGACGTGAATGGCACTCTCTCTCCAAATCAAAATCTGTTCTTGTTGTGTAAGTTTGTATGTTTTATGTTGAGAGAGCGCGTGTATGTCTGTGATTGTGTGTTCCACATGTTGTGCGTGCTTTGTGTGGGCATGTTTTATGTTGGATGTTGCCACTCTGCCCCCAATCTCTGGAACCCATCCCGCAGTCCAAGACCCTCTTCTTCAACGGACACATCGGTCACCCCAAATCCCCCCCTTTCCCTCCCCTTCCCCAACCACAGCTCAGGTCTGAAATAATGAGTGTCCAGCACCTTGGGACGTCCTCCTGACGTAAAACGCGCTATACAAGTGTAATTTTGTTGTTATTTTGTTGTGTATGTGCTTAGATGTGCACACCCAGAAATAAATGTCACCACGTTCAAACATACCCTGACCTGCACCCTCCACTGTCCCTCCCTCCCATTCAAAGTACGCTCGCAGAAAGACTTTCTGTGTGTGTGTGTGTGTGTGAGAGAGAGAGAGAGAGAGAGAAAGAGACTCTTGAGACAGACGCGCAAAAAAAAGACAACCTCTCACAGAACAAGAGTGAAGGTGGTGGTGTATATGTGTGTGTGTGTGTGGGCATGTGTGTGTGTATATGCGTTGGTTTTCATTCACACACACACACACGCGTACATGCATACACACATAAACACACACACACATAACAACAACAACATAAATTACATTGATAGAGCGCCTTTCACGTCGGGAGGACGTTTCAAG
>CM068742.1:151970840-152062462 GCA_035084275.1 Hydrolagus colliei
CCAACAAAGACAAATATGTAAATGAGAGTTCATTAAGCATTTTCATATTCAGCCCTCGATAATGCTTTTGCTGACAAGGTTGCAATTAATGAAAATGCATGTTGCAGGCAGGAGATTGCAAAGGTGCTTCTCACTCACAGTTCACAGTCACTAGAGTCGGGGGAGAGAGAGAGAGGGGGGGGCTCTTTATGCGCACACCTAACCCCCCCGCCCACCACTCCTACTCCTATCCAAATACTCTCACCCACTAACACTCTTCCCCCAACCACTGTGCCACCTAATAACCTCCCCCCCCCATCAACAACGCCCAAATATCCCATAACCCTTACTCGATGCCTCCATTGACACCCTATCCCAATACCCCCACCCTACCACCCCAGCCCCTATCAATACCTCACTCCATATCCCCTACTCAATGATCCCCCCCTCCCCGTTCCTATCCCATAATCCCAAATCACCACCAACTCCCCACCTCGCCCCCCCCCCCCCCCCCCATTCAACCCATATACAACAACAACAACTTTGATTTATATAGCGCCCTCCACGCTGGATGGCGTCTCAAAGCGCCCCACCTGCAGCCCACCACCTTCCATGACAACTACAGCCATCCCTACTCCAATAAAATATCCATTGCCTCATCCCATCAACAGACTCCACCCCCCCACCAACCACTACCCCTACCTCAATACCCTCACCAGCACGCCAACAGCCCACCTTACTGCTGCCACCATCTCCCCTCTACACCACCTCCCCACTCCTACCCCAATACATCACTGGGTTCCTGACTTGTCCCTGACCAGATGGAGATTAAAGATCCCGCGGCAGAATTGGAAGAGGGTTTGGCGTTTTTCCCGGTGTCCAAGGTCTATTTGTAGGATGTTGCCATGTGTAATGCTGGCTGCCACGTTCACCTACAAAATACAGCCACTACACTTAACGGTTAATCGTGCAAAGTGCTTTGAGACGTCCGTCCTCCGGCATGAAATGCATTGGATTGTATGTAAGGATTATTATTATTAATACTGTAATATGATAACACAGTACGTTTACCACTGAAATCCCTCGGTTTACAGCTAGGAAAACAGACATGTGAAGTAAGGAAACTTGCCTAAGGTTTTGCCCTGCCTGGGAATTGAACCTGGATCCTCTCGCTTGCAAGGCGAGCGCTCTAACCACCACAAAGTGAATAAACTTAAGCTGTCGTATTTCACTGCGGCCCATCTTTTGGCATCCATGCCAATCCTGATTGTAGCGAGCCAATTGAGCTGTAGAGAAGCTTCAATGGCTATGTGCACTGGACCTGTTGGATGCGGTGAGGTGCAAGGTTGGGGTGAGGGAGGGCAGAGAGGTAGCAGGGCGGCTGAAGGCACGGTCGAAAAGGAGGGTCTTGAGACTGGCCTTCAGGCAAGGGAGGGGGCAAGGCAAAGGGATTATGGGATGGAGTTAATTGTCCAACCAATTGTCCGACGTCTTGGGACGTGAAAGGCGCTCTACAAATGTAACCTGTTGTTACTTTGCATGTGACTGACAACAGGAAGGTGGACGGCAAACGAGATGGACCTTGGTCTGGTTTATCTAGCATTTCTTACGTTCTTACGTTCCATGGCTGTTTGTGGACCATTGCTTTGTGCAAACTGGCCAGTGTGTTTTGCTCATGATCCATTGTACCTCGCGAAACGCTTTCACATCTGAACAATCTGATGAGGAGCTAAATCAAACGCAACGTTTATCAAAGGGCTAAAGACTTTTCTCTTCGACTGTGCCTACAGTCACCTTCCCCCTCCCGCTAACTCGGCCTTCAGCTCCGCCATTGCTAAGCGCTCTAAAACGCCGCCCGTTGTGGAGGACGCTAAATAAATGCAAGTTGGTGTTGTTGGTATTGATTATTATGAAATATAGTCATCCTTGAATTTGATATAGCGCTTTTCACGTCTTCTAGATGTCTAAAAGCGCTTCACAGAATATACTGTGAAACGCGGCAGCCAATTGCACAAAGCAGTGTCCCACAAACAGTCGTAGATTGAAATGACCAGTTTATTATTGTTTTGTTTGAGGGATTATTATTACGCATGTGCAGTAAGGAAACATACCCAAGGTTTCGCGCTGCCAGGAATCAAATCAGGGCCTCTTGCGCGTAAGGCGAGTGCTCTAACCACTGAGCTATAGGACTCCTGAACAACAACAACAACGGCAAAATTACATTTCTAGAGCAGCTTCTCATCGGGAGGACGTGCCAAGGTGCTGAACCCGAGCATGGGGGAGGGGCAGACTGGGTGCGGTGGAGAGGGAGAGAGGTGGGAGGGTGACAGAAGGCAAGATCGAAAACGAGTGTCTTGAAGAAGGTGAGGGAGGAAGGGAGGCGAAGCAACTGCGGGATGGATTCCAGAGTGTGGGGGCTGAAAGCCCAGCCAACAAAGTCATGGCGGGTCGGGTGGGAGGCTTGGAGCAGACAGAGCCCGCTGAATGGAGGGGACGGGCAGGTTGATAGGGAGTCAGCTGGTCGGAGTAATAGGGGGGGGCAAGGCTGTGAATGGCCTTGAAAGTGAGAGTGAGGATCTCCTGAAGTTGAGCGACAAAGATTTAACCTGGGGATTATTGGCCAGGACCTTGTAGAGAAACCATGAGATTTTTAACATCTACTTGGGGACAGGATCTTGGTTAATAGTCTCACTTTTTAATACAATCCCCCCCACCCAGCACTGCGTTGGAGATTCAGCCATGACTATATGTGAGTTCAAAGTCCTTTTGTGTGATTTGAACCCATAAACTTCTGACTTGGAGGTGAAATCGTCACCAGCTGAGCCAGGCTGACATTTGACGGAATGGTCTTCTGAGAGCGCTCTGAGATACTACCTGGGTGAAAGACTCTACATAAATGTGAGTTGATGGAATAGACAGGACATTGGGCCTCATCAGAACTTTCCATCTTCATCTTTCATCTTGAACTCTTCATATAGTCTTGCCTGATACTGTCTGAGATGCCATGCATTGGATGAGACGTTAAACCTGGCTGCTTGTTCAAGGTGGTCACTAAAACTTTGAGATGTCTCATTGACGTGATAAAGAGCTACATCAGGAAGAATTATTACATTAATACTATTATCTTGAAAAGAGAAAGGTGGTTCTTTCCTCTTCCACCCATTCTCAAGGCCAACAATCCCCCAGATAAAATTTGGTCCCTCTCATCAAGGCTGTTATGGGTTATTGTCGTGCACGAACTACCTGCCGCGTTTGCCAGAAAAATACACAGACTACATTTTACGATTAACTTTGAGTTGTCACAATGGCATAATAAGGCGCTGTATCAAATGCCAGTTTGTAAAAAATTCTGAGTTCCAATTACAGATGAAACATAAGGCAATCATACTTTATTGGAAGCCAATGCTCCAATGGATAGGGTGGTCCTAGCTGGACAAGTCAAGGGAAAGCTTATCAGACAGTGCTATGAATGGCAAGCTGTGTGTTTTAGCTGGTTGGACTGGTTAGAATTACACCCAATGCACATTTGTATAGCGCCTTTCATGTCGGGATGACGTCCCAAGGCGCTGTCCTACGGATAAGCAGGGACCATCCCTCCCTCCTTCCAGAGAGAGAGAGGAAGAGTGAGTGAGTGCACATTCGATTTCAAACACAAGAGAGATTTCCATGTGTCGGCGATAATAATAATAATCCTTAATTTGATATAGCGCTTTTCACTTTGAAATGACCCAATTTTATTGTTGTGTTTTTTTTGAGGGATTATTATTAGGCATGTTGAGTTAGGAAACTTGCCCAAGGTTTGGCCCTGACCTGCCTGGATTCGAACACAGGTCTCACGCGTGTAAGGCGAGCGCTGTAACCACTGAGCTACAGGACTCTCAGTGTGGTTAGGATACTCTTTAAGCACGGTGATGGGTAACTGCATGAGTTTTAGACACCCGGCTGACCGAAAAGAAAACAGCTGGGTAGGTGTGTATGTGTGGTAGGGGAGGGGGTGGGGCGCGGTGGCTGGGGGGGGCGAGTGGGTCTTGATTTTATAGCACCTAAACCCACTGCACTTTTGTATCTGTGTTTACATCCACTGTACACAACTCTAGCTCCCGTACACAGCCTTTAATCGATTGCTTCGCCAAAACAGCTGTCCAGTTCCCCTCGGAGGTCGCTGGCATATTCTGCCACTGCCGGATCCCCGGGTACACACTCTCTCGCCGCTCGCTGTGCAAAAAGTAATTAAATCTGAACTGTCTGTTCACCTTCCCGCTTCTCAGTGTGAACCGCTGTCGCTCTGATGCAGGGTTTGTGACCATTGTTGAACATGTTACGAGGGTTCACTTCACCTCCGTATCCTTCAGGAGGGAGAGGTCCTTTGTTCAGGCTGATGTTAGTGCAGGCAACTAGGGTGTCTTGCAGTTCAGTCGAGGTGATGATAAGACTAATAATAATCCTTGCATTTTGATTGAGTGCATTTCACATCTCAATGCGCTTCGCAGACTAAAGTGAATTGACTGAATATTTGTGGGCAAAACGCGGCATCCAATTACGCACTGGGGTGTCCAACACAAACAGTCGTGGATTGCGTGACCGGTTGATTGGTTGCTTTTTTTTCTCTTGCGGGATTATTGTCAGGCGTGTGGAGTAAGGAAATTTGGCCAAGGAAACTTTCACCCGGCCTGGAATTGAACCCAGGTCCCTCGCTTGCGAGGTGAGAGCTCTAACCGCTGAGCTACAGGACTCTGTATCTTGTAGCAAATGATGGAAATGGGGCTTGAGTGTCTTCTTTGTACAACAACTTGCTTTATACAGCGACCCTCGCACAGGGTAGCATCCCAGAGCACTTGGCAGCGGCAGAGCACGGGCAGAGGAGGGAGTCATGGTCGAAAGGGAAGGTCTTCAGGCACGATCTAAAAATAAGGCAAGAGAGGGGACAAGGGAGAGTGGAGGGGTTGAGGGAGAGCGTTTCAGAGTTTCGGAACGTAGTGGCTAAAAACATGGTCACCGTTGGTGGAACACAGGGCATGAGGGAGACAAGGAGGAGGCCAGAGTCAGTCAAGTGGAGGCAATGGCTAATGAATAGTATGAGATGTTAAACCATCTGCACTTTCGGCCTCTACGCCAACAATCTTTGGAACACTCTTCCTCAATCCCTCCTCGTCGCCTCCTCTCTCTCCCCATTTTCAAGCCCCGCCTGAAAGCCTTCCTCTTCGGCCGTGCTAAAGATCACCTCAACGCTGTCGGATGTGCCGTGCTTCAGATGAGATGTTAAACCGTCTGCCTGTTCAGTCGGACATTAAAGATCCCACCATTCGAAAAGAGAAGGGAGTTTCTTGGCCAACACTCGCCCAAATAAGATTGGTCACTCACTTTGTAGTATTGTTGTGCGCAAATTATGGTTGATGGCTTCTTCTTGAGCATCAGATAACGGGGAGAAATGTTTTATTTGGACGCAGCCTTGTGAAGTTCTTACAACCTTTCAGGGGCTTGGCTTTAATTGAAATATATTGTATCTATAAACAACGGGTAAATCATTGATCCGGTTCTAATCCTGCCAAAGCTGCCAGGGAGTTCTGAGGCATTTCCCACCCACTGCCGCCCATACCTCCTCTCTGCCAACCCAGCCTCGCTCCACGTCCTCCACTCCTTCATCACTGGCCGAGCTTTTGAAACACTTTGTCCACCCTCTCTGAACTCCTTACCGACAGAGTGTTCAAAACGTCCTTACAAGCGTGAGACCTGTGTTTCGAATCCAGGCAGGTCAGGGCAACACCTTGAGCAAGTTTCCTTACTGCACATGCACCCGTCCAAAAAAAAACCTATAAGAAATTGGTCATTTCAATCCACGGCTGCTTGTGGGACTAATGTATGCGATTGGCTGCCGCGTTTCGCCCACAAATATACAGTCAATCCACTTTAGAGTGTATTCTGTGAAGCGCTTTGCCTAAAAGGTGCCTAAAAGTGCTATATCAAATGCAAGGATTATTATTATATTATTATTATAGCGTTTAGAAATCTCAAAACCTGGAGTGTGCGTTGATCTCATTGGTTTTCTTTTGGCTTTTGAGTTCTTGTAATTACTTGGTCCATTTCCAAACCCAACGTGAAAAGGCACTGTATCAAACGCAAGGATTAGTATTACAGTATTATTATTATTATGCAACTCAGAACCCACGTCCTGTGTTGTAGCATATCTGTGGGATCGATGTGCTATGCTGTCACGCTGCCCTCATTCAAAGTGTTAATGTGAACAGCTAATTGTCCCTTTGGAGATATCGTGCAATGATTCCTGTTTAAAGATTAAGATCAGAGCTTTCTTTTATTGCACAAAACAATCGCTTGCAGTCATGAGTTGCTGTATTTTTGGAGCGCTGATTTTTTTTCCCCGCCGTCCACAGAACATTAATGGCGTGCGCCAAATTTAATGCGAGTTCAAAACAAACCTCTTTACCCTTTGCCTTTGAGGAATCCTGTAGAGGAGTGGTTTATGCATTTGCGTCAAGCTAGTGGACCTGGGTTTGATTCCCGGGCAGTGCAAAAGCTAAGGCTGACTCTCTAGCGCATTGGGACTTCCTCCCGATGTAAAACACGCAAGACAAATATAATTTATTGTTGTTAAGCAAGTTTCCTTAATGCACACGCCTGTTTTGAACTAGCATTAAGAACCCAGTTATTAGTAGCTCAGTGGGTAGAGAACTCGCCTTACAGAACAGAGACTTGCGTTTGAATTCAGGCAGGTCAGGGCAAAACCTTGGGCAGGTTTCCTTGCTCCACACACACACACACACGCCTAATAATAATCCTTCCCAAAAAATACAATAATAAATAAATTGGTCATTTCGATCCACGACTGTTTGTGGGACACTGCTGTGTGCAATTAACTGCCGCGTTTCGCCCACAAATATGCAGTCAATTCACATTACAGTATATTCTGTGAAGCGCTTTGAGACGTTGATAAGATGTGAAAAGCGCTATATCAAATGCAAGGATTATTATTATTATTATTATCGCTTTCTGGGGATAATAATTCCTTAATTTGGTCACCCAAGTCACAAATGCTCGCTCGTGGGATACTGCTGTGCGCAATTGTCCACCACTTTTGCCCACAAATTTCGCAGTCACTCCACTTTACAATGTATTCTGTGAAGTTCTTTGAGGCAACTCAACGAAGTGATTAGGCGCCGTATCGAATGCAAGGATCATTAGTTACTGTTCTACCCCCAAGCGCTCTGTGTACCAGCAGAATGTGGCAATTTGAAGGCTGGCAGATTTACTATTCAATTGTACGATTGTCTTATCATCGATGTACAATCCCAATCGTCGCCAGCCTCCACTGGCTCCCAGTCTCTGAAATGGAGCGATCTCGAGATGCACGCTCTGGCATCCGAATTGCTTCATGCCCTCGCACCGCAGCGTCTCTCTGACCTGCTTCTCTGCTCCCCCCTAACCTTCCCCACCTCTCCGTTCGTCTAGTTCCGGCCTCCCGCTTGTGCTCATCTCTCATTCCCTCCGCGTCACCATCAGAAAGTGTTGGTAATGAATTGGTGTCTGATCAAGATGTTACCCGTAACTGTTTGTTCTCCCAAGGCTACATGTGGGGGTTGGGTGGGGTGGGTGGGGGATGTATTTTGCGCGTTGAGTGCAAACCACGTGTTAAGTGTATTGTGTGTGGAGCAGGATTACAGGTGTCCTTAATTGCGTAATTAACAAATAATGTAATCCTTTTTGTTGCTAGTTAATCACATCATTAATGGCACCTGCAGATCTCTCCTTTGCGCAGTGTGTTTACATGTGGTTTACACATCTCGTACGATAGACCCCCATTTCACTCCCCAGCCGCCTTACATTCCTTTACTGCCTGGTGAAAAGGTGCAGTCATCACCTGAGCAAAGTTCGCACCGAGAGTTTAACCGTCTGATTAAAAAAGCATTTCGATTTTGTCCCACCTCCCCCTATTAATCCTTACACTTACCATTGGCGGGCGAACCTTTTAGCCACTCTGCCCCCAACCTGTGGAACTCCATCCCGCAGTCCCTCTGCCGTGCCCCTCCCTGGCCTCCTTCAAATCCCGCCTCAAGACTCCTCTTCGATGGTCCCATCGGCAAATCCTAATCCCCCCCTTCTCTCCCCCGCCCCATCCCCAGCTCGGATCTAACACAGTGATTGTCCAGCGCCTTAGACAGACATTTAATACATTTAATCTGACATGCAAAGTATGAGTTGTGTGAAATCCACACAATTATGTGTGAAATCCACATAATAGGAAATTTGATGGGATTTGGGCAGGAAAACAACGTAGGCGATTATGTGATTTACACAGATCAGACTTGCATGAGTTTTACTGTACTTGGTACTTTCTAGAGATGGTACTTTGGATAACTAGTCTACTCTGATAACCAGCCATTGGAACTATTGACGATGGGACGATGAGTTATCCGAGTTTCACTGTGGGCCTTCTAACAATAATCCTCCAAAAAGCAAACAATAATAAAATTGGTCATTTCAATCCACGACTGTTTGTGGGACACTGCTGTGCGCAATTGGCTGCCGCGTTTCGCCCACAAATATGCAGTCGATTCACTTTACAGTATATTCTGTGAAGGGCATTGAGACGTCTAGTAGACGTGAAAAGCGCTATATCAAATGCAAGGATTATTATTTATGGGGCAGCAAATTATGTTATATTTTGCCCACAAAATACACAGTCAATTCACATTACAGTATATTCTGTGAAGCCCTTTGAGACGTCTCGAAGACATGATAAGGCGCTATATCAAACGCAACGATTAGTATTATCGGAAAAGATGTTGCCTGCCTCTTGTCAGGTGGACGTCAAAGATCCCAAGGCACTACTCGAAAAGAGAACCGTCTTTATAAACAGGAAGTCCTATTGCAAAGATTCAGCAAAAAAAAAGCTGTTTCCTGATGATTAATAATACTGCTAATAATAATCCTTGCATTTGGTAGAACGTCACTTGCTTCAGCGAGGATGTTTGCGCGAATTTGCGCACAGCAATATCCCGCAAACAGCCACAAAAATGAATCACGGATTTTATTTGGGTAATTTTCGGCCGGACTCCGAGAGAAACGCCCGTCTCTTTTCACACAGGATCTTTAGGGTACACCTCTGTAGGAGACTGCCTTGCCTCTCATTCGGGAAGATGAAAGAGCTCCTGTAGCTCAGTGGTTAGAGCACACGCATTACAAGCGTCTCTGTAGGAGGCAGATCAGGGCAAAACCCGAGGCAAGTTTCCTTGCTCCAGATGCCTAATAATAATCCGTCCAAAAAACAAACCACCACAATAATAAAAATTACTCATTTCAATCCACGACTGTTTGTGGGGACGCTGCTGTGCGCAATTGGCTGCCACGTTTCGCCCACAAATATACAGTCAATTCACTTTACAGTATAGTCTGTGAAGCGCTTTGAGATGGCTAGTAGACATGAAAAGCGCTTTATCAAATGCAAGGATTATTATTATTATAATTATAATAATGCTTAAATTTGACATAGCACCTTCAAACATCAGCCTTCAAACTATGGCATGCTACAACAATTGATATGTTGATGGCAATTCATTCTGTATGGGGGAGTCAGCAAACGAGTGGAAAATTTGGGGACCTTTGATCCAAAGTTGCCTAGATCTTCCAAGCCATTCTGCACTTACTCTATGTCATGTCTCAATTTATTCATGTACTAAAATACTGTTTTCTAATATAAGATACTGTATCACGATACAGTTTATAATAAATCATCCTTGGATTTGATGTAGCGCTTTTCATGTCTTCTAGACGTCTCAAAGAACTTCACAGAATGTACTGTAAAGTGAATTGACTGTATATTTGTGGGTGAAACATGGCAGCCAATTGCGCACAGCAGTGTCCCCACAAACAGTCGTGGAATGAAATGATCAGTTTATTACAGGATACACACATCTTGAGTGATATACACAGCAAACGATTTCATAATAAAATCCTGTAAAGCATTTTGAGACATCCTCCCGACACAAAATTATTACGATTAATGTTTCCTCCTCCTCCTCCTTGAATAAATGCCAAAATAAATAAATAACCAATATTTTTCTGATGCTCACCATAATTGTCTGGTAAATGCTATTGAGTTAGTGCTCGTTAAGCTTCTGTTTGATAAGATCATAATATCTGTGCATATTGCTGTGTGTGGGCATTACAAGAGTAGTCCCAATGTAATATGTTTAATGTATAAATCCCCTAATACTTTATTTTCTTTCAGATCCTCTTTTGGTGTAATTTACTTGACCTTATCATATTAAAATTCAGGTTAAACCGCTTTTTATTTTGTAATATATATATATGTGTGCTTTTACATTTTTTGATGATTGCACTTAAAACGTTTACTGAGATGAGAATAAAATCATTTACCTTTTTTATTTTGACAATGATATTTGCATAAGCTTAAGATCCACATTATGATCCAGGTTTAGAGTAGCATATTGTTTAGAGCACTTGCCTCGCAAGCAAGAGGACCTGGGTTCAATTCCCAGGCTCGTTTCCTTACTCCATATGCCTGTTTAAACTAGCAGCAAGTCGGAACCCAGTTGTTAGTCGATTGTCGAGATCACTTTCTGGGGTAAGATCCCTTTTAGAAAAAATAACAATTTAGTCACTCAATCCACGACTACTTGTGGGACACTGCTGTGCGCGATTGGCTTCCGCGTTTCGCCCACAGAATATACAGTCACTTCACTTCACAGTGTATGCTGTGAAGTGCATTGAGGCGCTGTATCAAATGCCAGTATTATTAGTATTATCATGATGAGACACATAGTAGCCACACTGACCACAGGAAAAATAAAATAATAATTTGGAGAGAAAAGTCCTTTATTGATTATAATAAAGGTATTTATTTTGAAAAGAAATGCCCTGATGTTCTGTAATTTTATATTGTAATGGTGGGATTTTAAATCACAATTAAAATTTGTTGCTGGAGGCACCTCTCAGGCTAAATGAAAGCTGAAATGGACTGACATTTAAAACAAAAGCTGAATTCCTCTGGATAGCGTGTGTTGAGGAGATGGTTTTGTTTCACTCTTTCTTGATATACGCACAGACAAGCACGCATGTGAGTACACGCAGACACACATACACATAGCACACACACACACATACTGAACACGTAGATGTACACAGATACACATAGATACACGCAACACCCATACACCTATACTCTTACATAGACACAAACATAGGTATTCACAACACAGACTCACACACAGCACTCATACACAGACTCACACACCGTACAGATACACATATGGATACACCCACAACACACATAGCCACACACATAGACATAGATATGTAATTACAAATGCAATTACATATATATAGAGGTGCACACACATATAGAGATACACAGATCATACACACACGCGCACACATACACACACACAGATGCACACACACCCACATACAGATACACACATACAGATACACACACACATAGTTACATACACATACACATACACACACACACACAGGCACACACATACACAGAAACACATAGGCACACGCATGTGCTTGCACACCCATAGTCCTAGTCATGCATATATAGGCACATGACCACACAGACACGTACACAGACAGAACCTTTTAAAACGCACAAATAACCAAAAGAAAAAAAAATCCTAAACCCAGTGTGTGTGCGCACACACACACAAAAATCTTGCAGAAGAAGAATTTTCAGTTAATTGTGATGCATTTGCTGAGCTCCTGGATTCCATTGTCAGATATTCGCCATATGGTCTAACATGGAACATTTAACTTGTCAGAAGTAATGGATTGTTCTAGGGGGGAAGTGTTTTTCTGCTCGGAGCGGTGGGCCCCGTTTCCTCGCACTGTTGTTCGACTCCGAGGGCGGGCAGCAAAGTGGAGGGCTTTTATTTGGCGTATTTTCTAAAATATGTGGGGAAGCGAAGGGTAGGAAACGATATTGCACGTACAATTTCTTCCCCCACTCTCCCCCCACGCCTCCCCATCTTCAAGCGCACAATCTATTTACAGTAGAGTCTTCTTCTAGCCGATGAAAGGGATATTACAATATATTATTCTCATCGCCAGGCTGGCAGGACGAACTGCATGCCAGGAAACGTTTAATATAAAAACACTGAGAATGGCTCTCTTGCATTGCAAACTCTCCATCCTCTCTTTCCTCTCTTCTCTTCTCCTCTCCTCTCCTTGCCTCGCCTCTCCCCGTTCCTTTCTCTCTTCTCTTCCTCTCCCATCCTCTCGCCTCTCTTCTCCCACCCCTCCTCTCTCCTTGCCACCCCTCTCCCCTCCTCTCATCCTTTCTCTTGTCCCATCATGCCATCCCTCCCCTCCTCTCTCTACCCTCCTTCACTCTTTCCCCCCCACCTCTTCACCCTTTCACCATTAATAGTAGTGCTTTTCACGTTTTATCGACGTCTTAAAGCGCTTCACAGAATATACTGTAAAGTGAACTGACTATATTTTGTGAGCGAAAGGCAGCAGCCAACTGCACACAGTAGTGTTCCACAAACAGTCGTGGATTGAAATGACTAATTTTTATTACTGTGTTTTTTTGGGAGGGATTATTATTAGGCGTGTGTGTGGAGTAAGGAAACTTGTCCAAAGTTTCACCCTGATCTGCTTGGATTCAAACACAAGTCTCACGCTTGTAAGGTGCCAGGGCTTGAAGGTATTTGTAGACAAGTGAGAGGATCTTGAAACTATATTGAGTGGAAGGCGATATTATCCGATGCAAGGCCGCTAGCCAGCGCTGGTTACATAGAATGGGATAGTTTATTAATTTATTTGAGCCTAATGTGGTTGCCATTACTTGGCGGAACTTCAGTGTGATCGGATTTAATAATCCTCACCCTTGCACTTGACATGCGTCTTATCACTATGTCTCTACGCTTCATAGAATATACTGTAACGTGAATTGACTGTATATTTTGTGGGCGAAACGCCTCAGCCAATTGAGCACAGCAGTGTCCCCCACAAACATTTGTGGTTTGAGTGATCATTTAAAACAGTATTTTATTCTGATTATTCATTTATTCATTTATTTTCGAAGGGATTATTACCCCATGAAAGCGATCCGCTAATCAACTAAAAATCAGGTTCCCATTGACGGCTAGGTTCACAGAGGCGTATGGAGTACAGAAACTTGCCAAAGTTTCTCCCTCATTCGAGAATCAAACTCAGGTCCTCTGGCTTGCGAGGCGAGTGCTCTAACCACTGGGCTCCACTCGAAGACAATCCTCAACGCTAAATGAGAATGCGGTCTCTTGCGCTGTAAACGTATTCTGGATTTGAGGTATGGGTTAGTGAGGGGGGGGATGAAGAGAGAGAAAACTTCCAATGAGCAGTTCACGTCTAAATTATTTACAGGCACAGGGCTCGCCATCTGCAGGTTTAACACTTTTTTTTCTTACACACACGAGAGAAAAAAAAGCTTAGTTATTTCTGTCGCCAAATATTCTCCCTTCCACTTTTTGGCTCCTTTTTTTTGTTGTCGTTCTGGTTTCTTCCCCTCCTCCTCGCCACATTCGGTGGCCAACCTCTGTGAGTCTTTACGCCTCCTCCTCTTCCCTGCCCCCAACCTCTTGAACTCCCTGCCTCTCTACCCCTCCGCCTCAATCGCCCCACCAACTATCCCTCTCTCTGTCTTCAGAACCTGTGGAGTGCTGTAGCCCAGTGATTAGAGCACTTGTCTCGCAAAGCGAGAGGACACGAGTTTGTCTCGGGCAGGGCGAAATCATAGGCAAGTTTTGTTACTGCACATGCCCCTGTTTAGCTAGCAGGAACCCGTTTGTTGAATCGATTGGGGGATCGCTTTCCGTGGGGTATAATCCTTCAAAAAATAATAACTTGGTCAATCAGTCCACTATACGTTTGTGAGACACTGCTGTGTGCAGTTGGCTGCCTCGTTTCTCTCACAAAATATGAAGTAAATTCACCTGACAGTGTATCCTATGAGGTGCTTTGAGATGCCTGAACGATAAGGATAAGGTGCTATAACAAATGCAATCGACAATTCAACCCCCACTCCCCCACACCCTGACAAGGCGCTACAGCATCGAGCCCGGTATCGCTTGTTCCCCCTTTGTGGAAGAATCCTTCTTCGTCTGTGAGTCGCTCCTCAGCACATTTCCCCCCAATCTGACTTGATTAGAGGGAGAAGCTGGGACGCTGCATTCTGATGAGCAGCTTGCTCTTATTTTGAAAAGTCAGGGATGGTGTTACTCAATGCTAATCTGACATTTATGTGTTATCTCCCGGAGAGTGTTGCTACAATTCGTGCATTTTTTTTTCATGCCATGGGTATTTTTACCCCTCAGAACAGTTACAAGGTACTTCAATTAAAAAAAAATCTTCTGTCCTTCAGTGCCCTCAAATTTAGACAGTTTCCCCCATGTCCACCCGCCCATTTTAAAGGCTCTTTTGTGTGTCATCCCGGCTGCTCTGTTGGTAATGACACTCTCTCCTCTTGAGCCAGAAGGTTGTGGGGTCAAAGCCCCGAGTCCCAGGCTTGGAATCACACTTTTTGAGACGTCTAGAAGACATGTAAAGCACTATATCAAACACAAGGATTATTATTATTATTATCACGCAGAATAAGCTGGCACTCTAATGTAGAACTGGGGGCTTGTTGCATTGTCAGAGGTGCCTTTGGGTGAGATGTTGTCTGTTCAGGTGGACATTAAAGATCCTATGGCACTACTCAAAAAGAGAAAGGAGTTTCTCTCTCCTGTCCTGGCCAACAATCTCTCCAACTCCAATAAAAAATTGTTCACCCACTTCAAGGGTAGTTTGGAGCTCTTAGAGCTCAGTGGTTAGAGCACTCGCCTTACAAGCCTGAGACCCGTGTTCGAAAATCAAGGCAGGTCAGGGCGAAACCTTGGGCAAGTTTCCTTACTCTACACGCCTAATAATAATCCCTCCAAAAAAAACACAACAATAAACATTGGTCATTTTCAATTCACGATTGTTTGTGGGACACAGCTGAGTGCAGTTTGCTGTCGCGTTTCACCCACAAATATACAGTCAATTCACTTTACAGTATATTCTGTGAAGCGCTTTGAGACATTGATAAAATGTGAAAAGCGCTATATTAAATGCAAGGATTATTATTATTATTAGTGGTAGAATTATTGTTTGTGGGACATGGCTGTGCACAACTGGCTGCCACGTTTTGGCCTCAGCAATTATCATCAAACCACTGTACAGCATGTCCTATAAAATGTCTCAAAGCGCTTCACAGAACATACTATAAAGTATACCGACATTCAGCAGATGAGCGATCGCTGTTTCTCCAGAAACTCAGGAGAATGTAACGGCAAGAATAATCCTTGCATTTGATATAGCCCCTTACCGTGCCGTCGAGACGTCTCAAAGCCCTTTGCAAACTATACAGTGAAGTGAATTGACGACCACCATGTGTTTTGAGGGCAAAATGTGCGGCCCTCAGAACAGGGCAAGACAGGGACCTGGGTTTAACGGCTCATCTGAAATGATGGAACCTCTGTGTTGCCTTTGCTGGGTGTGCAGTCAATATTTCCGGTCGGTATGCGAGTAGTGGCCAACCGAACAGAGGACTCTTTGTTTCAAGTGACCTCTGCAGGCTGTTGGGGCATTTGTTTGTCTGCTGCCTGTTGGCTGAATGCACGCGAGGAGAAGGTGGGTGGCTGGGCTAGGGTGGGAGAGGAGCTTTCAATGCTGCCAAGCGTAATTTGCAGGGTTGGAAACAACAGAGAACGGACCGGAGTTCCTACTGTGAGCAAGCGAGAGTTTGTTACTCTCCTCTCTCCAGCCAGCACCGATCAGACCACCCATAAATAAATAATATTATAAGAAAAAAGACTTCTCTTGGCTGGCGAGAGTGTGATTTGTTTGGCTGATAGCACTGAGCAAATCTCTACTTTGTGCCAGCTTTGAGTTGTGGACGGAGTTGGTGGGTGGTTGGATTGTTTGGGGTTGGTAGTGGGGGGGTGGTTTGTTAAGAGGTGGGGGACAATTTACGTTTGCTTTTAATATTCATTTATAATATTAATAACAATACCTGCATTTGGAACCAGAGCTGGGGTTTGGGATTGGGAAGGGTGGAGAGCAGCGGGGACAGGAAGGAGGATTGAAGACACGGATGAAGAAGAGGGATCTTGAGATGGGTTGTGAAGGAGGTAAGGCGATGTGGACGATGGAGTTCCAAAGGCTGAAGGCCCACTTGTCAATGGCGAAATCCAGGCAGGTCAGGGCGAAACCTTGGGCAAATTTCCTTACTCCACAC
The DNA here is from genome assembly GCA_035084275.1 of Hydrolagus colliei. NCBI lineage: Eukaryota > Metazoa > Chordata > Chondrichthyes > Chimaeriformes > Chimaeridae > Hydrolagus > Hydrolagus colliei. The sequence continues at coordinate 151,987,102 of CM068742.1, forward strand.
GCCTAATAATAATCCGTCCAAAAAAAACACAGTAATAAAATTGTTCATTTTAATCCACGACTGTTTGTGGGGACGCTGCTGTGCGCAATTGGCTGCCGCGTTTCACCAACAAATATACAGTCGATTCACTTTACAGTATATTCTGTGAAGCGCCTTTGAGATGTCGATAAGATGCGAAAAGCGCTATATCAAATGCAAGGATTATTATTATTATAAAGCGTTAAAAATAATAATAATAATTTGGTCACTTCATCCACGACTGTTTGTGGGTCACTTCTGTGCGCAACTGGCATTTTGACTGCGTTTCGCCCACATATATACAGTCAATTTACTTTACAGTATATCCTGTGAGGTGTTTTGAGACGTCTAGAAGACGCAATATCAAATGCAAGGATTATTATTATTATCAGTTATCACCATATGCGTTCTTCGAGTTTAGCCAGAAACTGCCCCCCACCCCCCTCTCCCTCTCTCCCAACCCCCTCTCTCTCCACCCTCTTCTCCCCACACACACTTTACATAGGACAAACATTGTCCTATTTCCACAGCCGTTGTATTTGAAGACACTATATCTCTCCACACGAAAGCTAATAAAAACATTTGTTTTCCAATGTCAATAAAGCCCATTCAGGGCTGAATTCCTTTGTGGCCTCTCTTTGTCACTTTCTATTATTTATTGTCTTCACATTCCCCCCCCCCACCAACTCCCACTCTGTTCACTTAAAAGTTTCTTTTGTCCCAAGTTCTTTCCTTCCACCCTCCCACCCCCCACACTTCTTTTCTCTCTCTCTTTGTCTCTTGCTTCTGTTTTTCGTTCATGTTTTTGCTTTCATGCTGTGTTTTTCTCTCTCTATCTTTGTTTTTTTTCCATTCGCTCTGTATTACTCTTTACGTTTCTGTCTTTCTTTATTTCTCTCTCTCTCTCGCTCTCTCTGTCTGTCTCTTAATCTCCCTCTTTCTCTCTCTGTCTATCTCCTCAGCTCTCTCTCTCCCTTTCCCTTCCTCTCTCTCTATCTCTTAATCTCATTTTGTCTCTTCCTATCTCTCTTCCTCTCTCCCTGTCTCTCTGTTCGTCTCCCCCTCATGTGCAAATCTAGCTCCCTCGCAAATAAATCTATACTGTCTGATTCAACTATCTCTTGAGCCATTGAATCCTGTATCTCAGTGGTTAGAGCACTCGCCTTTTAAGGGAGAGACAATTCCAGGCAGGGCAAAACTTTGGGTAAGTTTCAACACTCCACACGCCTGATAATAATCCCTTGAAAAAACAATAATAAATCGGTCATTTCAATCCATGACTGTTTGTGGGACACTGCTGTGCGCAATTGGCTGCCGTGTTTCGCCCACAAATATACAGTCAATTCACTTTACAATATATTCTGTGAAGCGCTTTGAAAAGGCGTGAAAAGTGCTATATCAAATGCAAGGATTATTATTATTATTATACACTATGCTTATCAAACTTGTCTCACCTTTAAACACCTTTATTAGACCCCCTCTTGAACATCATCTCTCGAGCAAATAAAAAGCCTAACCTATACAGTCTATCCTCATAGCTGTAATCTGCCAGCCTTGCTATCAAAAAAACAACAATAATAATTTTCCTTACATTTGATGTACCTCCTTATTACATCTTTGAGACGTCTCAAAGTGCTTCACAGAATGTATTTTAAAGTGATTTGACTGTATTTTGTGGGCAAAACGCCGCAGCCAATTGCGCACAGCAGTGTCCCACAAACAATCGTGGATTAGTACCCTCTGAAAGTGATCCACCAATGATTGATTCGCTACCAGGTTCGCACTTAGTGCTGGGTAAAATAGGGGAGTGCGAAGTAAGGAAACTTGCCTAAGGCTTCAGCCTGCCCAGGAATCGTACCTGGGTCCTCTCGCTTGTGAGGTGAGCGCTAACCACTATGCTACAGGGTACCGCTTTCATCCCAGTGCATCTATGCCTACCATTGCTGCTCTATCCTTCTGATAGTATGGAAACACAGGTCATGTAATGTTAATTACTGCAGGTGGTTCCTCAGTCGAACACCTTTACCTCCCTTCCCTGTTCTCCCCCACACCCACCACAAATTCCTCGCTCCATTTCAGCCGCCTGTGGAGCTAAGACTCTTTGTGCGTCATCTCCTGAAGATGAATGGAGTCTTTTAACAGAGTAAGAGACGAGGAGGGCAAAGGCAGGTCAGTGCCGTTCACACAAGGAGTTACTGTACCAGGCATGCTAGACCCATTCCTCGGAGACAAACTCCACACAATTTACTCCTTTTGTTATCACTCAACGACCTTCCTCTTCGGCCGTGCTTCCCAGGGTACTGTAAAGCGTAGTGACTGGGAGTTTTGAGTACTCACTCGCTCTTTAAGGATTTGACAGTAGACCAACAATGGCAGACATTCAAGGAGATCGTGCAAAATTCCCAGCGAGCACGTATTCCTTTGAGGACTAAGAATGCCATGGGAAAGGTGGTCCAGCCGTGGCTAACTAGAGCAGTTAGGGAAAGTATAAAGTCAAAAGAAGAAGCATGTAAAACAGCTAAGGTGAGTAGTAAACCCGAGGATTGGCAGAGCTTTAGGGAATAACAAAGGAGAACCAAAAAATGGATCAAAAGGGAGAAAATAGAATATGAGGGCAAACTAGCGAGGAACGTAAAAACAGACTGCAAGAGTTTTATAAGTATATAAAAAGGAAAAGGCTATCAAGGGTGAATATGGGTCCATTACAGGCAGAGACAGGGGGATTTATAATAGGGTACAAAGACATGGCAGAATCATTAAACAAGTATTTTTCTACTGTCTTCACTGTAGAAGACACTGGAAACATGCCAAAAATAGAGGGGAACCAAGAATACAATGATAGTGAGTAACTTAGGGAGATTAACATTAGTAAATAAATGGTTTTAGGTAAATTGTCAGGTCTTAAAACCGATAAATCCCCTGGACCTGATGGCCTGCATCCTAGAGTTTTAAACGAGGTGGCTACTGAGATAGTGGATGGCTTATCTATGATCTTCCAAAATTCTCTGGATACTGGAAAAGTCCCCATTGATTGGACTTTACATTTGGAAGATTGCAAATGTAACTCCACTATTTAAGAAGGGTGGGAGAGAAAACATGGGGAACTATAGACCAGTTAGTCTGACATCAGTGGTAGGGAAAATTCTTGAGTAGTTAATTAAAGACATCGTTATGGGATACCTGGAAAACCACAAAAAGATTAGGCAGAGGCTTAATGACTTTACAAAAGGTAAGTTATGCTTAACTAATCTTTTAGAGTTTTTTTGAAGATGTATCCAGCAGTTTGGATAGAGGGGAACCAGTAGATGTGGTATATTTAGATTTTAAGAAGGCATTTGATAAAGTGCCACACAAAAGGCAGTTGCACAAGATCAAGGCCCACGGGGTTAATGGGAACATATTAACATGGATAGAAGAGTGTCTAACGGGTAGAAAACAGAGAGTAGGGATAAACGGGTCATTCTTGAATTGGCAGGATATAACTAGTGGAGTGCCACAAGGATCAGTGCTTGGGCCTCAGCTATTTACAATTTACATCATTGATCAAGACGAGGACATTGAATGTAACGTGTCTAAATTTGCGGATGACACTAAACTAGGTAGGAGAGAGATCTGAGGATGATGCAAAAAGATTGCAACAAGATATAGATTGGCTAGGGGAGTGGGCAGGTAGGTGGCAGATGGAATTTAATGTGGGGAAGTGTAAAATTATTCACCTAGGTAACAAAAATACCTAGAATGCTGTATTCTCTGGAGTACAGAAGAATTCGGGGGGATCTTATTGAAACATATAAGATTCTTAAAGGGATGGATAAGGTGGACAGTGAATGACTGTTTCCCCTGGTAGGAGAATCTATAACCAGGGGTCACAGTCTTCAAATTAAGGGTCAGCCTTTTAGAACAGAGTTGAGGAAACATTTCTTCACTCAGGGTAGTGAATTTATGGAATTCACTATTTATGGTAGTGAATTCACTACCCCAGAAGGCTGTAGATGCTCAGTCCCTGATCATTTTCAAGGCTGAGACTGATAGATTTTTTAAAAATAGAGGGATTCGGGGATATGGGGATTTGGCAGGTAATTAGAGTTAGGTCAGAAGATTCAGCCATGATCTTATTGAATGGCGGGGCAGGCCCGAAGGGCCGAATGGCTACTCCTGCTCCTAATTCTTATGGTCTTACGGTTAATCAATGACACAGCCAGAAAGTTACTTAACAGCTGGAGTACTGTAGCTCAGTGGTTAGAGTACCAGTCTTACAAGCAAGAGACTGCAGTTCGATTCCTGGTTGGTGCGAAACCTTGGGCAAATTTTCTTTCTCCACATGCCTAATAATAATCCCTCAAAAAAAATCAATTGGTCACTCAATCTACGACTGTTTATGGGACACTGCTGTGCGAAATTGGCTGCCGCTTTTCGCCCACATATGAACAGTCAATTCACTTTACAGAATATTCTGTGAAGTGCTTTGAGACGTCTGGAAGACATGAAAAGCACTATATCAAATGCAAGGATTATTAATACAGCCAGAAAGTAACACAGAAAGTAATCCGAGATGCTACAGGTCATTTAGTGCCTTTCACATCGAGAGGACGTCCCACCCATGTGTGTAGAGCGCTATATAGAGGCAAGTTGTTGTTGCAAGGAGGGAAAATAGAGGTAACTGTAAAATATCCTAGCTGCAGGGAGTGTGATCTGTGCTTGTGTGTGTGTTGTTTGTGTGCGCGCCTTGTGTCCTGTGTGTGTTTGTTGTGTTGACGTCCTCTTAACCTGAAAGGCACTATACAAATGCAATTTGTTGTTGTTTATTGTGTATGTGTGTGTGTATTGTGTGGGCTGTGTGTTAATAGAATAATAATATAATAATCCTTGAATTCGATACAATGATTTTCACATTTTCTAGACGTCTCAAAGCGCTTCACAGAATATACTGTAAAGTGAATTGACTGTATATTTGTAGGCGAATCACGACAGCCAATTGCGCACAGCAGTATCTCACAAACACTCGTGGATTGAAATAGTCAATTTTTATTATTGTAGCTTTTTTTTTAAGGATTATTATTAGGCGTGTAGAGTAAGGAAATTTGCCCAAAGTTTCGCCTTGACCTGCCTGGATTCGAAACACAGGTTTCGCGCTTGTAAGGCGAGTGCTCTAACCACTGAGCTACAGGACTCCACAGGAGCTGTATAGGAGCGCGAGTTGTTGTTGTTGTTGCGAGGTCAGCCTTTGCTGTGTGGTGGCTGACTGAATGCACTGATGAAGTTGGTGTTAGCGACAGAGTGACAGCCACTCTGTGTGTTTCCAGTTGATCTTGAGAAGCCCATTGTTGAGCGAGAGTTCATAAGATTCTTCTGTTAAGTCATTTTTGGTGTCCAGATGTCAACTTGACTCTGGTGATAATGATTACGAAACTACGCCCCCCCCCCCCCCCCCCCCACCCCCAACGCATGTTGAAATCTGTTCGCGTGATTAAGAATATCCAAATCAGACTGAGAGTTACACAGTTAATAATAATAATAATAATTATTATTATAATCCTTGCATTTGATATAGCGCTTTTCACATCTTAACAACGTCTCAAAGCGCTTCACAGAATATACTGTAAAGTGAATTGACTGTATATTTGTGGGCGAAATGCAGCAGCCAATTGCACATGACAGCGTCCCACAAACAGTTGTGGATTAAAATGACCAATACATTATAGGTTTTATTGGAACGGATTATTATTAGGCGTGTGGAGTAAGGAAACTTGCCCAAGATTTCGCCCTGACCAGTCTCGTTTCGAACACAGGTCTCACTCTTGTAAGGCCAGTGCTCTAACCACTGAGCTACAGGACTCCAGATGTGTATCCCACATGCACATGGAAATGTCCCTGTTTATGGAACGTTCACTCTCTCTCTCCTCTTCCCCCTTACCTCTGAGAACGAACGGACTCCACAGCCTGCTTTTGGAGGGGAGGTAACTGCTGGAATCTAACCAACGAGTGGAGCTCCTGTAGCTCAGAGATTACAGCAGTCGCATTACAAGCGTGAGACCTACATTCAAATCCAGGGCAGATCAGAGCGAAACCTTGGGCAAGTTTCCTTACTGCACACACTTAATAATAATCCCTCAAAAAAAACAATAATAAAAATTGGTCATATCAATCCACAACTATTTGTGGGGACGCTGCTGTGCGCAATTGGCTGCCGCGTTTCGCCCACAAATATGCAGTCAATTCACTTTACAGTATATTCTGTGAAGCGCTTTGAGATGTCGATAAGATGTGAAAAGTGCTATATCAAATTCAAGGATTATTATTACAGTATATTATAACTATTGCTATTGAGATCACTGTCTTGTCAATCTACCCGCTGCTTGCCTGGCTCGGTCCATACTTTCTCATTAGGGCCATGGCTTGCAGGGTTAACAGGAGCTGTGGGAAAAATTATTTGCAGAAGCGAAGAAAATTCAAGGCCTCTCAACATGCGGGACATTGCTGTAGGCAAATCATCTCCTATATTCACCCACAAAACACGCTACGGTCACGTCACTTTACAGTGTGTCCTGTAATATAATATACTCCATGAAACCATTTGAGTTGACTCAATGCCTTGATAAAACGCCATATCAAATGCAAGGATTATTATATGAATACATCTGTGCAGTCAGGTTAAACCACTTGAATCTTAGCCTATTTTCTTTTAAGCATTTTGCTATATTATCGCCTTGTTGTCATTTGCTTCAATGGCAACTGCAGTTAACCGGGCAATAAATGATGTACTGTATTTCGAGCATCAACAACAATAATAATAATCGTTGCATTTGATACACAGTAGTGCTTTTCACATCTTATTGATGTCTCAAAGCGCTTCACAGAATATCCTGTAAAGCGAATTGACTGTGAACAAATGCAACTTGAATTTATATAACTCTCCGCACACAAAATAGTGTGGAGTTCTGCAGCTCAGTGGTTAGAGCACTCGCCTTATAAATGAGGAACCTGCGTTTGATTCCCGATCAGGGTGAAAGTTTCCTTCCTCCACTATTTACCCAGCAGTGAATAGGAACCCGGTTGTGAGTCGATTGGCGGATTGCTTTTCCGGGGTTAATATTCCATAAAAAAAACTATAATTTGGTCACTCAATCACTCAATAATAGTAATAATCTTTGTATTTGATATAGCGCTTTTCACGGTTTCTAGATTTCTCAAAGCGCTTCACAGAATATACTACAAAGTGAATTGACTGTTTATATGTGGGCGAAAGACAGCAGCCAATTGCGCACAGTAGTGTCCCACAAATAGCCGTGGATTGAAGTGACCAATTTTTTGGAGGGAGTATTATTATTAGGCATATGGAGAAGGAAACTTGCCCAGGTTTCACCTCGCTTGGAATCGAACCCAGGTCTCCCACTTGTAAAGTGAGTGTTCTAACCACTGAGCTACAGGACTCCACAATCCATGACTGAAGGCTGGAGTTTTTTTTTACGTAAACCACAGCTGTTTTTTTTGTTGCAGAGTTGAGGTTAAGAGTTTGACTGCTCTTTAATTTGCATTGCAATGGTGTGCAGAAATAATGACTAGGTCAGATAATGAAATCTCCATTTCAAATTTCACTCATTTCCACCGCTTCCCTCTCTTTGCTGCCCCCATTATATCATTTAATATTTTTAATGTTGGGTCTGAAATAGATTTTTGGATTAAAATACCAGACGTTTCAAATCCTCTCCCTATTTTTTTTTCTTCCAGCTCTCAATAAGAATAATCACAGTAGCAATTTCAATCATAAAAAAAACTACAATTTAATCCTAAAGTGCTACATGTGAGCACCTGTTTGTATGCGTGTTGTACTTTACGTGCGTTTGTGTGCACATGTATTGGTGTATGTGTGTGTGTCTGCGTTTTGGTTGCATAGTGTGTGTGAGTTATACGTGGAGAACTGTATCTCTGTGGTTAGCGGACTCGCCTCGCAAGTTTGATTAAGTGCTGAAGCATTGGGCAAGCTTCCTTACTCCACACGCCTCTGTTTATCTAGGAGTAGATGGGAACCTGGTTATTAGTCGATTGGCAGATTGCTTTTCCGGGGGTAATCATCTCTTAAAAAAAGTGGTCACAGCTGTTTGGGTGGACACTGCTGCCGCGTTTCACCCACAAAATATACAGTTAATTCACTTTGCAGTGTATTCTGTGAAGCGTGTGTCTCGTCCCAAAGTGATAAGGCACTATATCAAATACAAGGATTATTAATATTATTGTTATTTATCTTAATAACAATAAACCTTGCATTTGATATAGTGCTTTTCAGGTCTTCTAGATGTCTCAAAGCGCTTCACAGAATATACTGTAAAGTAAAGTTGACTAGATCTGTGGGCGAAAACGCAGCAGCCAATTGCGCACAGCAGTGTCCACACAAACAGTCGTGGATTGAAATGACCAATTTATTCTAGGTTTTTTGGGGACAGATTATTATCAGGCGCGCGTGTGTGTGTGGAGTAAGGAAACTTGCCCAACATTTCGCCCTGACCTGCCTGGATTCGAAACACAGGTGTCACGCTTGTAAGGCGAGCGCTCTAACCACTGAGCCACAGGACTCCACTTCCCCTGAGTATCATGATGGAGGGGTGAGTGTCCAGGTGATATGTTAATCTATTCTTTTATAATGTCTGAGTGGCCCTTCAATACAATACTCAGCCTCTTCGACCGCGCCTATTGCCAGCCCTCCTCTCTCGCTTGCGAAGAACGCAACTCTATTCTATAAAACACCCCATGATGTGAAGTGAACTGTGTGTGAATGCACGCCATCGTCGTTGTTGTTGTTGTAGTGGGGGTGTCTGTAATTAAATGTTTCAAGTGTTTTAAGGGAGGAATGCACCTCCCCGAATGTAAGTCAGGGCCCACTGAGGGGAGAGATCGGGCAGGTTTGTAGGGGAATACGAGGACACAGAGAACATAAGAACATAAGAAGTAGGAGCAGGACCTTCGAGCCTGCCCCGCCATTCAATCATGGCTGATATAAGAGGTAGGGTGGGGCTAGATTGTGGGGGGTCTTTAAAGTAGAGTCATAGCATGGTAGCACTTTACATATCATCGGGAATCTCGGCGATACTTTCAGGCACCAGTTTTGGGGGCTGTTTGTGTAAACTGGCTGCTGTATTCAGCTGTGAATGGGGTGTCTCTGGAGCAGGCTCTCACATCACATCAGCCTCTGGGGGGATCAGAGCACCACTACTACAACAACAACAACAATGTGCACTTGCAATTAGAGTCCTGTAGCTCAGTGGTTAGAGCACTCGCCTTACAAGCGAGAGACCTAGGTTCAATTCCACGCAGGCCAGGGCGAAACCTTGGGCGAGTTTCCCTACTCCACACGCCTGATAATAATCCCTCACAAAAATATTGGTCATTTCAATCCACAACTCTTTATGGGGCTACTGCCGAGCGCAATTGGCTGCCACGTTTCTCCCACAAATATACAGTCAATTCCCTTTATAATATATTCTGTGAAGCGCTTTGAGACGTCTAGAAGACATGAAAAGCGCTATGTCAAATGCAAGGATTATTATTATCATTCCTGTCTTTGTTTTTTTTGTTCTGTCTTTATTTCTTTCATTCTATCTATCAAAATACAGTAAATATATTCTGAAGCTCTTTGAGACGTCTCAATGAAGTAATGAGGCGCTGTATCAAATGCAAGGATTATTTCTTTCTCTCTCTCTTTCTCTCTCTTGCTTGCCTGCCCGCTTTCTCTGTCTCATTCTTTGTGTGTGTGTGTGTGTGTGTGTGTCTGTCTCCTCTCTTAATATTTGTCTCTATCCGTCCCTCTACCCCTCTCTCCCCTCTCTTTCCCATCATTTCTCTTTATCTCTTTCCGTCTCCCTGTTTTCGTATGTCTACCCTCTCGCTTTTCCCCTCTATCTCCCTCCCCGTCTCTTTCTCTCTCTTTCTCTATCACTTTTTGCCCTTCTGTCTCATTGTCTCCCTCTGTCTCTCTACGTCTATTGCTCATTCTTTGTCTCTCTCACTCTCTCTATCAATCTCTCCCTGTGTGTCCTTTTATTATTATTGCTGTGGCAATTCACCCGGTCGGTAAACCGCAGGTCGGTCGAAACAGAACGCGGCGTATCGCGGCGTTCCTGCGAACGCGGCGAGATTTTTTCCGTTTTGTCTCATTTTCACCCGCGTTCCCTTTCGCCCGACGTCCGAGAGCGGAAGAAAAGAAGGGGAAAAAAAACACGTTTTCGGGAGATCTTCCTCCAGTATAAAATGTCGTCTCGCGGAGCGAGTGATGGAGCCAACAGCGTCCTGCCGCAAGCTGCGAAGGATTTTAGCGATTAATGCTACCCTCCTCGCCCTTTTTTTCTCTCTCTCTCTCTCTCTCTCTCTCTCTCTCTCAGTGCTTCTTGCCACGGGGTTTGGCAGCGCCAACGCTGTCACCGTGCCAGCAAATGTCTGCAAAGCCCACTCGGCTGCCAACTGCGCATTATTAGAAATCTGTCGTCAGAAATCCGCAGTTCTTTTACAACGGTTTATACTGTGCTTTACTGGCTGCGACGGGCGGCTGCGCTGTTAACCCTTTTTTTGGTCGGGGGTGGGAGGGGGGGGGAAACAAGGGGACATCAAACGAGAGAAAGAGAGGAGGAGGAAGAAAAATAAACCACACACACACACACACACACACACACAGATGCACTCACGCACACAGATACACACAGATAAACACACACAATCAAAAACGCACACACACCCAAACAAAAGCGCGATTTTTCAAAAATGTTGTTGCGTCACGAAAAAAATACACCTTGCGTTACTGAGGCGCAGGTTGCTGAAAGCCAGTGAGCCACGTTCACTCATAGTTTGCCTCACCCTCCGATTTTGGCTCCTTCCCTTCCTCTTTCTCACTCCCTCACTTTCTCTCTCTCCGTCTCTCCGTCACTCTGTCTGTGTCTGTCTCCCTTTCTCTCACTTTTGTTCTGTCTCTTTCTCTGCCCCATTGTGTCTCTTTCTATCTCTGTCTGTCTCGCTCACGGGCGCTCCCTCTGTCTCTCTCTCTCTCTCTCTCTCTCTCTCTCTCTCTCTCTCTCTCTCTCCCTCCCCCTCTCTTTCTGTCTTTATCTGTGTCTTTTCATCCCACCTCATCTCTTTTCTCTCTCTTTCTCCTGCTTATCTTGATCCTGTAGAGTAGCGGTTAACACGGTCGCCTCGCAAGTTAACCTGGGTTAGCAAGTTAGCACTCGTCTCGCAAGCGAGAACGCAAAACCTGTGGCATGTTTCCTTATACCACACGCCTCTATTTACCTAGCAGTAAGTAGGAACCCGGTTGTTCGTCGATTGGTGGATTGCTTTCCTGGGGTAATAATTCCTCCAAAAAAATGTGGTTACTCAATCCACGATTGTTATTGAGACGCTGCTGTGCACAATTGGCTGCAGTGTTTCAACAACAACAACAAAATTTCATGTCAGGAGTACATCCCGAGGCGCTGGACAGTTAATGATTCAGACCCAGGCTGAGGACTGTGGGGGGGGTGGGGCTGCGGGGGGGGGGGGTGGATGGTGGAGGAAATGGGGGAAGGAGTTGCCGATGGGTCCATCGAAGGGGAGAGTCTTGAGGCGAGACTTCAAGGAGGCCAGGGAGGGGGCGAGGCGGAGGGACTGCGGGATGGAGTTCCAGAGGTTGGGGGCAGAGTGGCTGAAGGCTCGCCCACCAATGGTGGGGAGGGTGGGTCGGTAAGGGGATACAAGGTCACGGATGTAGGGTGTGGCGAGGTCGTGGAGGGCTATAAATGTGAGGACCCACATTTGCACAGTCAATCCTTTTTACAAGAGATTCGGTGAAGCGCTTTGAGGCGTCTCACCAATGTGATAAGGTGCTATATCAAATGCAAGGATTATTAATAATATTATTAATATTATTCCAGAATGTGGACCTCGATGTTGGGAAGCTGTGGTTTGAAGTAAAATAGCCATCAAAGTAGTTAAGCGAAAACTTGATACATTTGGATAGCATCATTCACGTTGAGCGGACGTCCCAAGGCGCTGGATAATAATCCTTGCATTTGACATTGCCTTTTTTACGTCTTCTAGACGTCTCAAAGCGCTTCACAGAATATACTATAACGTGAATTGACTGTATATTTGTGGGCAAAACGCAGCAGCCAATCGCGCACAGCGGTGTCCCCACAAACAGTCGTGGATTGAAATGACCAATTTTATTGTGTTTTGTTGGAGGGATTATTATTGGGCGTGGGGAGTAAGGAAACTTGCCCAAGGTTTCGCCCTGACCTGCCTAGGTCTCACGCTTGTAAGGCGAGTGGTCTAACCACTGAGCTACAGGAGCTCCACATATTATTTACAGAACCCGCTCACTAAATTCCTCCACTTGACCTTCCTCCCCCCCCCATCCCGCTCCTCTCCATAACCTCCATAACCCTACCTACATCCAAAACCCATCTAAAAACCCACCCCCTGCGTAACTCCTGGCTTCAAATTAACTTGGGCGAGGCAATAATCTCTTATGTTTGACATTGCTCGCGCCTACCTACACCGTTGAGAAAGTCGGTGGCTGTGGACGTGCGGACGGACGGAGCAGCTATTTTGCGGGCGAGAGAGGGCGAGCGGTGATGTTTGAAAGTAAACCGCAATAAGCAACCGTCTGGTTTCAGCTCGCCCAATGTTAGAGCTCCCCCCCCCCCCCACCCCATCTCTCAATCACACCTCGCTCTCTGTCACCCTATTGTTGTACTGTCTGGTCACTTCCGTTACGATTCCCCATCTCAATGATCCAGGCAGTGTGTGTGTGTCTGTCTGTGTCTTTTTGGGGAGTATGCGTCTTTGACTGTGTGTGTATATGTTCATGTTTTTGTGTATCTTCCTTGACTATCTGTGTGTGTGTGTGTGTGTGTTCTCATGTGTCTTAATGTGTTCATGCATCTTGTCTGTGTGTATGTTCATGTGCCTGTCTGTGCGTGTGTTCATGTGTCTGTGCTGTGTGTGTGTATATATCTGTGTTTCTTGTCAGTCTATATCTGTCTGTCTGTCTGTCTGTCTGTCTGTCTGTCTGTCTGTCTGTCTGTCTGTCTGTCTGTCTGTCTGTGTGTGTGTGTTTATCTGTGTGTGTGTCTATCCGTATGCATGTATGTATGTCTATAAATGTGTGTGCTTTCGTCTGTATATGTGTGTGTTTGTGTGTATCTGTGTGCATGTCTACCTGTGTGTGTCTGTATCTGTGTGTGTCTATCTGGGCATGTGTGTGTGTGTGTGTGTGTGTTGGATAGCGAGATTCCTATACTTTGTGTTGATAAGGAGCAAGGACGGGTCACAGCCCACACTCGTGCTTTTCACCTGAAACAAATGTCTCAAAGCTTAACACAAAATAGAGTATATTATTGAGTACTAGGGGGTGGGGGGGCGTGGGGGGGCTGGGAGCAATGCCACACAAGCCAACCACCCCAGCCAGCCAGCCTGTCTCGGCATCGCCCATCCCTTAGCATAGCAACGGGAGGGAGTGGCCAATCAATTTAAGTGTATGTGTGTGTGTTGGGGGGGTGGGGGGGGAAGGAGGTAAATTTAGACAAGGAGTGGGGAGGGGGAGAGGAATCCAAGTCAGGATAAAATGGAGGCACAGGGTAAGTGACGCCGAGAGTTAGAAGCTTCTCTTGTTAGTGTACAAAGCGGAACGCTGCCAGCTCTCGCCATCGCCCACACCCCCCCCCCTCCTTCCCTTCACAGCTTCGTGCCAACCTTATCTTTAACCCACCTCCCCCTCCCTCTATCCCTCTCTCCCTCTCTCCCCCCACTGACTCACACTGCAGACGAGACCACCAAATGCAATTTCATCAACCCCCCCACCCAACCCCCCACTCCGCCCTCCACGATTTGCCCCCAAAATAAGACTGAAGAACACACAACGCTACTGAAAGAGTAAATTGGCAGCAGCTCGGCTGGCTGGGGTGGGGGGGTGGGGGGGGGTTTGGTGGTGGGAGAGGGGAGAGCTATTTGTTTCATTGGACATTCAGTGAAAGGGTCTGTGTGTTACCCACTCGCTTGGTACCTTGTTGCCTGTGTTTTTTTTTGCCTTTGGCTGAGTGTTGGAAGGTTGCCCATTGATGTCATGGAAACACTTTGAATCAGTAAGAATGATTCATGTCTCTCTGCCTTCCTTCCTTCCCCCCACCAACCCCCCCCCCCCCCCCCCCCCCCCCCCCTCCCTCCCTCCCCCCCCAGCTCCTCTCCTCTCTCTCACTCACTCTTTCTCTCTCTCTCGTTCTTTCTCGCTCGCCAACACACGCGTGCGCACGCGCTCGCACACAAATTCTCGCAAGCGTAATTTTTCTTTTAACCCTTCTGGCTTTCCACTCTTCTACGAGACACAGCACAGCCCCCACCCTCCCCCGCCCACCCCCTCCCCACACACACACAGAATCTTTGAGTGCTGATCATTCTCTTGCTAAAACTAATGTTGGTGATGGAGAGGGAGAGAGGGGAGACAGGGAGATGGAGGGAATGAAATCATCTGTGTTGTTCATTTCTCCTTCACTCTTTCCCTCCCTTTCTCCTTCCTTCCCTCACTCTCTCTCTCTCTTTCTCTCGTTCTCTCTTTCCCTCTGTCCTTCCTGCCAAGTAAACTGGTAGATTCAGCCTCCTTTGCGCGTTTCAAGAGAGTAGAAGAAGGCTGGTTCATGAATGGAATCACAGAGTCTAAGCTGATGCTACATTACAACACTGGGGGAGTGTTGCGTTGTCAGAGGTGCCATCCTTCCAATGAGATATTAAACCAAGGTCATTTGGCCTGTTTAGGTGGACATAATTCAATGATCCTGTGGCACCACTCAAAAAGAGAAGGGAGTTTCTCTCTCCCAGTGTCCTGGCTAACAATCCCCCCAAATAAAATCAGTTAACGACAACAACAACTTGGATTTATATAGCGCCCTCCACGCCGGACGGTGTCTCAGAGCGCTTCACAATAACGGATCGTGGAACCGAGCCAGGGTGAGGGGGAAAAAGGTGACTGAAAGTGCGGTGGAAGAGAAAGGTCTTTAGCTGAGCACTGGAAGTAGGAAGAGAGAGGGGGGTGATGCGAAGGGAGTTCCAGAGCCTCAGGGCGTAATGGCTGAAGGCACGGCTGCCGATGGTGGAGCGGAGGATTTGGAGGACAAGGAGGAGGCCGGACTCAGTAGAGCGAAGGCAACGGGTGCTATTGTGAGGAGAGAGGTCAAAGAAATAGGGGGTTGTAGAGGAGTGGAGGGATTTGAAAACAAGTTTGAGGATCTTGAAATCGATCTTCTCCGAGACAGGCACAATACAGACAGGCAGTATAGCAAGGACTGGGGTAATCGGGGAGCCCTTTGGGACATCCTCCCACTGATAAATACCACAGTGATCATCAAAATAACCCTTACGTTTGATGGAGCGCTATACTGATCACACCATGGTTGAGATGGTTGCAAAGTGCTTCACCAACATATTGTAAAGCGAGTTGACTGTATATTTTGTGGGTGAAACGCAGCAGCCAAATTACATACAACAGTGTCCCACAACCATTTGTTTACCAAACACAAGGATTATTAATAATCTTTGCATTTTGATATAGCGCTTTTCATGTCTTCTAGACGTCTCAAAGCGCTTCACAGAATATACTGTAAAGTGAATTGACTATATACTTGTAGGCGAAACGCAGCAGCCGATCACTCAAAGCAGTGCCCCACAAACAGTCTTGGATTGAAATGACCGATTTTTTATTATAGGTTATTTTTGGACGGATTATTATTAAGTGTGTGTGTGGAGTAAAGAAATGTGTCCAAGCTTTCATCCTGATCTGCCTGGATTCGAAACACAGGTCTCACATTTGTAAGGCGAGTGCTCTAACCACTGAGCTACAGGACTCCCATTGTTGCTATCAGAAATCTAACGAAATGGACACACATCCTCCCATGTGTGAGCATCACCTCATGGCGTTGCCCTCAACTGAGCCAGTAGCGCTCTCGCCTCTGAGCCAACAGGTTGTGTGTTCAAGTCTCAAGTTGTGGACTCGAGGTTACACTCTAGGATGACATTTCAGTGCAATGCTGGAGAGGTGAGAGAATGTGCTGTATTGTAGGATTGGCTGTGAGTGAGATGTTACCCTGAGCTTCCTCTGTTCAGATGGATGTTAAAGGTCCCATGGAACCAACGACAAGTTTATGATGATTTATTTAGTGCCTTTCATGTTGGGAGGATGTCCCAAAGAACCGGACAGTCTCCAGGGTTTAGACATAATGCTAGGTCTGGGGGATGGATATTGATGGATATTTTTGCTGGACATCACTGCGTGCAAATTTCCCCCGCTGCATTCGCTGGCCAAAACACAGTCACTTCACTTTCCAGCACATCCTGTGAACCTCTTTGAGACATACAGTGTCCCGTAACGCAGTTTTCGCCTAGCAAGAGAGAGAGGACATGGGTTCGATTCCCGGGCAGGCAAGTTTCCTTACTCCACACCCATCTGTTTACCCAGCAGTCAGTAGGAACCCGGTTGGTAGTCGATTGGCGGATCGCTTTCCAGGGATAATAATCCCTCAAAAAAAAAACTTGGTCACTCACTCAACCCACGACTGTTTGTAAGCCACTCGTGTGCGCAATTGGCTGCCGCATTTCACCCACAAAACACACAGTCGACTGACTTTACAATGGACTCTGCGAAGGTCTCAGCGATGTGGTGAGGCACTACGTCTAAAGCAAGGGTTATTAAGATGGCGATATTGTGGTATTTAGCAGAGGGTTGCTCTTGGCTCGTCGGCTGGCTGTGTGTTTGTCACGCCTGGGATCTGACATAGTCTGCTCTTGACTCCTGCTGTCTGCAGAAATTAAAAACCAAGAGTCCTGCTGAAAGCCAAACAAATTGGCTCCGACTGTACGCGTGGCACAAAGAAGTAACTGGAGACTGGACGGAGTGAATGTTCTTACAGGAAGCAACACCTACCTCTCTCTGCGTCGAGATAATGAGGAGGATCGATGCGCTCGATACAACAACAAAATTACATTTATATAGAGCACCTTTCACGTCGGGAGGACGTCCCAAGACGCTCAACAGTCAGAGGTCGGGACCCGAGCAAGCGGGAGGGACAGGGTAGGGAGAAGGGAAGGGAGAGAGTTGGGAGGAGAGGGAGAATTGGGATGTCGACAGAAGGTTCGAAGAGGAGGGTCTTGAGACTGGCCTTGAAGGAGGTGAGGGAGGGAGGGAGGGAGCGAGGTGAAGGGACTGTGTGGTGGAGTTCCAGAGTGTGGGGGCAGAGAGCTGCACCAGTGGTAGGGTGGGTTGGGCGGGGGAACATGTAACATACCGGAGCCCGCTGAATGGAGGGGACGGGACGCGTTGGTTCATATGGAGACAGCAGGTCAGAGAGATAGGAGGGGGCAAGGCCGTGAATGGACTTGAAAGTGAGGACGAGGATCTTGAATTCGATCCTCTGGGGGATGGGAAGCCAACAGAGCCGGGCGAGGGTGGGAGTGATTTAGTCGGATCAGATGGATCAGAGACTGGAAGCCTTCACATTCGAGCCTGTGCTCACTCACAGGGCTGTGAGGATGTGAAACGCACTGCCCAGATGTGAGCATACATGCGCAATCAATTGAAAGGTTTAAAAAAATGCAAATTGAGATATAGCAATAATAATAATCCTTGTATAGCGTATTCTGGAGTCCTGTAGCTCAGTGGTTAGAGCAGTCACCTCACAAGCGAGAAACGTTGGTTCGATTCCGGTCAGGGCAAAACATTGGGCAAGTTTCCTTACTCCACACGCCTCTGTTAGGAGTATGTAGAGACCCAGGTTTAAATCGATTGTCAGATCGCTTTTTCACATTGGTAATAATTCCTTCAAACCACCTTGAGACGTCTCAAAGCCACGGCAAGGCGCTACATCAAGCGCAAGGATTATTTCTGCGACAGTCCTCACGCCGTTGAGACCACTCGAAGCGCGTCGCAGAATGTACCACAAAGTGCATTGCGTGGGCGATATTCATCACCTCCTTTCCCCAAGTCGCGGCTGTGGTCTGAACCGCACGCAAGAGCCACTTGTGGGCAAAGCATTCCGTGTTCACACTGTCCCTGTTCCTGAAAGCAAATTCAGCCGGACGAGTGATAATCCACAGGTCAGCCTCTCCCCATGTTACCAATTTGCCAGACAGTGGGAAGCATCTTGCAAGACTTATCCTCTCAAAACCTCTCCCCAATTTTTGTGGCATCTATTTGATTCCCTGTCACTCAGTGGATTAGCACTTGTGGACAAGCGATATCACAGGGTGTTGGGAGTGAGCGGGGCAGTAGGGATTTGGATTGATCCCCTCTAGGTCTAAACGCCAAGTCAGGGCTTTGATCTTGCTTGCGCACACTCCGTACATTGCTTTAGATGTTACGCTTTATTGGTGTTGAGAAATATTAGGTGCTTAATAATAATATGCTAATAATAAGAAGAAGAATCCTTGCTTTGGATGGGATTCAATAGGGTAAACAGGGACTACGGGTGTGTCAGTGACTCGAGGTCACAGATTTAAAATAGTTTCTAAAAGAAGCAGAGGGGAGTTGAGGAGAAATGTTTTCATGCAGCGAGTTGTTCAAATATGGAATGCGTGGCTTGGAAAGCTGGTGGGAGTCCGATTCCATCAGAACTTTTAAATGAGAGATGGATGGTTATTTAGGGAGGATAAGTTTGCGGGGTTATGGGGAAAGAGAGAGAGGGAGAGAGAGCCGGGGAGTGGGCTTGACTTTGAATAGCTCTTTTCAAAGAGCCAGCACAGACTCGATGGGCCGAATGGCCTCCTTTTGTGCTGTAAAATTCGATATAACATCTTATCACGTCGTCGAGATGTCTTTCAGCGTTTCAAAGCACATACTAGACAATGAACTGTCATCGATGGAGTGACCCAATTTGATTTATTTGTTCAATCATTTCCCTCCTGGTCATGTCAATCCACGACTGTTTGTGGGGACGCTGCTATGTGTGATTGGCTGCCGCGTTTCGCCCACGAAGGAACAGTCAGTTCACTTTATAGTATATCTTGTGAAGCACGGTGGGACGTCTAGAAGACGTGAAATGCAAGGATCATTATTAGAATAAAAATAATCTTTCCATTTGGTAATCACAGTAACACATACATGTGATAGAGAGTTTTATCATGTCCTACCGATGTCTCAAAGTACTTTACTGCGCTTGAGACTTGTAGAAGACGTGAAAAGCGCGACATCAAATTCATGGTCGATTTATCATTTAAATAGGATTGACTGTATTTGTAGGCAAATGTGGCAGTATGATTATGCATAGGGATATCCCACAGACAGCCACAAAACAAGTGACCAATTTTATTGTAGGTGGGGTCGGGGGAAAGGGAGTCAGAGAGTTGTGAGTGGGGAGGAGGGAGGGATGGAGGGATAGGCGAGTGGAAAATCTATTGCTCCCATTTTAGTGCTTGTGTCCAACAGTAGAAGGGAGATAAACGTAGGGGCTGCAAAGAGCTTAGTGTTTCGCATTTGGTTAAAACACTGCACAGCCCCCACGAGTTACATTTCAGGCAGGACTATTTTGAGTGGTTTCACACGTGCTAAATATTTAAACCTCGAGCAGCTGTTTTGCAATCATCTCCTCCATCCGCAAAGGAGATCAGAAGCTCCCTCACTGACACCACCACTCCGCGGACCCCGTCACACGAGGTCAACAGCCGCTAGACTGGGCTCACCCGCAAAGCATACAGTCACTGCACTTTACACCGTGGGCCCCGTGAAGCACTTTGGCACGCGCTTCCGATGGGAAAGGCGCTGGCGTGTCAGCTCAGCTCAGTGGTGGCGCTCTAGCCTCTGAGTCAGAAGGTTTTGTTTCACCCACAAATACACACTCAATTCACTTTACAGTATATTCTGTGAAGCGCTTTGAGACCTCTGGAAGACGTGAAAAGCGCTACAACAAATTCAAGGATTATTATTATTATAAATCTCTGGAACTCCCTGCCTCAATCCCTCCTTCTCCCTTTGCCCCCTCTCTCTCTTTCTCTCTCTGCCCATCATCAAATCTCACCTGAAGACCCTCCTCCTCGACCATGCCTTCGGTCACCAAACCCTCCACCCACATTCCGGCTCAGTATCAAACCATTCCACTGTTAAGTGCTCCGAGAGCTACCTACCCCGTGTGATGGGCGCTGTGCATATACAAGTTGTTGTTGTTGTTGATGACACTGTCATTCATGCTTGTGTTGTTCTTGTGTTGCAGGTAAATTGGAGAGAGGCTCGTTCTCTTATGGGAGGGAAACAAACATCCAGGGCTGTCAGGTCAGTATATTTCATTTTACTTTTTTCAAGTAATTTACATACGCACGCACGCACGCACGCACGCACGCACGCATACAGACACACACATAGGTACACACGCACACAGACACACACATTCACACACATGCAAGCACATACCCTCACACACAGACACACACTCATACTCACTCTCACACCACACACACTTGCACACACATAGACAGACAGAAAGACAGACAGAAATAGTTTGACCCCACCCCCCCCCCCACTCCGCCCCCCCACCTCCCCGGCATCACTGAATGATTGATGCACGTTACGTTTGACCTTAACTGAAGGTGATGGTGTTAACACAGTATTCCTCATGGGATCGCGCTTCAAACAGCCGGGTATTTGAATGCTATCTAATCTGAGCGCAGAGCGATACACGGTGAGTGATTTGCGTTTGAAGATTAGAGAGAGTGAGAGAGATGGCATCTCCCTTTGCCGGCCTTTTTGAGGGGCCGGATTTTGACCTCGGCCGCTAAGAAAGTCGCATTCTTTGACTGATCTGCCCGTTACCAGGAAGGGATCGTATGATTTACGCTGCCGGGTGTCAGTCTGCCTCGGAAGCTAAACCCTCGGCCTTGCGAGTCAGAATGGCTGCAAGTTCAGCCCTGACGTCGGGAGCTTTGAACTCGCGCAGTGTTCTGGGCTGATATGAATGAGTTGGATTGCCGGTGGTGCCGTCCTTCGGATGAGAAGTTAAACCAGGTGTCCTGTTCAGTAGGATTATGCCACTGCAGTAAAATAACATTATGAAAATTTATTTATTCATTTATTTATTGCAGTCAAACGCAAGGCAGATTCCTGGATGTCACCAAGCGTGAAAAGCGCTATATAAATGTAACTTACTGTTGTTGTTGGCCCTACAGCAGCAACAACAACCACAAAATTATGTCTGTATAGTGTCTTTCACTATTCAAAAAGAAAATAGTAATACTACTAATAATAATAATCCTAATAGACCTTGCGTTGATATAACGCTTTTTCACATTTCTATTGGCTGCCACGTTTCGCCCACAAAATACACAGGCAATCCACTTTACAGTACATCCCGCAAAGCGCTTGGCGACATCTCGACGATGTGATGAGGCGCTGTGTACAAAAATGCAAGGTACAGTGGAAGCCCGTTCATCCGGTACCCGTGGGGCCTGGCCATTGCCAGTTAAAGCTTCCACCAGATATTCGGGCGGCCCGCGACCGAAAACCCGCTACAAAAAAATTTAAGTTATTTTAACACACACCATACACACCACACTAGTTAATAACTGATAATAACAGAATATTGTATTGGTAGTTATTGTTAAAACTACTCTCTTGCGCTTCTCACCTTTACTGATTGAGGTTTACAGTCCAGCGATTCTTTTTTAAATGGAGGACGCCAAGTGGGTGAAAAACACGGCAGCGCGATTTTAAAGTCGCGTGACTTTACTAGCTGCAAGAAGAGCCCTAGACTACTAGCGCAAAACAAAATACTGCACCTGCGCGACAATGTGGGTTATCAGCTAGCGTTATCAGCTTGCCGCTAATAAGGCTTAAAGTCGCGCTCCGTTTTTTTCATCCGCTTGGCGTCCTCCATTTTAAAAAGAATCGCTGGACTATAAACCTCAACTGCAGCATCATGGCTTCAAGCGCAGCATCTACCAGCAAAGGTAAAAACCGCAAGAGAGTAGTTTTAACAATAAGTACCCGTATAATATTTTGTTATTCTGTTATTATGTTATTATTTATGCATTTACAAATGCGCCACCGCTCTTGTTCCGGATAAGTTCCAGTTTATCAAATGGGGACTTTTTGGGGGGCGTGCCAGTTATATGGAAGTACCGGTGCGTCGAGTCACGGATAAACGGGCTTCTACTGTATATAATTATTTCTTGAATATTTGAACTTTACCCATTGCCCATAATAAGAAGACTTTATCTCACCTGAAGACTTTATTCACCGACCACGCCTACAGTCACCAGGCACACGTCTCCCCAACTCTGTCTCATACTACGCCATGGTTAATTGCTCTGAGACGTTAGCCCATGTGAAAGGCGCGGTATGAATGCAAGTGGTGTCCTGTAGCTCAGTGGTTAGAGCATTCGCCTTATAAGTGTGAGACCCGTGTTCAAAACCAGGCAGGTCAGGGCGAAACCTTGGGGCAAGTTTACTTACTCCACACGCCTAACAATAATCGCTCCAAAAAAACGTACAATAATAAAATTGGTCATTTCAATCCACGACTGTTTGTGTGACACTGTTGTACACAATTGGCTGCCGTGTTTCCCCCACAAATATACAGTCAATTCACTTTACAGTACATTCTGTGAAGCGCTTTGAGACATCTAGAAGATGTGAAGGAGCGCTATATCCAATGCAAGGATTATTATTATTATATAAGTTGCTGCTGAAACGGGTGTTACGAGATCTGCCTCGAGAAACACTTTCAGCCGGACGATAGATTAGCCCCAATGTTTTGAGAAATTTCAGATGAGATGGGAAAGGTTTTTATGAGGTGATGTGCTTTGCGACTTGAGGGAGTGGTTGGTAAAGTAGAGCGCTTTTTTTTGTTGATGTTGAGGAATCGAATGTATAACAAAACAACAATAGCAATCATTTATCTCAACATTTGATGGAGTGTTTTTTATCAGCTTGTCGAAACCTCTAAAAGCGCTTGGGGGATTGGGGTGGTGTAGTAACTGTGTATTTTGTCAGCTAAATGCCCTGTATATGTGTGAGTATATGCATGGGTTAAATTTGGTCACTCAATGCACGACTGTTTGAGAGACACTGCTATGCGCAAATGGCTGCTGCGATTCGCCCACAAAATACAGTCAATTCACTCAATGATACATTCCGTGAGGGCCTTTGCGACATCCCAAAGATGTGATGGGGATGTACATCAAAGGCAAAGATGAGCATTATTATGACACACAGTCATTGCACTTTACAGTACATCCTGTGAAGTACTTTGGGATCCTCCTGACATGGCAAGCACAGAATCAAGCGCGGGAAATTGGAGTGTGAATAACTGGTGTCCTACTACTGTACCTAGATATAAACAACAACAACAACATTGCGTTTATATTGTGCCTTTCAGGTGGGGAGGAGGGTATTGTGGAGTCCTGCAGCTCAGTGGTTAGAGCGCACGCCTTACACACGGGAGACTCTGGTTCAATTCCTGACAGGTCAAGGCAAAACATTGGGCAAGTTTCCCTATGAGGAACGCCTAAGAACAATAATAGCTCACAATAATTAATTGGTCATTTCAATCCACGACTGTTTGAGGGACAATTGGCCGCTGCATTTTGCCCACAAATATACAGTTAACATTTGAGCCTTGTGCTCACCCACGGGGCTGTGAGGATGTGGAATGCACTGCCCAGATGTGAGTAGACGTGCACAATGAATCGAGAGGTTTAAAAGGCATTTAGGTGCGTGTTTAGATGCATGCGGTTTCATCCACAAAATATACAGTCAATCCACTTTACAGCATATTCCGTGAAGCGCTTTGAGGTGTCTACCACATGAGAAGCGCTATATCAAATGCAAGGATTATTATTACTATTATATAACCCTACAGAATCTCAGAAGGTCTAAGTAACTGAAGCCACTGGGAGTTAGTCTGAAAGGTATTTCTTTTTTTTACCAGAACTAATTTACGTTACTCATCGAACAAGTCTGAAGCGGGTTGCTTCATAGAGAGAGGGGTGGGGAGAAAAAGAAAAAGAGAAAAAAAGAGAGGAAAAACCTTGGCATTTTAACAAGATACATCTGTGAAAACAATAAAAGAAAACCAGTAAAAAAAACACACAAACACACACACAAGGCAAGGATGGATTTGTGCACTGACCAGATGCTGGATAAAACATTTTTTGGGGGTGAAACGAAAATAAATCAGGCTGAAGTCTCAAGAGCAGGACCGGAAGCCAAGTTTCCTGTGTTCAAGTGTTTGGTAATTTCTGAAACTGCTGGCGTCGGCCTCTGTCCCCGGTCGCGCTGTTGACTGTGAGGCTGAATCACGGCAATCCACAGCATTTCTGAACATAATAATAATAAATAATAATCCTTGCATTTGATAGAGCGCTTTTCACGTCTTCTAGACGTCTCAAAGCACTTCACGTCATATACTGTAAAGTGAATTGACTGTATATTTGTGGGCGAAACGCGGCAGCCAATTATGCACAGCAGTGTCCCCACAAACAGTCGTGGATTGTAATGACTTGATTTTTATTTTTTGGGGAGGTATTATTATTAGGCGTGAGTGTGGAGTGAGGAAATTTGCCCACTGTTTTGCCATGACCTGCTTGGATTCGAACACAGGTCTCGCACTTGTAAAGCGAGTGCTCTAACCATTGAGCATAGGACTCCCATGATATGATATACTGCAACATGATGTAATGTAACTTCAGGTGTCAGTCAGTCTAACCTGGTTAGCAACCCTCTTTCACACACTCTGGCTCCCCACTCACCCTGTCTCTGACATGTACTCTCTTGTCTCTCATTCACACTCTCTCGCTCACACACTGTCTCTGACTCACACTCACTCTGTCTCTGACACTCAATCTAACTCACACTCACTCTGTCTCTGACAGTCACTGTCACACTGTCTCTGATGCTCACTCACTCTCACTCAATCTCGCTCACACTCACTCTGTCTCTGACACTCACTCACACTCACTCTCTGATACTCACTCTATGTGTGTCGTTCACACTCACTCACACTCACACTGTCTGACACTCTGTTTCTCGCTCACACTCACTCTGATACTAACTGTCTGACACTCACTGTCATTCAGACACTGTCTGACACTCACTCTCGCTCACACTCATACTGTCGCTGACACTCACTCTCACACTCACTCTGTCGATCCTATTCACGCTCTCTCTCTCTCTATATATTTTCCTCACACTTTCTCTGACCCTCTGTGTGTCTCGCTCACACTCTTTCTCACATTCTCTCCCTTTCTGACTCTTGCTCACTCACTCTCCCTCCCTCTGGCCGTGTCAGGCCTACTGAGGGGAGAGGAGAGGGAGGACGACAGCGGTAGGTTGCGAAGCGCTTTGAGACGTCTTGATAATGCAGTGCGACCCTGTATGGTACACAAGGATTATCATTGTACAAAAATTCCTTTGCCACAACAAAGCTAAGTTTTCTCAGCAGCCGATCTTGACGGGTAACTCAGTGTTGAAACTCAACCCGTAGCTCAGAATGGCTCACAGCGGGACAGGGAACTAATTTGGAACAACAGGCAGGAGAGAGGTTGAGCTGCTCACTCCCAGTCCTCAAAGCCCCCTCCTCCCCAGTCCCCCACACAGCCCAGCCCACCTAGCTTACAGGTTGCCTAAACTCGCCCTGTATTCCCTTGAGTTTGGAAGGTTGAGAGGTGATTTAATTGAAGATGGTACTTGAAATGATAAAGGGATTCGATAGGATATAAAATAATAATAATAATAATAATAATATTCCTTGCATTTGATATAGCGCTTTGCATGTCTTCTAGACGGCTCAAAGCGGTTCGCAGAATGTACTGTAAAAGTGAATTGGTTATATATTTGTGGGCGAAATGCGGCAGCCGATTGAATTGCGCACAGCAGTGTCCCACAAACAGTTGTGGATTGAAATGACCAATTTAGATATTTTTTTTTGGTGTGGAGGGATTATTATTAGGCGCGTGTGTGTGGAATATGGAAACTCGCCCAACATTTCGCCCTGACCTGACCTGCCTAGATTCGAACACAGGTCTCACGCTTGCGAGGCGAGTGCGCTAACCACTGCATGCGCTACAGGACTGTAGCTACACTGCCTCATGCGGTGCGAGGGCGGGTAATTGGGAGTAAGGTACAGATCGGCCGTGATCTGATAGAATAGCGGGTCCAGGCTCGAGGGGCTGAATGGCCTCCCACTGTTCCTATGTTCCTCGCTCTGACCCCCTCCCCCGCCCCCCCCCCAAGGCCCGCTCAGTGAAGATCCTCAGAGTTCCTGAAGCAGTTTGTTCCTCGTATATCCTGTTACTCGAGGTCAAGGCGAAGGGTGGCTGGGTTCAGGGAGCAGATTGCTGCCTGGATCCTGTGTGCTGCAGGTGCTGGGCTCACAACAGGCTGGTGTGTAGCCAATGGGTGACAGAGGAGGATGCAGTGAGGAGTCCCTCTTGCCTTGTGCAGGCCGGCCTCCAAACTGCAGGCAATTTCGTATTGGCGTTTTCAGAGCGTTTTTCGAGCCAGAGAGACGGAGACAGAGAGAGAGAAGGAGGGGGGGGAGGGAAGAGAATGGGAGAGAGAGAGTCAAAGAACGAGACAGTCAGAGAAGGAGAGAGAGAGAGTCGAGAGAGAGGGGGGGAGAGTCAGAGAGGGAGAGATACAGAAGGAGTGATAGTGTGAGGGTTTTCAGAAAAGTGACACAAAAGCTTGCGGATTTTTTGTATACGTTACAGCATTCGCTCGCTCGCTCGCTCACTCGTGAGGATTTGTGTGTTTGGTTTTCAGCAGTTGGGGGATGTTTACAGCAGTGGTTTTAACATCCGCCTTCGTTTTCTTTGTCTGAAAGCTACTTTACAACTTGTTATACATGTACTGTATATATAATATTATTCTTTGCGTTTGATGCAGCGCCTAATCAAGTTGTCAAGACGTCTCAAAACACATCTCAGAATACATTGTAAAGTGAATTGACTTGTGTATTTTGTGGGCGAAACTCAGCGATGGATTGAAATCCACGACTGTTTGTGGGATGCTGCAATTGGCTGCCGCGTTTCGCCCACAAACATACAGTCAATTCACTTTACACTATATTCTGTGAAGCGCTTTGAGACGTCGATAAGATGTGAAAAGCGCTATATCAAATGCGATGATTATTATTGCTATTATTATTGCACGATGAGAAGTGAATCTGCGGTTCCCCATGTTGTTTGACTCTCCCACATTCACTACCACCTCAGCTTCATCTCCTTCCCTGCCAACCGGAGGGCACGGTGGGGAGGGGGAAGGGGAGGGGGTTGGTGAAGAGGGAGCACCTGGCTCACACCTGGTGTCTTTGCTCTCTCACGGGTTGGGTGGTGGGGGCGGAGGTCAGGAAACCTACAATGGTGAGAGAACAGTGGGTGTCGATCAGTGTTCAACCAATCTTTGGCACAAATGCCTGGCTCAGTAAAGTGACTCCCACTCACCTCCGGCTCAGAAGGCTGTGGGCAATAATTGCCACTCTCGTTGAGGCTTTTTTGTGTCTTGAGAAGGTGTTAGTCTGCTTTGCCTTAACCCTTAAGTTTGGAGTCCCGTTGCGTAGTGGTTAGAGCGCTCGCCTCGCAAGCGAGAGGTCCCAGGTTCGATTCCCAGACAGTGCGAAACCTTAGGCAAGTTTCCTGACTCCACACGCCTCTGATTACCCAGCAGTAAGTAGGACCTCGGTTGTCAGTCGATTGGTGGATTGCTTTTCGAGGGTAATAATCCCTCTCCCAAACAAACTGGGTCATTCAAGCCACTGTCTGTGGGCAATTAACTGCCGTGTTTCATCCACAGAATATACAGCGAATTCACTTTACAGTGTATTCTGCACAGTACTTTAGACGTCACAACAACATGATAAAGCTCTACATCAAATGATAGAATAATATATACGTTCTTTATTCTATATGGTGAAGAATCTTCAGACAGTACATTCAGAAGCTGCAGGCTATATAGTCAGTGCCACCACCTATTTGGATGAGACTAAATCGAGGTCTCGTCTGTTGCTCCTCAAAAAGAGCTCTCTCCTAGTGTCCTAGCGACAATCCTAGTGACACATTAAAACCAATCACTTAGTTCATGCCTGTTTGTGGGATGTTGGTGTTGGCAAATCAACTGCCAACTTTCGCCTGCAAACATGCACAGTGACTGTACTTTGCACTGAATCCTGTGAGGCACTTTGCGACATAGCTGTGTAGCTCAGTGGTTAGAGTACTCGCCTTATAAGCGTGAGACCTATGTTTGAATCCAGGCAGGTCAGGGCGAAACCTTGGGAAAATTGGCTTCCACATAACTCCACACACCTAATAATAATCCTTAAAAAAAATTAGATTGGTCATTCAATCCACGACTGTTTGTGAGACACTGCTGTGCGCAATTGGCTGTCGCGGTTCGCCCATAAATATACAGTCAATTCACTTTAAAGTACTGTATATTCTGTGAAGCGCTTTGAGACGTCTAGAAGACATGAAAAGCACCATATCAAATGCAAGGATCATATATTATTTATTATTATCCCTCCCAACATAGTAAAGAGAGAATTCTTTCAAATGCAAATCCTGTTATTATCAGTAGAGGTGCTTTGCCTGAGAAAGGAACAAGCAAGTCCCATCCTTCCCTGTTCCCCAGTGGAATCCGAAACATTGAGAGCACACCTGAAGTAAGCGAGTTTAGTAGTCCATTTATTTGTGTGAATTCTTGCGGGAGACCGGGGAAAGGGGGCGGGCGTGGGGCTTGGTGAAGTGTTTTCACAGGCACGTTTAAGAAATTTGCTCTATGGAATTGCGGTAATGAGTGATAATTACATTAGGCGTTTCTCTTTCCCCCAAGATAAACCTGGAATTCCAAAACAATCATTATAATGATAATGCAATAAGGATAATAATAAGAATTGGAGTTGAGGTTTGGTGCAGCCATGAAGCCGTGATCTAATAAAACATCAGAACAGGCGTGAGGGGCTGAATGGATTTCTCTTGTTCCTAACTTCCTGCATAAGCTTTTGAGATCCATGCAAATGTATGGCCCAATAACTCACTGGCTTCTTCCTGCCTCTTGTTATTCCATATATATCTGGTGGAGTGCTGCAGCTCAGTGGTTAGAGCACTCGCCTTACAAGCGTGAGACCTGTGTTTCAAATCCAGGCGTGTCAGGGGCGAAACCTTGGGCAAGTTTCCTTACTCCACATGCCTGATAATAATGCCCCTCCCCAAAAAACTATAATTAATTGGTCATTTCAATCCACGACTGTTTGTGGGGACACTGCTGTGCGTAATTGGCTGCCGCGTTTCACCCACAAATAGTCAATTCACTTTACAGTATATTCTGTGAAGCGTTTTGAGACGTCGATAAGATGTGAAAAGCGCTGTATCAAATGCAAGAATTATTATTATTATTGGAAACTGTTCATTGAGTGTCTTTGTAGAGTCAGTGCAAGATCTCCGGTTGGAGTCGAGGTTCAAATGTTTCGGGCGGAGGGAGGTGGGGGCTGTCCGGTTTGTCCGTGCGAGACGATGATTGGGTTTGGGATGTGTGTGTATGGGATGGGGAGGGAGAGGGGAAAAGTATTTGCCTCGCACGGACACAGTTTTGCTGGTGGTTACAGTGAAACAGAGTATATTGGGTGCGGCCAGACAGACTCTGCAACAAAATTTATCGTTCGGAGTGAAGTTCTATTAGTGTAAATGCTCCAACAGGGGAACTGCTGTCTGTCGAGCGAGCTGGCAGGTTCCTCAAGACAAACCGTGGATTTAGTGCTGTTGCCAACCTCTCTGCCTCTTTATTTCCACCCCCATTCACTAATTTTCTCATTCCCTCTCGAGGAAACAGTTTCATTTTTTTTCTCTCTTCTCTACGCCGACCATCCCCCTCCACCCCAGGCTCTTCTTCATCTCACACCGTCCTCCCACCCCACGTCGCCTCTCTCCCTCTCCTTTCCTCCCCCCCCCACCCCACTTCCTCTCATCTCTGAGTCAGTAGGTTGTGTATTCAAGCCCTATCTCAGGAACCGGGGGAGTGAGGGAGGGTGTTGGGGGGTGGGGTGAGGGGGGGGCTGCATTGACAAGAATGTGGTCCTTAGGATTTGATGTTAAACTGAGGTCCCATCTGGCAGTCAAATCATCATCATTCTTGCATTTGATATAGCACTTTTCACATCTTATTGATGTCTCAAAGCGCTTCACAGAATATACTGTAAAGTGAATTGACTGTATATTTGTGGGCTTTGAATTCATTGAAATTCTTGTTGTCTTGCAGCTCCATTTTACCATGATGAGAAGAGAGGCTCGAGGGAAGGTAAGTCCAGCCCTCATAGCCCTCGTATCTTGACTCCTACCTCCCCCACCTCCTCCTCTGCCAAAGCCCTCACTCTTCCCTTCACCCTCAAGATCCTGGTCCTCACATTCAAAGCCCTCCATGGCCTCGCCCCACCCTGCATCCGAGATCTCTTTTAGTAGATCTTTATTTAGGGAGAACAGGTCTATTAGGCTATGGGGAGCGGGCAGGGCAGTGGGATTGAATCGCTCTTTTCAAAGAGCTGGCACAGACTAGATGGGCCGAATGGCCTCCTTTTGTGCCGTAAAATTCTATGAATCTATGAATCTCCTAACCCTCTACCAACCTGCCCGCCTCCTCCGCCCAGTGGGCTCCGGCCTCCTCCATGTCCCCCGACCCAACACCCCACCACTGGCGGGCAATCCTTCAGCCACTCTGTTATTTGTTTGGCTGCCATATAATAATAATAATAATCCTTGCATTTGATATAGCACTTTTCACATCTTCTGGACGTCTCAAAGCTCTTCACAGAATAAACTGTAAAGTGAATTTGACTGTACATTTGTGGGTGAAACGCAGCAGCCAATCGCTCATGGCAGTGTCCCACAAACAGTCGTGGATTGAATTGACCAATTTATTATTGTTTTTTGGTGAGGGATGATTATCACTGAAAACCATTTGGAAACTACCTCCACAGAATGATTTACAGTGTGATAACATCATAATAACAATCCGTGCATTTGATATCATGTTGTCGAGACGTGTCAAAGCGCTTCACAGCATAGACTGGAAAGTGGAGTGACTGTGCATTTTGAGGGAGAACATACATTTCAGTAGCCCTGAGCGAGCCCAGGGCAGTGTGGAAAGCTTTGAAAGAGTGTATAACTTGGGGAGCCACACACAGTATAAACTCCGCGTGTGTCTGTGTTGTCAGTGTTGACCGCTCAGCCAGCCTTGTAGATACATTGTTCCTGAGTCAGAGTCTCTTATTGTCAGCGTGGCTCAGTCGATAGCATTCTCGACGGTTCTGGGTTCACAGTCTAGTCTGATGCTCCAGTGCAGTGCTGAGGGAGGTGTTGTATTGTGGGAGGTGCTGTCCTTTTGAATGATTTCTATTATTATTATTATTATTATTATTATTGTAAAGAGTCCTCTTTATGTGATAATAATCCTAGTATTTGATATAGCGCCTTCGAGACGTTTCAAAACACTTCGCAGAATTATCCTGCAAAGTGAATTGACTGTATTTTAATCATAATAATAATCTTTGCTTTGTGTTCGATATAGCGCTTTACATACCTTCTAGATGTCTCAAAGGATCTACAGTAGAAGCCCGTTTATCCAAGACTTGATGAACTGGCACTTCCGTATAAACGGCACGCCAAAAAAAGTCCCCATTCGATAAACCGGAACTTATCCGGAAAAATAGTGGTGGAGCATTTGGAAATGCATAAACAATAACATATAATAGCAGAATATTGTATTTGTACTTATTGTTAAAACTACTCTCTTGCACTTCTCACCTTTGCTGGTAGATGCTGCGCTTGAAGCCATGATGCTGCAGTTGAGGTTTATAGTCCAGCGATTCTTTTTAAAACGGAGGACGCCAAGCGGGTGAATAAACAGAGCGCGTCTTTAAAGCCATATAGCGACAAGCCAATAACCCTCGCTGGTAACTCACATTGTCGCACAGATGCAGTATTTCGGCTTGCCGCTAGTAGAATCGCGCAACTTTAAAATCGTGCTGCCGTTTTTTTCACCCACTTGGCGTCCTCCATTTAAAAAAGAATCGCTGGACTGTAAACCTCAATCAGTAAAGGTGAGAAGCGCAAGAGAGTAGTTTTAACAATAAGTAC
The DNA here is from genome assembly GCA_035084275.1 of Hydrolagus colliei. Classification (NCBI taxonomy): domain Eukaryota; kingdom Metazoa; phylum Chordata; class Chondrichthyes; order Chimaeriformes; family Chimaeridae; genus Hydrolagus; species Hydrolagus colliei. The sequence goes on from CM068742.1 coordinate 152,019,235, forward strand.
CAATACAATATTCTGTTATTATCTGTTATTACTTAGTCTGGTGTGTATGGTGTGTGTTAAAAGAACTTAAATTTTTTTGTAGTGGGTTTTCAGCTGCAGGCCGCCCGAATATCTGGCAGGAGCTTTAACCAGCATTGGCCAGGCCCCACGAGTGCCGGATAAACGGGCTTTTACTGTACTATAAAGTGAATTGACTGTATATTTGTGGGCGAAACGCGGCAGTCAATTGCACATAACAGTGTCCCACAAACAGTCATGGCTTGAAATGGCTAATTTTGTTTGAGGGCATCTTATTAGATGTGCAGAGTAAAGAAACTTGCCCAAGATTTTGCCTGGAATCGAGCCCAGATCTCTCACTTGTAAGGCGAGTGCTTTAACCACAGATCTGCAGGACTCCACTGAGCTACAGGACTGTATTTCTGTTAGCGACAAAGCGTGTCCAATACGCCAAACGTAGCATCAATACATTCATACGGCTAAGTAGCACTTCATCAAATAAGAAAGTGTCCAACCTTTGCTGCCAATCTAACCGTTCCTCCTGCATGTGTAGTTTGTATTTTGTGAGCGGAATGCGGCTATGTCAAATTTAATATTATCATTATTATCACTAAACCCTCTAGTGTATTCCTCTTCTGCAAAAGCAACACTCCAGCCAATCTTCTGACCCATAAATTCACATTACGGTAAATGCTGAGACCAACAATGATCACTTAATTCCCCTCAGGAGCACTTTGCAACAACCTTCTTAGATGCCTGAAAATCCATACCATTTTTAATAATAATAATCCTTGCATTTGATACAGCGCCTTTCACGTCTTCTAGATGTCTCAAAGCGCTTCACACAATATACAGTACTGGGAAGTGAATTGACTGTATATTTATGGGCGAAACGCGACAGACAATTGTGTGTGTGGTGTGTGTGTTTGCCCCCACACCCTCCGCCCCCAAACCCCTCAGTGACAGACGAGCGCACATCAACTGCCGCGTCGAGGTGCCCCCCCGTGGCTTGCGGACACAGCCCTTCATTTAGAAAAGGACTCCCTTTCTCCTGCGATATGATATAGAGTGTCTAGCCCCTCAGTTCTCAGTGGGTTAACCAAAGGCACAAGTAACCGCAGACTGTAATTGGCCTATTTAGGGTGTTTTGCATGTGAATACCCCTCTCCTGAAGCATTACTAAGTCTGTTGTGAATGACGGGGTGATTAGAATTTAGATTAGACGATGAGAGAGTGGGTGTGGGTGGGAGGGTTGGGTGGGTGTGTGTGTGTGTGCGAAATGTTCACTTCGCTGAAAGAACGGTATCATTGGCTGAAAGTTGTTTACGCACAGTGCATACAGTAATAACGGCAAGATTTATTGATCGGAGGGAGAGGATGGAGGGAGGAAGGGAGGGTACGGGTATGGGGGGTTTGGTCGGATGGTGGGGGGAACATGCAAGGGAAAGATGTCAAACCGAGAGTTGAAACAGTGTCCCTTTCCCGAGAAAGATTTTAGTATTTTTTCCTAATATAGTACTTCACTCCCACAAACCTCCAACCCACTCCCTCCCATTCCCCCCTCCCCTTTCCCCCCTCCCCTTTCCCCCCTCCCCCTCCCTCACTCCCTCCCGCCCTCCCCTTCCCTCCCTCCCTCCCACTCAAAAAAAGTGGAGTGTACAAGGCATGATGGGGGGTTTAGTAGTTTTAGTAAGTTTCCGCAGTGAGGTAAGTGTTATTATCGCTCTTTTTGCTCTTTCTCACTCTCTCTCTCGTGGGTGGAGGAATCCTAGACCCTGGGGTGGTGGTGGGGTGGGGGGCTAGGTGCTATGGGACACTAACCTGTATTGAGTTGTTTTTTAGGGATTATTATTAGGCATGTGGAGTAATTGCTGTGCGCAATTGGCTGCTGCATTTCGGCCACAAATATAGTGTCAATTCACTTTACAGTAATATTCTGTGAAGCGCTTTGAGACGTGCCATATCAATGCAAGGATTATTATTATTCAGGAAACTTTCCCAAGGTTGCCCGGATTCGAACACAGGTCTCACACTTGTAAGGCGAGTGCTCTAACCACTTCACTATATTTGTATGCAACGCGGCAGCCAATTGCACACAGCAGAGTCCCACAAACGGGACGCTGAAACAATCAATTTTTGGAGGGATTATCATTAGGCGTGTATGTGTATGGGGTAAGGAAATTTGCCCAAGATTTCACCCTGACCTGCCTGGATTCGAACACAGGTCTCATGCTTGTGCTCTCAGTGGTTAGAGCACTCAGGCGAGTGCTCTAACCACTGAGCTACAGGACTCCACAGTAAAATGCAGAACCATTTAGTGCTCACAAGTGTCTTTTTCTTCCACTTGTTCCTGTTAATGTATCTTTTTACATGCTCCTCCTCGTCAGCCATTAATCATGGGCCATTTTTCATCCCTTGCCTTCATTTCATCACCTCGTCTATTTTTAGTTCAGGCCCTTTCTCGTCTTCCACACTCTCGCTTTGTCTCACCACACTCTTGCTTTCTGTCTCTCGCTCACATACACTCTCTGTCTGACTCTCACACACGGACACACTCGGTCTCTCACAATTTCTCTGCCTCTCACACACTCTCTCTCACGCACACTCTTTCGCTGTCTCTCACATTCACTGTCTCGCATTTCTGTTTCACGCACACACACTGCCTCTCAAATAAGCCCTCTCACTCTTCACTCACTCGTCTCACACACTGTGTTTCGCACATACACTCTATCTCACTCTCTCTGTCTCTCGCGTACTTTCGTTATCTCTCTCACAGGTACTCTCCTCCTCTGTCTCTCACACACCCTCTCCATTCCCTCTCTCTCTTCCTCACAAAATACTGCTTGTCAAACCTTCCCCCCAACTCCTCCCTCTGTATATCAACTGTCGCTCTGTTTATGGCTCTTTGTCTATGTTTGTGTGTGTATATGTCCCACTCTCTCTCTCTCTCTGTATCTAGGTCCTTGTGCCTCTCTGATACATGAATTGCAATGGAACAACAGCAACTTACATTTATGTAATAATAATAATAATCCTTGCATTTGATATAGCGCTCTCTATGTCTTCTAGACATCTCAAAGTTCTTCACGGAATATACAATAAAGTGAATTGACTGTACTTTGTGGGAGAAACGCAGCAGCCAATTGTGGACAGCATTGTCCCACAAACAGTCGTGGGTTGAAATGACCAAATTTATTATTTTTGTTTGAGGGATTATCATTAGGCGTGTGGAGTAAGGAAACTTGCCCAAGGTTTCGTCCTGACTTGCCTGGAGTTGAACCCAGATCTCACGCTTGTAAGCCGAGCGCTCTAACCACTGAGCCACAAGACTCCTTTGTATCTGGCGTCTGGTCTCCCAGAGCGCTTCACAGTGGCAGAGTCTGACCACAAGTGTTGTCTCTAAAAATCCCACACAGCACAGCAAACCTGTAGATTTTATGAAGTATTTGAGTTCCGTCTCTTCAGTCAGTGTTAGATCCCCTTGATATCGCATGAATTTCCAACTAGAAATGATTGAACTCCAAATGACAAATGGTCGGTGGGGAGGATCCTGTTGTAAGCTGCAAATCATCCAGAACTCTGCGGGCCGTGTTCTCTATTGCTCCAAGCTTCGTGACCCCCTTCTCCCCCATCCTCGTCTGACACCATTGGCTCCCCATCACCTAGAGGATTCAATTCAAGATCCTGGTCTGAAACAATGACTGTCCAGCGCCTTGGGACGTCCTCCTGACAAGTGTCATTTTGTTGAACATAAGAATTAGGAGCAGGAGTAGGCTCGAGGGGCCGGAGCAGGCTCGAGGGGCCGAATGGCCTATTCGGCCCCTCGAGCCTGCTCCGCCATTCAATAAGATCATGGCTAATATTCTCACCTACCTCTGATTACCTGCCCTATCCCCATATCCCCTAATACCTCTATTTTTCAAAAATCTATCAGTCTCAGCCTTGAAAATATTCAAGGACTGAGCATCTACAGCCTTCTGGGGTAGTGAATCCCATAAATTCACTACCCTCTGAGTGAAGAAATATTTCCTCAACTCTGTTCTAAAAGGCTGACCCTTAATTTTAAGACTGTGACCCCTGGTTATAGATTCTCCTACCAGGGGAAACAGTCCCTCGGTGTCTACTTTATCCAGCCCTTTAAGAATCTGATATGTTTCAATAAGATCCCTCCTAATTCTTCTGTACTCTAGAGAATACAGCCCTAGTTTATTCAACCTATCCTCATAGGTCAGTCCCCTCATCCCAGGAACTAACCTAGTGAATCTACGTTGCACCCCCTCTAAGGCAAGTATGTCCTTTTTTAAATAAGGAGACCAGAACTGCACACAATACTCTTGGTGCAGTCTCACCAGGTCCCTATACAGTTGCAGCAAGACTTGCCTACTTTTATACCTTTTGAAATGAACGCTAGCATGCCGTTCGCCTTCTTAGTTGCTTCCTGCACCTGTAAACTAACTTTTTGGGACTGGTGTACAAGGACACCCAAATCCCTTTGAACACTAACACTATCTAACTTCTTCCCCTCTAGAAAATAATCTATTATTTTATTCTTGCTACCTAGGGGAATAATTTCACACTTGCTAACATTGAATTCCATCTGCCACCTACTTGCCCACTCCCCTAGCCTATCTCTATCTTGTTGCAATCTTTTTGCATCATCCTCAGAGCTCACTCAGCTACCTGGTTTAGTGTCAACTGCGAATTTAGACACGTTACATTCAATGTCCTCGTCCAGATCATTGATGTAAATAGTAAATAGCTGAGGCCCAAGCACTGATCCTTGTGGCACTCCACTAGTTACATCCTGCCAATTCGAGAATGATCCGTTTAGCGTTACTCTCTGCTTTCTACCCGATAGCCACTCTTCTATCCATGTCAATATTTTCCCATTAATCCCGTGGGCCTTAATCTTGAGTAACAGCCTTTTGAGTGGCACCTTGCCTTCCTAAAATCCAAATATACCACATCTACTGGTTCCCCCTTATCCAACTTGCTGGATACATCCTCAAAAAATTCTAAAAGATTAGTCAAGCATGACTTCCCTTTTGTAAAGCCATGTCGGCTCTACCTAATCTTTTTATGATCTTCAAGATATCCCATAACTACGCCTTTTATTAAGGACTCAAGAATTTTCCCTACAACTGACATCAGACTAATTGGTCTATAGTTTCCCATATTTTCTCTCCCACCCTTCTTAAATAGTGGAGATACGTTTGCAATCTTCCAATCAATGGGGACTTTTCCAGTATCCAGAGAATTTTGGAAGATTATAGACATGCCATCCACTATCTCAGTAGCCACCTCCTTTAAAACTCTAGGATGCAGGCCATATGGTCCAGGGGATTTATCGGTTTTAAGACCCGACAATTTACCTAAAACCATTTCTTTACTAATGTTAATCTCCCTAAATTGTTCGCTAACATTATCTTCTTGGTTCCCCTCTATTTTTGGTATGTTTCCAATGTCTTCTACGGTGAAGACTAGGGTCCATCGATATGGAAATTTTCCGATATCGATCTATCAGTTTGCCCATATCGATATATACCGATATATATACCGGGGTTTTTTTGTCCTGCACATGCGCACGCGCATTCCGGTGTGCGCACGCGCATTCCGGTGTGCGCACGCATTCGGATATCGACAAGGTAAGTTGAAAAAGTCCGCATTATACCAATATATACCGATATATCGATATATCGCCAGACTCGATATATCGATATTTGTGATATATTGATTTTTTTTCGAGATATCGAATTTTTAGATATATTGATATTTTTTAAATTCCGATATCGACATATCGATATGAAAATTATATCATAGATTCATAGATTCATAGAATTTTACGGCACAAAAGGAGGCCATTCGGCCCATCTAGTCTGTGCCGGCTCTTTGAAAAGAGCGATTCAATCCCGCTGCCCTTGCCCGCTCCCCATAGCCTAATAGACCCGTTCTCCCTAAATAAAGATCTAATTCCATTTTAAAAGTTGTTATCGAATCAGCCTCCACCACCTTTTCAGGCAATGCATTCCAGCCGAACAACTCGCTGAGTGAAAAAAATTCTCCTCAGCTCCCCTCTACTTCGCCTTAAAACTATTTTAAATCTGTGACCACGAGTCACAGATTCGCCCACGAGTGGAAATAGTTTTTTTCTATTTGCCCTGTCGAAACCCCTCATGATCTTATAAACCTCTATTAGGTCTCCCCTCAATCTTCTCTGCTCCAGAGAGAATAACCCTAGCCTATCTAGCCTCTCCTCATAGCTGATATAACCGATGTATTGATATATCTCTGGACCCTAGTGAAGAGTGTAGAAAAATACTTGTTTAATGACTCTGCCATGTCTTTGGCCCCTGTTATAATTCCTCCAGTCTCTGCCTGTTGAGCTCCTGTAGCTCAGTGGTTAGAGCACTCGCCTAACCGTGAGAGTGCTCACAAGCGTCACAAGCGTGAGACCTGTGTTCGAATCCAGGCAGATCAAGGCGAAACCTGGGGCAACTTTCCTTTCTCCACATGCCCAATAATAAAAAATGATAATCCGTCCAACAAAAAAAACACGCAAAAAAAATTTGGTCATTTCTATCCATGACTGTTTGTGGGACACTGCTGAGCGCAATTGGCTGCTGCGTTTCGCCCACAAATATACAGTCAATTCACTTTACAGTATATTCTGTGAAGCGCTTTGAGACATCGATGAGATGTGAAATGCGCTTTATCAAATGCACGGATCATAATTATTATTATTATTTTTATTATTGTGATTGTATTTCGGTGAAGTGAGCATCAGATGCATTCGGAAGCCCAGCTCCGCAATGGTAGAGTCAAAGTTGAACAGTGTTTGTCACCTCACCAAGCATCTGTCTGTTCCCAGTGTTCTGTTCCCGGAAAAGAAAAGTTTTATTTTCAGGCACAGAGCGGTTAAGATGTGGAATATCCCGCCATGAGCTGTTGTGGTTGAGACACAATCCGTCCGTGTGAACTCTCAAAAGGGAACTTAGAATGGAGTCCTGTAGGGTAGTGGTTAGAGCGCTCGCCTGGCAAGCGAGAGGACCCGGGTTCGATTCCCCGGTAGGGCCAAACCAAACGGTTTGCAGGTTTCATTACATCACGTGTAATGTACATCTGTTTAGCCAGGGGTAAGGAGGAACCTGGTTGCTAGTTCAGTGTTGAATTGCTTCCCGGAGGTAATAATCCCTTTAAAGAAAAGAACGATAATAAATTGGTCACTCAATTCACGGCTGTTTGTGGGATACTGCTGTGCGCGATTGGCTGCTGCGTTTCATTCACAAAATATACAGTCAATCACTTTACAGTACATTCTGTGAAGCGTTTTGAGACGTCTTAAGGACATGATACTGTATTAGAGGAGTCCTGTAGCTCATTGGTTAGAGCTCTCGCCGAGCAAGGGAGAGACCTGGGTTTGATTCCCAGTGGGGCAGAACTTTGGGAAAGTTTCTCCACATGCCTGATGATATTCCCAACTAGCTGCCATGTTTCGCCCACATATCTGTAGTCAATTCACTTCACTCGTGGAGTCCTGTAGCTCAGTGGTTAGTGCACTTGCCTTCGATCCACAACTGCTTGTGGGACACTGCTGTGAAATAGGCTGCCGCGTTTAGCCCACAAATATACAGTCAATTCACTTTACAATGTGTTCTGTGAGGCGCTTTGAGACGTCCAGAAGATGTGAAAAGCATTATATCAAAAAAATTAAGGATTATTATTCTGTGACGCGCTTTGAAACGTCTAAAAGCCGGGAAACGTGCTACATGAAATGCTGGGTTTAAGGATTATTATATCAAATGCAAGGATTATTATTCTAATCCTTTTATTCTTATTTGAATGCAGGTTGGGCATTCAAAGGGGAACTAGGGCTAGTTTTGTTTCAGACTAGTTGTAAATTTGGCGTGAGCAGGGGGCAGGAATGCGGAGGAGTGAGATTACCCGACAGGTGGAATTCTGACGAGATAACCCGCAGACTCCCGGTCTCTGTACTTGTCAGTAAAAAGAATCCATTGGAGCACTGTCGAGACGTTTCGAGGACGTGATAAGGCTGTGTCTTGAAGGATGTCATGTCAGGCTGGCACAGTTGATAGCAACTTCTCGTGAATCAGTGGGTCGTGGGTTCAAGCCTTCACCAAGCTCCGCAACCACATCACGCCCACCCTCGCCCGGCTCCATTGGCTCCCCATCCCCCAGAGGATCGAATTTAAGATCCTTGTCCTCACTTTCAAGGCCATTCACGGCCTTACCCCTTCCTATCTTTCTGACCTACTCTCTCCCTACGGACCTGCCCACCCACTCCGTTCAGTGGGCTCCAGTCTGCTCCATATTCCCCACCCTACCTTCGGTGGATGAGCTTTCAGCCTCTCTGCCACCACACTGGAACTCGCCCCCACACGCTGAAACTCCATCCTACAGTCCCTTCATCTCGCTTCCTCCCTTGCCTCCTTCCAGGCCAGTCTCAAGACCCTCCTCTTCGATCGTGCCTTCTGCTGCCCTCTCAACTCTCTCCCTCCCTTTCTAACTCTCTCCTCTCCTAACTCTCTCCCTCCCCTCCCCTCTACCTTCCCCTCCCTCTTGCTCAGGTCCTGATCTGATTGTTCAGTGCCTTGGGACGTCCTCCCGACATAAAAGATGCTCTAGAAATGTAATTTTATTGTTGTTGTTAACGTTGGATGCCTGAGTTCCAACAAAGTTTTAGAGGGAGGTGGAGTGGGTGGGAGAGTGAGTCGAATATTGCGATACATTAAACCAAGTTAAACCAATATTATTATAATAAGCTGACTCGATGTTTGATCCTTGCCTTCATAATTTTTTCTTCTCTCCACCCTCCCCCTCTTTCCATCTCTCTCTCTATTTCCCTCCTCTCTTTCCCCAAATTTCCCTTTATCTCTCTACTTCCTCCCCCTCTCTTCCTTCCCCAACTTTCTTTCTCTCTCCCCTATCTCCCTATACTTTCCCATCTCTCTCTCTACCTTTCTCCCCCTCTATTCCCCTCTCTCTCCCTCTCGCTCTCTTTTTCTCTCTCCCCCTCCCTCCCTCTCTCTCCCTTTTCTCTCTCTCTCTATATATATTTATCTCTCCGTCTCTGCCTCTCTCGTTCACTCTCCTACTCCCTCAACTCTCTCCCATTGCCTCCGTCCTCCTCCTCCATCTCTCCCCCCATCCCTCCGTCCTGCTCCCGCATCTCTCTCCACTTCCCTCCCTCCTGCTCCTCCCTCTTTCTCTCCCTCTCCCTATCTCTATCCCTGTCTCTCTCTCAATTACAGTCGAGTCTCATGGGACCTGACATGGGGATGGGGAGCCCAGGACCCCTTTCAACCCCAGGAACCAAACCAGGATCACAGTATTACCCATATTCCAGCAATAATCCCAGGAGACGACCAATACACGACCCCTCGCTCGGTGAGTGCCGTTCCACGTTTTACTTCCCTCTTTCGCAGACACTCTCACCTTGGAGTCCTGTACCTGGGTGGTTAGAGCACTCGCCTTACAAGCGTGAGACCTGTGTTCGAATCCATGCAGGTCGGGCGAAACCTTGGGCAAGTTTCTTTACTCCACACGCCTAATAATAACCCCCCCAAAAAAAACACAATAATAATAATAAAATTAATACTAATAAAAATTTCAATCCACGACTGTTTGTGGGATGCTGCTGTGCGCTATTGGCTGCTGCATTTCGCCCCTAAATATACAGTCAATTCACTTCACAGTATATTCTGTGAAGCGTTTTGAGAAGTATCATTCTTGATCATTCTAATTCTAATAATTCTTGCATTGATATAGCGCTTTTCACGTCTTCTAGATATCTCAAAGCGCTTCACAGAATACACTGTAAAGTGAATTGGCTGTATGTTTGTAGGCAAAATCCTTACCCTTCAAACAAACACCCTCCATTAAAACAAATGATAATAATAATCATAACTCAGTTACTTGAATCCACGACCGTTTCTGGGACGCTACCGGGCGCGATTGGCTACCGCATTTCAGCCAATCACAAAATATGGCATGGCCTTGGTGAGACCGTACCTGGAGTATTGTATGCAGTTTTGGTCTCCTTACTTAATAAAGGACATACTTGCCTTAGAGGGGTGCAGCGTAGGTTCACTAGGTTAGTTCCTGGGATGAGGGGACTGACCTATGAGGATAGGTTGAATAAACGAGGGCTGTATTCTCTAGAGTACAGAAGAATTAGGGGAAATCTTATTGAAACATATAAGATTCTTAAAGGGCTAGATAAAGTAGACACTGAGGGACTGTTTCCCCTGGTAGGAGAATCTATAACCAGGGGTCACAGTCTTAAAATTAAGGGTCAGCCTTTTAGAACAGAGTTGAGGAAACATTTCTTCACTCAGAGGGTAGTGAATTTATGGAATTCACTACCTCAGAAGGCTGTAGATGCTCAGTCCTTGAACATTTTCAAGGCTGAGACTGATAGATTTTTGAAAAATAGAGGGATCAGGGGATATGGGATAGGGCAGGTTATCAGAGTTAGGTAAGAAAATCAGCCATGATCTTATCAAATGGCGGGGCAGGCTCGAGGGGCTGAATGGCCTACTCTGCTCCTAATTCTTATGTTTTTATACAGTGACTCAATTCAAAGTGTATTCTGTGAAGGGCTTTGAGACGTCTCAAAGGCGTGATAAGACGCATCAAATGCATGGATTATTACCATTATGATTATTATTAAACAAAATCCGTAAATTTAAATACTTTGAGGGCAAAATATCACCGACTCGTTCATACTTAAAACAGTCAGTAACTTTCCCAAACACCAACTGTCCTAACTGCGAGAGTTGTTATGGTGAATGGAAATATAACAAAATAATGATAATAATTCTTGCATTTGATATCGCACTTTTCACATCTTCTAGTAGATATCGAATGCAAGAATTATTATTGCTGTTGTTGTCGCCGTTTCCCGCTCTCTCGGCACTAACATGGTAACTTGTTGATGTTCACAGAGGGGCCGCCGAAAAAGGTCCGGAAGGTTCCGCCCGGCTTGCCGTCTTCAGTAAGTTGACTCGCTCTATCGCTGCGCTATTAACCTGTGCCCTGATCAGTCGACGTTGTAGAGTTGCTATGGCAATCTGCCATTGGTAACCCCCCCCCAACCCTACCCCCTGCGTGTGTCAGTCTTGGGGCTGGGTGATCTTGGCTCACTTCGAGGTGTGAGAGAAATTGTGCGTCTTAACAGTGTCACAGTGTACACTGCCTTTGTAAGTGTGTATTATGTACAAGTTGGGTGTGGAGGTTGCGGTGGGAGGTGGGGGGAGAGGGCAAAGACAACAACAACAACTTGGATTTATATAGTGCACTCACTCACTTCACGCCAGACGGCGTCTCAGAGCGCTTCCCAATAACGGATCCCGGAGCCGAGCCAGGGGGAGGGAGAAGAAGGTGACCGAAAGCGCGGTCGAAAAGACGGGTCTTTAGCCGAGACCTGAAAGTAGGAAGAGAGGGGTTGAGGCAAAGGGAGTGAGGGAGGGAATTCCAGAGCCTCAGGGCGTAGTGGCTGAAGGCAAGTTAGAGGTACAGATCTCTGATCTCTTTAAGCGCTCTGAGACGCAGTCTAGACTGTGGTGGGGTGGGGGAGGGGGGGGGGGGGGGGGTTGGTGGAGAAGGTGGGGGGCACTAGGCACTGTCTAAATCCAAGTTGTTATTGTCTATCTGATTGAATGGTGGAACAGGCTCAAGGGGTTGAATGGCCTATTCATGTTCCTATGTCCTGACGTGCAAGGCACTACACAACCGCAAGTTGTTGTTTTTGTTCCTAACTTGTTCATTCAGGTAGTACAGTACTGTATTTGTATAATATTATAAGCTTTTTTTTTACAGTCAGCCAAGTCTGACACCTGCTGAAATCCATCACTGTGCTGTGCACAATTGGCTGCCGCGTTTCGCACGCAAATGTACAGTCAATACGCTTTACAATATATTCCGTGAAGCATTTTGAGACGTCTAGAAGACGTGAAAAGCACTCTATCAAATGCTAGGATTATTATTATTAAGAGTATCTAAACAAGACTGATATTTCCATGCATCCCACCGACATAGGACAGTAATGTCCACATACATCACATCAATTAATAATAATGATACTTGCATTTGATATAACATTTATATATTTAACAGTGTGAGACTCTTTCCCCTGGTTGGAGAAATTATAACTATGTGGTCACACATTAGAGGTTAGCCTTTTCGTGCAGAATTGAGGAAACACTTCTTCACTCAGATGGTAGTGAATTTATGGAATTCTCTACCCCAAAAGGCTGTAGATGCTCAGTCCTTGAACATATTCAAACTGAGATGGATAGATTACTAAAGGGTAGAGGGCTTAAGGGATATAGGGTTTAAGGCGGGCAGATGGAGTTAGGTTAGAAAATCAGCCGTGATCTTATTGAATAGCGGGGCAGGCTCGAGGGCCTGAATGGCCTACTCCTGCTCCCAATTCCTATTTTCCTATGACTTATGGAAAGTGATGTCAAGCTTTATAGAATATAAAGTCTTGTACGGGACTTAGACAGAGGAATGATTTAGGCAATTATATGATTTCTGCAAATCGGACTTCATGAAATCATAGAATATTAGAGGACAGAAAGCAACCATTCAGCCCATCTTTGAAAAGAGCTGTCCAAGTCAATCCCACTTCCCCACTCGCTCCACACAGCCTTGCAAACCTGTCCTTCCCAAAAAGCTATCATGCGCAGGTTTTATTGTCGTTGTATTTTTTTAGGGTCAGTCGGCACATCACTGAGCTTCAGGCTCTCCAAACCACACTGAGAGTTCCACGCACTTAATAATATAATTAAAAAAGTAATAAACCTTGCATTTGGATATAGCGCTTTGGATGTCTCAAAGTACTTCACAGAATATACTGTAAAGTGAATTGACTGGATACTTGTGGGCGAAACGCGGCTGCCACTTGCAGTGTCCCACAAACAGTCGTGGATTGAAATGACCAATTTTATTATTGTATTTGTTTTTGGAGGGATTATTGTTAGGGTGTGCGGAGTAAGGAAACTTGCCTATGGTTTCGCCCTGACCTGCCTGGGTGCGAACATAGGTCTCACGCTTGTAAGGCAAGTGGCTCCAACCACTGAGCTACAGGAGCTCCACTCCATATATGCCACCTCCACGTAGAAAGTTCCCTGTGTCTGGAATAGGATGCACATTCCTCTCTCCCTCTTCCCCCAGAGAGAGAGAGACGCACCCTGCTCACCTAACCCCGGAGAGCATTAGGCGCAGGTTGGCGAAAATGCCGGACCCCAGAGTGTGTGCGTTGGGAGTTTCACAGCTGAAATACAACAGCGCGCTTGTCTGTCAAGCTTTCCCGCTGCTTATCCATCATTAGGACTACCCCAGCTGTACGTAGGGCTCGCGCGTTTGCGGGGGTTTAATGGGAAGAATTGCCGGTGCCAGTGACCGACGATCATTTGCGTCTGTCAATCAGTGGCGTTTTGCACGTCAGCGATATTGAGCAAAATACAAAACTCGCCAAGATAAGGAGCTGAGTATTTGGAGCGTGCCGAGCTCTGTCTGGAACTTGCCTCCGCTCCCCGCGACTTTTAACACTTGCCTGCGTTCACCCGCCACGTTTGGCTGGGGAATGGCTGCTGTTTATCCCCCTATTTGGCTGCCTTGGCTCCCTGCATTCTCCCCAAGCCCCAGCCAAACAGGAATCAAATACTCCATCTGAGACTCAACACAAGAAAATAGTAAACAGGGAGCCTTTTTGTTAAGCTCTCACAAACCACAAACTCGGTGGAGGGGAGGGAGAGGTGCGTGTGCATGCGTATATATGTGTGTGTATGAGCGTGTTTATGTATGTGTTCGTTCGCGCGTATACGTGTATATGTTGTGTTTTTGATGTGCGCATGCATCCGTGTGTGTGCATTGTATGTGTGTATGTTTATGTGTGCGCACGTATATATGTGTTTGTGTGTGTATGTGTTTGTGGGCGTGCTTGTATATGTGTTTGTGTGAGTGCGTGTGTGTTTCTGTGGGTGCCTGTGTGTTTGCATGTGCGCATGATGTGTGCGCGCCTGTGTGTGTTTGTGTGCACGCATGATGAATGTGTGTGTATGTTTTGTGGATATGTGTTTGTGTGGGTGTGTGCGTGCGTGTGTGGGGAATAAAAATTTGTAGGAATCCATCCTGCCTTGTACACTCAGCAAGGATTGGGTGTAAATTGGCATTGGGGACCTCGTAGTTTGCTGGGGTAACAGCTTGAATCGAAACAGCACTTTACTGTATAGTAATAATAACAATCTAATAATACTTGTATTTGATATAGCGCCTTATCACATCGCAGAGACACCTCACCCACAAATATACAGTCAATTCACTTTGCGACGTCGATAAGATGTGAAAAGCGCTATATCAAATGCAAGGATTATTATTATTAAAACTGAGCAAGAGAATTGGAGGGAAAGGGGGAGGTTGGGGATGTGTTGTAGAATGAGCGAAAGAGCGAGACTGTGAAAAGATGTTAAGGCATCACTACACGTTTGGCAATTGCTTTGTGATGAATGTGTTGTGTGTCCCCTCTCTGTTTTGCTTCAGCCATTATTTACAGTTCATTTTGTCTCAGTGGAGACTGGGGGAGATGGAGGGGGGTAATGGGGGTGGATGGAGGAAGAGGAAGGTGGGGGGCTGGATGGAGAGGAAATAAAGAGATGTATGCATTTTGAATAAAAGTTACATAAGCGTTCCTGGTTTATTTTTAAACGTTTAATGCTCTGTTAATAATGAGGACAACTCCAGCTGAGCCCAAATCCTGGTTGCAGATAGCGGAAAATATTTGCTTGGCTCTGCTCGAAACTGTGAGGATTGAGGAGCGGGGAAACAACTCTAAATACAATCCTTCTCATTTAACGATGGAATATTTTTTGTGGCATTTCATTCAGCGCCTTTCACGCCGGGAGGCCGTCCCAATCGTTCGACGGTCAGAAAACCTATAGCAACATAGAAACAGGAGTAGGCTATAGCCTGTTCCACCATTTTATTATAATAATATCAGTAATAATCCTTGCATTCGGTATAGCACTTTTCACATCTTCTAGACGTCTCAAAGCGCTTCACAGAATATACTGTAGAGTGAATTGACTGTATATTTATAGGTGAAACGCAGCAGACAGCTGTGGATTGAAGTGACAAATTTAATATTGATGTTTTCTCTTGAGGGATTATTTTCAGGCGTGCAGAGCAAGGAAACTTGCCCAAGGTTTCGCCCTGGTCTCTCACTTGCGAAATGAGTGCTCTAACCACTGAGCTTCATGGCTGACCTTTATGTTAAGTCCAGTTACGCGCCCTTGCCCCGTATTCCTTCGTACCCCGACCTAACAAACATCTATCTGCCTCCGTCTTGAAGACATGAATGGAACCAGTGAGAGTTCCAGATTTACACTACCCTCTGGGTGAAAAACACCCTCCTAATTCCACTCCTAAATAGGCCAGAGCTCTAATTTTAAGATTATCCCCCCCACTTGTTAATCAAGATTATGCCCCAATTAAGCAAATTGTTCTGGATTCTCCCAAAGGAGGAAATAGTTTATTGAGGGAGCGAGACCGTGAAGGGATTTTAAGTTGCTCCCACATGTTGGGCAATTGAAATTGGCACTCTTTTGAGTCCTGTAGCTCAGTGGTTGGAGTATTTGCCTTACAAACGTGAGACCTGTGATAAAATACAGGCAGATCAGGGCAAAACCTTGGGCAAGTTTCCTTACTCCACACGGCTAATAATAACCCCTCCAGAAAAAAACAATAATGATTGGTCATTTTCAATCCATGACTGTTTGTGGGGACACTGCTGTGAGCAATTGGCTGCTGCTTTTCGCCCACAAATACACAGTCAATTCACTTTACAGTATATTCTGTGAAGCGCTTTGAGACGTCTAGAAGCCGTGAAAAGCGCTATATCAAATACAAGGATTATTATCATTATTATTTATGGTGTTGATGTTGTGACCAGAGATGAAAGTGTGACCACCAGACTGACACACTGGCCTCTGTCAAGTAAAACTCCTCTCTCACTCCTTGACTGTTTGTGGGACACTGCAGTGCACAACTGGCTGCCATATCTCGCCCACAAAATAGTGTTACAGTTGCATCATTCCACCGTGTGTATCCTGCGACATCTGCTAGACGTCTCAAAGCGCTTCACAGAAAATACTGTAAAGTGAATTGATTGTACATTTGTGGGCAAAACGCGGCAGCCAATAGCGCACAGCAGTGTCCCACAAACAGTCGTGGATTGAAATGACCCATTTTTCTTAGTGTGTGTTTTTTTGGACGGATTATTATTAGGCGCGTGTGTGTGGAGTAAGGAAATTTGCCCAAGGTTTCGCCCTGATCTTACCTGCCTGGATTCGAACACAGGTCTCACACTTAAGGGACAGCGCTCTAACCACTGAGCCACAGGACTCCAGGATTAATATTACCTCAAAACACGGCTTAAAATCCCTCGTGTTTGTCTCTCAGTTAATCCCCAAGTCAGTCCCGTCTCATCGCACTTTTAACACTCGCACACCCTCACCCCCCCACCTCTCCCCTCCCCCCACCGGATCCATTTTGACAGTGACTCCCTCGGTTTACGCCAATTAAGCTCTGCTTTCCCCCAATGTTAAAGCCGAGGAGACAGTGTGCAGTGAGTGAACAATCTCCCAGCCTGGCTCGCTTCACCATGCACTGGTGCCCAAATACATTCACTCATCAAGTGTAACTAGCATCAGAATCACTGTGAGGAGCAGTAAATAAATGAGCAGCTTCAACCACTGCATTAGTCATGGAGACTCGCACATACACCCATATAATACTCTCACACGTTAACATGGACCATCAGACAACAGGTGAAAGAGTCATGTAGACTTGGTAGTGGTTTGAGCGCTTATCTCGCAAGCGAGAGGACCTCGGTTTGATTCCCGGACAGGGCAAGCCGTTGGGCAAGTTTCTCCACCCGCCTCTCTGCCGTTTACCGAGTAGGAGCACTTTTCCCAATGTGTCTTTGTTTTGAAAGAATGATAGTAATTTGTTCACTCGATCCATGGCTGTTTGTGGGAAGCTGCTGTGAGCAATTGGCTGCTGCTCAGTTTCGTCCACAAAATATGCAGTCAATTCCCCTCACGGTCTATTCTGTGAAGCGCTTTGAGATGTGGTAAGGCGCGATGTCAAATGCGAGGATGATGATGATGATGATGATTATTATGATTATTATTATTTTTCCAAGCAGCGAAGGCAGGTGTTGGCACGGGAGTGTGTGCGTGGGGAGAGGTGGGGGTGGGGGGAGATGAAGGGAGGTGGCTGGAGATTGAAAAACTGGATATTAAACTCCACGGGCAGAGAGAGATAGCCAAATAGCTGTTACCTGACACACAGCCAAGTGACAGAGGAAGAATCTCTCTCTCGCTTTCTCTCTCTAGACAGAGACACTAGAAGGGAGAACGCAGTGATTTGATGGTGTGTGAGTGTGTGTGTCTGTGTGTGTGAGTTGGATGGGGGGGTGAGGGGGTGCTAGGGTGGTGAGGCTGAGAAGGAAATGAGAAGCAGCTACATAGATACATTAATACATGCCATCAAGACTGTCAAATGTAGTTTGTCACACTGAGAAATAAAACCACAGATATTATTTTTTGCACCAACCGACCACTTGTCAGCTCCATAGATAGCAATCTATGCAAATGTCAACATCCTCACTGCTCTGCCCTTTCCTGAAATTGCATTTCATTTCTCATGGTGTGCGTCTGTGTGTGTGTGTGTGTGTGTGTGTGTGTGTGTGTGTGTGCGCGCGCGCGCATATATAGAAATCTTACCGAGAGCTGCTAAGATATTTTTTCCCCCTCCGCAACAGAGGCTAAGGAAGGGTCAACTAGAAACGAACCCAAGTTAACCACCGTTTGCGGAGAGGCTCTGTGCAAATCAGCTGCCGCACCTACTTCACACGCAAACACACAACAACAACTTGCATTTATATAAAGCGTCCCAGAGCGCTTGAGCACACAGTCACTCCACTTTACGGTTTGTGGAGTCCTGTGGCTCAGTGGTTAGAGCACTCGCCTTACAAGTGGGAGGTCTTGGTTTCGATTCCAGGCAGGTCAGGGCGAAACCTTGGGCAAGTTTCCTTACCCCATGCGCCTAATAATAATACGTCCCCAAAAATAACTATAATAAATTGGTCATTTCAATCCACGACTGTTTGTGGGGACACTGCTGTGTTTAATTGGCTGCTGCGTTTCGCCTGCAAATTTACAGTCAAACTTTACAGTATATTCTGTGAAGCGCTTTGAGACGTCTAGAAGACGTGAAAAGCACTATATCAAATGCAAGGATTATTATTATTATATCCTATGAAGCGCCTTGGGGGTGTCGTCCCGATATAAAAGACCAAATACAATGAGTGTGTTATTATTTATTGTTATTAACAGCCTCTCCTAGTGTTGAGTGGTGGGGTCGGATGCTAAACAGGGGAGAAAGGGGAGGTGGACACAGGCGCCGCCAAAGAGAAAGGAATTAGGGTGGGATTGACAGATAGATAAAGGCATGGAGTGTGTGGGCGCAGTGCAGAGATGATTGAGGCAGAAGAATTATAACAATACTAACCTTTGATATACCAATATTAACAGCGATAGGAAGTCTCAAAGCGCTTCCCAGGCTGTACGGACTATGGGACGCTACGCCACTCTTACCAACGCAAGTCCTATGTGTCAACGTTGATATGCTCGACTAAAATGTAGTGACTGTGCTGTGCGTTTTTTGTGGGTGAACAAAGTTGTCAGCTTGCGCGCGGCAATGGGGATAGATGTGAGTACGTTTTGTGGCAATTGTAATAATAATCTTTGCATTTGATATAACGATTTACACGTCTTCTAGACGTCTCAAAGCGCTTCACAGAATGTGCTACAAAGTGATTTGACTGTATATTTGTGGGAGAAGCAGCCAATTGCGCACAGCAGCGTCCCCACAAACAGTCGTGGATTGAAATGACCAATTTATAATTCGTTTAATTCGGAGGGATTATTATTAGGCGTGTGGAGTAAGGAAACTTGCCCAAGGTTTCGCCCTGACCTGCCTGGAATCGTACCCAGGCCTCACGCTTATGAGGCGAGTGGTGCTCCTAACCACTGAGCTACAGGACTCCCAACGATGGAATAGAAGGGTTAAGGGATCAGGAGACCGGCGGTTGGGTGGGTGATGGTGGTGGGGAGGGGGCGGGGTTTGGGTTGAGATGGAATTGGCGGGTTTGGGAGGAGGAAAAAGGTCTGCAAAGGGAGTTGGGAGATGAGCCGGGCCTTGGGAAGTCTTTGTGGGATGAAGTCATGGAAACTCAGCTGCAGTACAGTATTCCAAAAATGTCCACTCCAGGGAGCGTTTGAGAGAAACCAAAATGTACAGACTGTTTTTCCTCCTCGCCCCATCTCCACTCCTCCAGCATCGGGTACAAGGCCGGTCGGGTCAGGTTGTGTGTTTGTGTGTGTGTGTGTGTGTTGGGGGGTAACGGGACGGAAGGAAAGGCGAGGGTGGATTGGAACCAAAAAAGCTTTGTTAGTTCCTGTTTTTTAGGGTGACTAGGGATCGCTGTGTCTCTAGGGTTGGTTGCTGTCTGGAATGTGTGTAGCAAGTTGTTGTTGAAGATCCAAATTGTTTCACTCAATTGTTCCCTATTTATCAGTCATAATTCACCTAGAATAACCCTCTCCCTCATCTCTCTCTCTCTCTCTCTCTCTCCCTTTCTTTCCCTCATCCCCTCGGCAATTTAATGGGGAGGGGTTGGCGATAGGTGGATTCTCGTCAGACATTTGCTGTATTTTTAATCATAATAATATAATAATCCTAGCATTTGATATAGCGCTTTTCACATCTTATCTTATCAACGTCACAAAGCACTTCACAGAATATTCTGTAAACTAGATTGACTGTATATTTGTGGGTGAAACGCGGCAGCCATTTGCACACCACAGTGTCCCACAAACAGTCATGAAATGACCCAATTTAATTCTATTATTGTGATTTTTTGCACGGATTATTTCCGTCGATTGTGGAGCAAGGAAACTTGCCCACGGTTTCGCCCTGACCTGCCTGGATTCGAACACAGGTCTCACGCTTGTAAGGCGAGTTCTCTCACCACTGAGCCACAGGAGCTCCACTATTGCACAGAAAAGCCAGAAAATAAAAAGGAATAATAAATAATAAGTAAAAGTCCTTACATTTGAGGCTGAGTTTTTCCACGATGAATTCCCTCAAAGTGCTTCACGGGATTTTACTGTAAAATGTAGTGACTGTTTTTTTTCAGATGGGTAGCTGAATTTGCACACAGTAAAATCCCACAAACCAGCCATGAAGTGAATGATCAATTTTATCTGGGGGGGGGGAATTGTTGGCCAGGACACCTGGAGAGATAAACTCCCTGCTCTTTTTGAGGAACTCTCATAATAATAATAATAATAACAAAATAGCGCTTTTCACTTCTTCTAGATCGATGGTTGCCCACCCGAACAGGGCAGTCAGGACCTCAGTTTTAACGTCATATCCGAAGTGCGGCACCTCCAAAATGACAGCGCTCCCCTCCCTCCAGCACTGCACTGGAACTTAGACTATAGCTTATACTATAGCGTTTGATGTCTCCACGCAGGGGCTTGAACCTTACAGCCTTCTGACTCGAGAGACGAGAGAGCTACTGACCGAGCCAGGCCGACAACACAAGGCACATCAGGGCGCTGTGTCCGTCCGATCACAGTGCATGTTAGGCAGGAAGTGTCTTATTGTCTTATTTATCCTCAAACAGACAACAGCGAGGGACATTAAAACGTTTCACCTTTGATTTTCAAGCTGCCATTTTAAGTACCGCAGTAATATGGGATGGATAGACGTGGGGTGAGGGGTGGGGTGGGGGAGAGATATACAATAGAATTTACATTTACACTGTCTTTCACGTTGAGTTTTGTGTTATACACCCTCGCATTATAATGTGCCGGTTTGGCGGGACTGACGAGCGAACAGGGGGGTTGGGGGAAATGTATAAAATTCGCCCCCACCCCCCCACTCTCCCCCCCACCCACCGCTTGTCACATTGTGAGAGAACCAGGATTTCACATGAGACGTTAACTCGAGGTCTCATCTGTGCCTGTTCATGAGGAGCATAAAGATACTTGAGTTCCCGGCCAACAATCCCCTCGTTCACATCGTGGCTATTTTGTGGGTCACTAACTGTGCGCAAATTAGCCGCTGCATTGGCCTACACAAAAGAAATAGTCACTACACATTACAGCCAGCCCCAGGAATCACTTTGAGACGTCCTTTTGATGTGAAAAATGCTGTATCAAACTCAAATATGGTATTATTATTAGAAGAGGTGAACAGCTATATCAAATGCAAGGATTATTAATATTTTTATAAAATCCCAGGCTTGTAAAAAACATAATATAATAATAATAATCCTTGCGTTTGATATTGCGCTTTTTACGTCCTCTAGACACCTCAAAGAGGTTCGCAGAATATACTGTACTGTACGAGTGAATTGACTGTATGGTTGTGGGCGAAACGAACGTGCAAAAACGCTACCTCCCCTTCACTCCACGTCGCAAGGAGGGTCTGTCGCCTCAGTGCCCGGACAGTCTGTCCTGATCACCGCGCTCTTTGACGTGAGGAACCGTGTGTTAAATTCGGCGATAGGGCGTCCGCAGGCAGAGGGCTCCTTGCTCAGTGCTTTGAAGTGTTTTGAGTGTGCTCAAGCGCCACCTTAAGCCCTGTCACGGGACTGCAAGCCAGGCTCCTGGTCACCATATCGCTCAGACTTATGCTCTGGGCGAACAAGAACTTGTCAGAAGTGATGCGTGTGGGCATCACTTCTGACAAGGACCAACTCACCGACAGCTTGCCCTGGACTGTCGACTATTGTCCTATTTTACATGGAATCTCGCCATTCCGGCTGACTGTGAGAGGAAAAATTAATACCATTATAATTCACTGCTGTTTTGTGGGACGCCGCCATGCTCAATTGGCTGCCGCGTTTCGCCCGCGAACGGTACAGTCGATCTCGCCTTACAGTAAATTCTGTGAAACGCCTTGCGACGCCTCAAAGACGCGATGAGGTGCGATATCCAATGCTAGGATTACTAGAGTTGTTGAGAGTAATTGGGAGGACACAGCCTGCGATCGAAGGGAGGTCATTTCAGAAGAATCTGCGGGAATGTTACTTCAGGGAGCGAGTGGTAGATTTGTGGAATAAGCTCCCAAGGGAGGTGGTGGAGGCAGAAAGCGTTGCTTCTGTCAAGAACAAATTAGATAGGATTTCTCTTAGGAAAGTAGGGATGTTGTGGGCGAAACACAGCAGCCAATTGCTGTGTTTCGCCCTCAAATATATAGTCAATTCACTTTACGGTATATTCTATGAAGCGCTTTGAGATGACTAGAAGACATGATAAGGCGCTATATCAAATGCAAGAATTATTATTACTGTATAGACGGGTCCTGCAAATAGAGTGGAATTCACAGACAGAAACAGTATGTTCGACAAGTCGCCAAACACTTAATGTTGACATGGAATGACGCATGTTATTTTTCACTTCTTTGCTCTTTAAACTGTCTCTCTCTCTCTCCTCCCCAACACAACAGGACGTCCCTGTTAATCTCATCAATTTGGTTGGAGCCACGGACTGGCCCTCAGTGGCCGCCTTTTGGTTCTAGTCTGTGATCCACCTATTATCAGGAGGTGCCATTGACCAGCTGAGGAAATATTTGCAGCCCACTCAAGTTAGGTCACTCTCTGTGTCGATCTGACTCTCACTCTGTCTCAAACTCTCTCTCTTTGTCTCAATATCTCTCTCTCTCTCTCTCTCTCTGTGTATCTGTATCTCAATCTCTAAACTCCCTCACCCCCACTCCACCCGACTCCTCTCTCCCTCACACAATCTGACTCAGTTTCTCTCAATTTCTCCCTCCCTCTCTTTGGCTCAACTTATTTCTTTGTTTCTCTCACTCTCAACTATTGTGGAGTCCTGCAGCTCAGTGATTAGAGCACTCGCCTTCTAAGAGTGAAACCTGGGTTCGAATCCAGGCAGGACAGGGCGAAACCTTAGGCAAGTTTCCTTACTCCACACGCCTAATAATAATCCCTCAAAAAAAATTGGTCATTTTAAACCACGACTGTTTGTGGGTCGCTGCTGTGCGCAATTGGCTTCCGCGTTTCGCCCACAAATGTACAGTCAATTCACTTTACAGTATATTCTGTGAAGCGCTTTGAGACGTATAGAAGATGTGAAAAGCGCTATGTCAAATGCAAGAATTATTATTTATTATTATTATTATTATTAATACTCTTGTCTCTCTCTCAACTTCTCTGTCTTGTTGTTCCTGTTTCATTCTATCATCCTCTGACTCTATGTCTGTCTCATTCTCAGACACCCATATCAGATGTTAGGGTTAGAGATCTCACCAGTGCCCTGTTCATGTGGGCACTATTTAAAAAGAGAACAGAGTTTCTGTCTCCTGGTGTCTTGACCAACAATCCCATATAAAATCAGTCGTTCACATCAGGGCTGTTTGTAGGATGTGGCTCTATGCCCAAATGACACTTTGCATTCGTCTACAAAATACACAGTCACCACTTTACAATGTAATCCTGTGAAGCGCTTTTGAGACGTCCTCGCGATGTAATAAGGAGCGGATTCAAATGTGAGGATTAATACTATTATTTTATGGGTTTTTTCGGTCAGCCGGGTGTCTTAACACATGGGAAGGCCATCGCCATGCTTATAATAATAAATAATAATACTTGCATTTGATATAGTGCCTTATCACGTCTTCAAGAGGCCTCAGAGACATAGATGCAGATTATTTGAGTGTGATATAGCTATCTACTATTCGTTCATCAAAACCTCTTGATTTTCTGCTTCCCCAGTTAGTGCTGCTTTGGCCTGGGTTAGATAACGAGGGATGAGGAATGTATCTTGTGAATGTATTCAGTATCTCTGTGGGTTCCATGTGTCGGTGGGATGCAGGGAATTCTCAGTTTGGGTTGGATACGCTTTAAGGATGGTGACGGGTTTCCGCAGCCTGACCCCCACACATCCAAATTGAATGGAGAAGGTTTGGATGATTATTATTTCAATCTTTGCCTTTGATAACACCGCCTTATCACGTCTCAAAGCGTTTCACAGGATATACTGTCAAATGAATTGCCTGTAGCTTTTAGGGGCGAAACGCGGTAGCCAATTGCCCACAGCGGTGTCCCACAAACAGTTGTGGATCGAGCGACCAAATTATCATGAACTTATTTTGAAGGAGTTATTACCCTGGGAAGAGCGATCTGCCAATTGACTTCACAACCGGTTTCCTACTCACTGCTAAGTAAACAGAGGCATGTGGAGTAAGGAAACTTGCCCATCTTTTCGCCCTGTGTGGGAATTGAACCCAGCTCTCTCGCTTGCGAGGCATGTGCTCTAACCACTGAGCTACAGGAATCCATAATACTCATGATGTGAGAGAAATAGTGTTGAAACTCGGAGAGCATTTCCCCCTCTCCACCCCCCCACCCCGAGAGAGCTAATACTAGGCGGAGTTGTTTTTAATGTGTGGTTTGTGGGCTTGGCTTCTCGTTTCGCCTTTGGATGCTCTCGTACATACAAAAGCTGTGGTTTGCATCCAGTCTGAAATGCAAAGTGATTCACTTTTGAGTAGGCAGAGAAAAGAAGCCATCCCAATCCTCGGAGAGTGGGGGTGGAGAGGGGGAGTTGGGGGTGGGGGTGAAGTTCACAACGTGGAACTCGCAGCAGATAAATCTTGTGGTGGGAGCAGAAATCATCGATGCATTCAAAGAGAATATCTTGTTCAGACGGGAGGGAGAAGGGAAGAGAGTGGGTGTGAGAGAGGGGATTCGGAGGGGTGAGGGCGGGCCTGGAGAATAATAACCTCAATCAGCCTTTAAGAGTGGACATCGACTGAAACGAAAATAAGGAGCAGGTGTAGGCCATTCGGCCCCTCAAGCCTGCCGGGGGCAATCAATAAGATCATGGCTGATCATCTAATGTAACTCCACCCACCCGCCTTATCCCCATATCTCTTAATCCCTTTATCCATAAGAAATCTGTCAATTTCAGTCTTGAATATGTTCAAGGACTGAACATCCACAGCCTTTTGAGGTAGAGAATTCCATAAATTAGCAGGTTATCAAATGCAAGGATTGTTATTATATTAGTATTATATCTTATCGAGCAGAGCAAATTCTAGAAGAAGGCGTGGCTCAACAAATCGACAGTCACTACACTTTGCAGCAAAACCCAGGGAATCTCCTGCGTGCAGGGCCAGCCATAGAAATGCAAGTTGTGTTTCTTGTTCTTGAAGTGCTTTGAGCCACTTTCCCGACTTGGAAGGTGCTAGAGGGCAGGTCGAAGTTCCCTCACACCACACATCTGATAATAATCCCTCGAAAAACACCAATAATAAAATTGGTCATTTTCAATCCATGTCTGTTTGTGGGGACGCTGCTGTGCGCAATTGGCCGCCGTGTTTCGCGCACAAAAAGTCAGTTCACTTTACAGTATATTCTGTGAAGCGCTTTGAGACGTCTCGAAGACGTGAAAAGTGCTATATCAAATGCAAGGATTATTTCCATCCCCCAGTCCCTCCACCTTGCCAACTCCTTGGTCTCCGTCAAGTCAAGTCCCATCTCAAGACTATCCTCTTCGTTGATCCCATCGGCAACTCCTAATCCCTTCCTTCCCTCCCCCCACCTTTCCCCAGCTCGGGTCTGACACAGTGACTATCCAGCGCCTTGGGACGTCCTCCTGACGTGAAAGGCACTATACAAGTGTCATTTTGTTGCTGTGTTATATGAATGTAGGCCACGTAAGCTCAGAGTCCCAACGCGGGGCTTGAATCCACCACCTCCGAGACGAGAGCGCTACCAACTGAGGAAAGCTGCCAGCCTCGACCCGAGGCACTGGAAGCAGGACCCGTGGCCATTTTTATTTCACGGGCCTGTTACTAAACGTGGGCATCTGATGTTTTTCGACACGGGGCAAGATGTTATAATGGGGTCAGGCAAAATTGACCCGACATTTCACAGATGAACCTTTCCTCCACCCACACTTCTCTCTCCAGCTTCTTGATTTTTAGCTGCAAATTAACTTGTAAACAAAGCATGAAAGTGCCGTAAAGTATTCATTACCCTAAGCACTGAACTGCTAAATTGATAAATCTTGGGATTCCGCGCTGGGCTATTTTGCACTCGGAATTTCACATATCCTTTATTCTGGGATTTGATTTCACACCGCTATCACACACTCTCGCTACAATAACGCCTACATTTGATAACAGCGCCTTACGCATCGGGAGAGAGAATGGAAACAATAGTAAAATCGGTCACTTCAACCCACGACTGTTTGCGGGACACTGCTATGCGCAATTGGCTGCCGCGTTTCGCCCACAAAATGTACAGTCGATTCACTTTACAGTCAATTCATTTTGTGAAGCGCTTAGGCATCTAGAAGACGTGAAAAGCATTGCATCAAATGCAGGGATTATTCTTATTTTAGAGTGATGCTCAGAGTTTTCCTGTAAAGTGTGGTGACTGTGTTCTTTTTGAAGGCAAACACGGCAGCCAATTCCCGCACAGCAACACCTCATATGCAGCCATGAAGCGAGTGACCGGGTGAACTCAGTTTAAAGTCTCATTTAAAGGACGTCACCTGTGATAATGCAGTGCTCCCCCCAGTACTGCACTGCCCTCGTCGGCCTAGACCACGGGAGATCAAAGTCCCAACGTGGGGCTTGAACTTATGACCATCTAGACCATTCTCTTAGTATCTATCTATGTGTGTGGGACATTGCTGTGTGCTAAGGAGGGGGAAAGAGGTTAGGATAAGGATTGGCAGGCCCGGTTCATTAACTTCCATCTCTGTTTTGACAGTTACTGCACAACTGTTTGTGGGACATTGCTGCCAAGATGTTGGCTGCCATGTTCGCTCACTCAGTTACTGTGTAACAACATCAACAACAACAACAATTTGCATTAGAAATTCACTTGGAGTCCTTTAGCTCAGTGGTTAGAGCACTCACCTTAAAGGGTGAGACCCGGGTTTCGAATCCAGCCAGGTCAGGGCGAATCCTTACCCCACACACACGTCTAATAATAATCCGTCCCACAAAAAACACAATAATAAAATCGGTCATTTCAATCCACGACTGTTTGTGGGGACGCTGCTGTGCGCGATTGGCTGCCACATTTCGCCCACAAATTATACCGTCAATTCACTTTACAGTATATTCTGTGAAGCGCTTTGAGACTCCTAGAAGACGTGAAAAGCGCAATATTAAATGCAAGGATTATCATTATTATTATTATCCATCTCAGTCTTGAAAACATAAATAGATCCAGCATCCACAGCCTTTTGGGGGAGAGAGAGCGAGAGAGAGCTAGAGAGAGAGTTCCAGTTTCCCACTGTGCCTCGTGTGACTAGCTTAACCACTTGTTTTCTCTCTCGCTTATCGGATATTAGCCTCTGCAATTTAGGAGTAATTTGATCCACTGGGAAACCGTGTTGGATTCATACAGTGGGCAGCCTGCACTGTGCAGTAGGTTCATTGCAATGGGGGTGGTTAGATGTCAAAATTCCTATCAACCATTCCAACTAGTTCATTCTTCCTACTCTGTTCCTGTTAACCCTGTAAGTCACTAACCCTTGAGCTGTGGATTCAAGGCCTAACCCCACCCCACTCCTGCACGCCCATCCTTGCATTGGGACTTTGAACTTGAACCTGGGGATGTTAAAACAAGAGAAGACTTTTCATCCCATCCAGCCTTCGTTCACTAGTTCATTGTAACCACAACAAATTGCATTTGTGTTATGCCTTTGAAGTCGGGAGGACGTCCCAAAGCTCCGGACAACGAGGGGTTTGCGCACGAGCTGGAGATTGGGATGAAAGATTGGTGGACGGCAAGGGGGATGGAGGAGGGAGGGTAACCTCACATTTAAAGTCCTCCTCAACCTCGCCCCACCCTACATCCATGACCTTCTAACCCCTTACCAACCAGCCCGCCCCTGCGCTCAGCAGGCTCCGGCCTGCTCCACATCTGCCTCACCATTAGCGGGCAAGCCTTCAGCCGTTCTGCCCCCAAAGCTCCAGAAATCCGTCCCGGGGTCCCTCCATCTTGCCCCCTCACTGGCCTCCTTCAAGTCCCACCTCACGACTCCTCTTCAATGATCAAAGGCACGGTTGAACATCTTGTGATGGGCCTTGAAGGAGGCGAGGGAGAGGGTAATGGCAGAGGTGGCTCTAGGATAGAGTTCCAGAGATTGGGGGCAGAGAGAGGCTGAAGCTGAAGGCCCCATTGCCGATGGTGGGGCAGGTAAGATGGGGGATGTGGAGCAGGTCAGTGCCCACCGAGTGGAGAGAGTGGACAAGCTGGTGAAGTTTTAATTGGTCACAGAGGCAGTGAGGAGCAAGAGGGTGGAGGATATGGGGAGCCAGTGAAGTCAGACTTTCACCCGCACATTCTCTCACACACACTCCGACGCACACCACTCACGCACACAAACCTCATGCACGGACACTTTCCCGCACGCACACTTTCCCGCACACACAGACAGATGCACGTACACACTCACCCTATCACACACGCGCGCAAACGAAGAACACAAACTCACACTTTCAATGTAAACCCACTCATACACGCCCCAACTCAGTCACGCACGCACACACATACACACACACAAATCAGCTATCAGCTCATATAAAAGTCTCTGGCCTCTGTGAGTGAGTGGTTTTATGAACTTGCGCGTTTAACGATTCCCTACAAAGAATTGTAGCCCGTTTAGATTACAGCAGACCATTCTGTCCATAGAGCAAGTCTAGCTAGTGCTCACCCCGCCATTCCCCACCCCCACCCCACTGGATCCCTCCGCTCCTCACTGCCCCTTCCTTCCTCCCTCACACACACACATACGCACACACACACAATTCCCTCCCCCCTCGCCCCCCACCACCGCGCCCCATCCCAACCCTCACTATCTCAATATTATTGCCTCTCTTCAACCGTTACCCTCACAGCCAACTTCCCTGATCACCACCGGCGTAATCGAGGCATCAGTGTTCACTTGTGACAAAATCAGCCTGTGTCAGCGCAAACGACGCATTCGTGCGTCGATCATGCAAGAGGACACGCGTGTGCACAATCAGCGACTGTTTGTGGGGACACTGCTGTGCGCAATTGGCTGCCGCGTTTCGCCCACAAACGTACAGTCAATTCACTTTACAGTATATTCTGTGAAGCGCTTTGAGACGTCGATAAGATATGAAAAGCGCCGTTTCAAATGCAAGGATTATTATTATATTATTATGATCACGACCTGCGCTTGCGTCTGTTTGTGCGTGTGCATGTGTGCTTACACGTACTTGTGTGTGCGTGTTGGTACGTGTGCGTGGCATGTGCATGCTTATGCACCGCAACCCGGGAAGGAGACATGTGTGCGTCTGTCTTGGGTGTTACTTTTGCTCGGACGAGGGAGAGAAACCAAAGCCAGGGCACGTTGAGTTAACCATAGGAAATGAGGCATTTTGGTGATCCTTTCTCTTCCTCAATTTTTCTCTTCACGTTAGGTGATAAATAGGTTTAAAAGCAGAGGAGGGAGAGAGCGAGGAAGGGAAGGAAGGAAGGAGGGAGGGAGGAAGGAACGAGTGAGTGGAGGAAAGAGGGGAACAATATTTTGCTTGTTTAACGAGTCTTGTTGAGTTCCTGGTTGGTAATCACAGTGGTGACACCTGCTGAGATGATTTCTCTATCTGTGTGTGCGTAACATATATCTGTGAACAATGCATTATCCTCGCATTTGATACATCCCCTCATTACGTCATTGAGGTGTATCGTTAGCAAGCTTCACCGGACTTTTCTACTGCGGAACGTAATCACCAAACATTAGTAGCTGATATTTAATATAGAGTGCGTTTTCCTCATCGCTAGACGCTTTGCAACAGGTTTAGAGAACTGTACAGTAAAAGTGCGCAGAATAGATTTCCAAGTTACCTTTCCCTTCGCTGACGTGAGGGGGTGACGGAGTCGGTAGAGTGAGGGGTGAAGGGGGGTAATGAGGACGGAGGGAGGGAGGGAGGGAGGGAGGGAGGGAGGGAGGGAGGGAGGGAGGGGGGAAAAGTAGATTACAGCAAAAAAAATTCACCATAAGGTCGGCATCGCATTTTTAATTTAGTAACTAACATATGAATAAATTTGCATATTAATTAGTTGCAGATTAAATCATGCATATATAAGAGCTTCCTTACTGCGTTCAGTGTTTGTCAAAAGCCAAAGTCTAATCTGAAGGCTGTTGGGAGAGAGATTTACATACAGCGGGTTGCGTTCTCAAGTAAAATAAATTGGTGACGGGGCTGGGTGTGTTTTTTCCTGGGTCCGTTTCCTTTTGTATGTTCCTATTAAAAAAATAGTTGCCAAGCTTTGATTCCCCCTCAGACCGTTATTTTTAGTGCACAGATTTCATCTGTTCGCTGCCGTGCTAAATCTCCCCACGTGAAAGCCGCTGTATAAAGGCGAATTGTATTGTGTGAACGCACGCACGCACGCACGCACACCGCTCACAATACGACCGTGCGCACACTCACACTGCTCTCTAACATAAGAGTTGTTTCATTATCGTTAGTGGTCGGGTGTATGATGTGCTTAAATAATAATATGATAATAAGACTTACATTTGAGTTATCGTGTTGCACTCAAACGTGAGACATCTCAAAGTGCTTCGCAGAATAATACTGTAAACGTGACGTGACTGTGTATTTTGTGGGCGAAACGCGGCCAAAACAGCAGTGTCTCGCAAACAGTCGCGGCACAAATAGCCATGGAGCGAAACACAGATTTTCTGCGGTTGGAGAAAGGGTTGGGGTGGGGGGAAATCCCTTCTCTTTTTAGTGCTATGAGGTGGTGGGTAGTGGTTGGGGGGGGAAGAAATCTTTTAATACCCATCACCTGATTGGGCCTAGTTCAGTTAAATGACTTGCC
Organism: Hydrolagus colliei; assembly: GCA_035084275.1. Classification (NCBI taxonomy): domain Eukaryota; kingdom Metazoa; phylum Chordata; class Chondrichthyes; order Chimaeriformes; family Chimaeridae; genus Hydrolagus; species Hydrolagus colliei. The sequence goes on from CM068742.1 coordinate 152,050,232, forward strand.
CTAGGAACAGCCCAGAGCCTCCCGACCACAGAGCCTTGCCAAGCCCCCAGCGCTGTACTGAGAGCTGCGCCGAGACTCTGAGATGAAAGTTCCCTCACGTGGAGTCTCCAACCAGCAACCTTCCGACTCGCAAGCAGCTGAGACGCACTATATGTTCGTATGAGTTGGGGAGGAATAATTAATCGTTCATAATTATTATTAATAATAATAATCCTCCTCCCATTGAACACAGCGTCATTCACTTTGGGAGGACGTCCCAAAGCGCTTCAGAGGATTCACTGTTAAGTGCAGTGTGTATATGGTTAGAGCCCTCATCTCGCAAACGAGAATACCTGGGTTCTATTCCTGGGAAGGGCGAGACCTGAGGGAAGTCTGCTTACTTCACATGCCTCTGTTTACCTCGTAAGGAATCCAGCTGCTAGTCAATTCAATATTATTATTATTAATTGTGGGATCGCTTACTGGGGGGTAATAATTCCTCCCCCCAGTATTCTATAGGAAAAGGGAGTTACTCTCTCCCTGTGACCTGCTGTTTCGCCCACAAAATACATAGTCAATCTACTTCACAGTGTGTTTACAGTTAAGCGCTTTGAAACATCTCAAGGAGGTCTCTGTAGTCCTTTTAGCTCAGTGGTTAGAGCACTAGCCTCGCAAGTGAGACCTGGGTTTCATTCCCGGTCAGGGCGAAACCTTGGGCACTTTTCTTTACTCCACACTCCTGCTAATAATCCCTCGAACAAAAACCATTAATTTAAAAAACATCGGTCGTTTCAATGCACGACTGTTTGTGGGACATTGCTGTGCGCAATTGGCTGCCACAAATATACAGTCAATTCACTTTATATTCTGTGAAGCTCTTTGAGGCATACAGAAGACGTGAAACTCTATAAAAATGCAAGGATTATTAACATTATTATAAAGCGCGATATCAAATGCAAGAATTGGTAGTATTTTATTGCAACCTTTCTCCCTTTCCACTCCAGCCTCACTCTGCTCCATCTGCCCATTCATTCCGCGATGGCGTGCGTTTTTATGTTCTGTTTTTGAAACTTAAAACAAAATGCCTCTTTTCCGATTCCCACCATCTTGTGCAATTGATGTTCAAAGGAATTCGGAGACAGTTGGGGGGCTGGGGGATGTGAGGGTGGGGGCGGGGGTAATTAAACCAAGATGATTGCTGTGTGCGTCCTCTTTGTATTCCAGCGTTTTATACAACGTTCACGAAGATTCGAGGCATTTTTGTAACCAGAGCCTTTCTTTCTGTTTTCGCTTTTGTTGTGAACGGATTTGTTTGGTGTAAGTGAGTAAAAGGGTGAGGTGAGGGAAAAGAAAGAGAGAGAGAGGTGGGGAAGGAGCAAAAGAGAGAGGGAGAGCGGGTGGGTGCTGGGGAAATGGGGGTAAGAAAGAGAGCGAAAGACCAAAACATTAGAGAGACGGAGAGAAAGAGAGGGAAGAAATAAGAGAGAGAGAGGTAGAGACGGAGAATGGGAGAGGGAGGAAATGGAGAGAGTAAGGGGAGGGGGGAAGAAAAATACATATTTTTAAGAGCGTGCAAGAGAGCTAGAGGGAGAGGAGAAAAGAGAGAGGGAAATGAGAGAGAGAGAGAGAAAGTGAAAGAAAAAAGTTATTTTTAATGGGGAATATAGGAGAAAAAATTCCACCTGGTAGTACACTTAAAACTGATTTATTTTGCATTTTGGAACTTGCAGGAGGGGTCACAATTCTTGAACGCAGCTTTCATTTTTAAACCTGGGTTAGCACGTTTGAATGTTTCTTTGAAGAACTTTAGAGAGAGAGAAAAAATGCGACTTTTAAACGTTTAAAGTCATCAACGTGTGATCTTCCGGAGTCCGAAAATGCTGGGTAAATAGAGTAAATTTCTCTCCCCCCAAATAGCACGATGAAGACAAGAGAGGCAAAAACATTAACATTATTAGTAGTAGAATATTATTGCGGAATTCTGCAACCAAGAATAATAATAATAATAAATTGTATTTATTACTTTGCTTTGTGGTGAAGTTTCAAAATGCTTCACGAGATTCATTGTACAGTGTAGTGACTGTCTATTTGTGCAGGTGAATGCGGCAGCTCATTTGTGTTCAGCAGTGTCCTGCAAACAGCCATAATGCGGAGTCCTGCAGCTCAGTGGTTAGAGCGCTCGCCTTACAAGCGAGAGACCTGGGTTCGATTTCAGGCAGGTCAGGGCGAAACCTTGGGCAAGTTTCCGTACTCCACACGCCTGATAATAATCGCTTCAAATACAACAATAAATAATTTGGTCATTTCAGTCCACGACTGTTTGTGGGGACGCTACTGCGCACAATTGGCTGCCGCGTTTCGCCCACAAATAGACAGTCAATTCACTTTACAGTATATTCTGTGAAGCGCTTTGAGACGTCTAGAAGACGTGCAAAGCGGTATAACAACTGCAAGGATTATTATTCTTATGATTGTTACCAAATGTTTAGGAATTCATTCATTTTGGGAGAATGATAATAATAATAATAATAATCCTGGCATTTGATGTAGCGCTTTTCACATCTTATCGACGTCTCAAAGCGCTTCACAGAATGTACTGTAAAGTGAATTGACTGTGTATTTGTGGGCGAAACGCAGCAGCCAATTGCGCACAGCAGCGTCCCCACAAACAGTCGTGGATCGAAAATGACCAATTTTTATTATTGTGGATTTTTTGGGGACGGATTATTATTAGGCATGTGTGTGTGTGTGTGTGTGTATGTGGAGTAAGGAAACTTGCCCAAGGTTTCGCCCTGACCTGCCTGGATTCGAACCCAGGTCTCACGCTTGTCAGGCGAGTGCTCTGAGCTACAGGAGCTCCACATAGATAAAACGGGGGCGTTTTGGATAGGGGTAGAGTAATATGAACCAAATGGCCTACTTCTGCGCTGTGTGAAATTTCTATGGTTGGACTATATGCTGTTTGTATTACGCTCCCAATTTGTTTCCGAAAATCTAAATTTTCAGGGGGGACAGATAAGAAAATAAAGCATTATTTCTCTCCCCATTTCCCTCTCCCCCCCACTCCTCCCCCCCCCCCCCCCCCACACACACACACCTCCCCGGTTAGTTGCTCGGGAGTGAACTACAGTTTCCGATGGAAAGAGAGAATTTTCTTCAGGAAATGCAAATGGTTCCTCAGGTCGGATCTGACAGCTTGCAATCAGCAAATGTCAGCCAATTACTGTCGCTTGCATTGCCAGCCAGGGGGGAAGAGGAGAGATTCCAAACTTATCCTGGAGTCCCTCCGACTCTCTCCCTCCCTCCAACTTCCTCCAACTCTCTCCCTCCGACTCCCTCCCTCCGACTCTCTCCCTCCGACTCTCTCCCTCCGATTTCCTCCCTCCAACTCTCTCCCTACAACTCCCTCCCTCCAACTCTCTCCCTCCCCGACTCCCTCCCTCCAACTCCCTCCCTCCAACTCTCTCCCTCCGACTCTCTCCCTCCAACTCTCTCCCTCCAACTACCTCCGACTCCCTCCCTCCAACTCCCTCCCTCCAGCTCTCTCCATCCGATTTGCTCCCTCCAACTCTCTCCCTCCGACTCCCTCCCTCAACTCTCTCCTTACCTCCAACTCTCTCCCTCCAACTCCCTCCCTCTAACTTTCTCCCTCCAACTGGCTCCCTCAACTTCCTCCCTCCAACTCTCTCCCTCTAACACCCTCCCTCCAACTCTCTCCCTCTAACTCCCTCCAACTCTCTCCCTCTAACTCCCTCCCTCTAACTCCTTCCCTCCAACTCCCTCTAGCTCGCTCCCTCTAACTCCCTCCCTCCAACTCTCCCTGTAACTCTCTCAATCCAACTCCCTCCCTCCGACTCCCTCTCTCCAACTCTCTCCCTCTGACTCCCTCCCTCCAACTCCCGCACTGCAACTCCAACTTCCTCCAACTTCCTTCCTCCAACTCTAATTTCCTTCCTCCAACTCTAACTTCTTCCCTCCAACCCCCTCTATCCAACACATTCCCTTCATCACCTTCATTCACCAGCAACAAATTGGGAGCGAGGAGTAGGGACGGTGAAATGTTGGGTGAAGGAAGAGAGGTTGAAGGCCTGACTGCCGATGGTTGGGAGGGATGTGGAGCATGTAGGCCGGAGCCTGCTGAGTTGAGGGAGTGGATAGGTCTATATTGGAGGGAGGGAGTGTAGTTCCTGTAGCTCAGTGGTTAGAGCAATCGCCTTACAAGCAGGAGACCTGTGTTCGAATCCAGGCAGGGTGAAACCTTGGGCAAATTTCCTTACTCCACATGCCTAATAATAATCCGTCCAAAAAAAGCCACAATAATAAAAATTGGTCATTTCAATCCACGACTGTTTGTGGGACACTGCTGTGCGCAATTGGCTGCTGCGTTTCACCCACAAAGTATGCAGTCAATTCACTTTACAGTACATTCTGTGAAGCGCTTTGAGACATCGATAAGATGTGAAAAACGCTGTATCAAATGCAAGGATTATTATTCTCTTTTGTTATTAGAAAATGCTTTTTATTTTCTGACATAAAGTTCCCCTTGTTGTATGCCTACAAAAAACCCACAGTCACTACACTATTGTAGAAGAGAAGCGCTTTGATGAAGTCTTTCCAAGCCCTTCTCGAAAACTTCCTTTTTGATCGTGCCTTTAGTGACATTCTCGCCTCTTCCCACCGCCCTTTGCCCTCCATCCCTCTCAGATCCCAACTCAGGTGGAAATCCCTCATTGTCCATCGCTAGCCCTCCGCCTCATCCTCCTCCCTAGCCTCCTTCAAGACCTTCCTCTTCGACCGTGCCATCAGTCATCCCTTTTCCCGCACCCGCCCTCCCTTTCCTTTACTCTCCCCCGATCCTGATCCCAGCTTGGGTCTGAAACATTGACTGTCCAGCACCTCGGGATGTTGTCCTGACGTGAAGGGCGCTCTACAGGTGTAATTTTATTGTTGTTATTGTTGGAATGTCCTCCCAACGTGAATCATGGTACATAAATGCAACTTGTTGTTGTTGTTGTTGTCAGTCTGGCTCAGCATCTCTAAGTCAGAAGGTTTGTGCGTTTAAGCCCCATTTCGAGGACTTTATGCTCACAGTCCAGGCTGACACTCCAGCGAAGTGGGGTGGTGGTGGTGGCTGTATTGTCATTGTGATGTTATACTGAGGTCCTGTCTATTGGGAAAGAGAAGGGAGTTTCTCTCCATGCCTTGGCCAACAATCTCCCCACCATCCCCACCCCCACCACCCCAATAAAGTTGGCCGTTCACTTCATGGCTGTTTGTTGCTGACGGAGCAAATTAACCGCTGCCTTCACCTACCAACTATTACACAGTCACTATGCTTTAGGGCAGTTGCCTGCGATGTGCCTCGAGATGGTTTGGTGTTGTGGCTGCTGTAACGAGGACAGTCCACCTGTACCGTTATATTGTTAACAACCCTCACGAGTGATGGTGAGAGATCAATTTGCTACCGAGTGAGAGGGTCGGGTGTTTGGAAGACATTGAGATCTGGAGTGTGTTCAGTGGTATTTACACTGTGTCTCTTTATAAGGAATCAATGCATTGGGTTCATTGGCATAGTGGTTAAAGCGCTCGCCTCACAAGTGAGGAGACCTGGGTTTGATTCCCGGGCGGGGTGCAAACGTGGAGTTCCTGTAGCTGATTAGAGCACTCGTCTTGTGAGACTTGTGTTTCGAATCCAGGCAGGTCAAGGCAAAACCTTGGGCAAGTTTCCTTACTCCACACACACGCCTAATAATAATCCATCCAAAAAAAAGACAATAATAACTTGGTCATTTCTGTCCACGACTGTTTGTGGGGACACTACTGTGCGCAATTGGCTGCCTCATTTCGCCCACAAATATACAGTCAATTCACTTTACAGTATATTCTGTGAAGCGCTTTGAAACGTTGATAAGATGTGGAAAGCGCTGTATCAAACGCAAGGATTATTATCATTAATCTTGTGGTTAAATCCCTCTCCCCCCCCCCCCCCCCCACACACCTCTCTTAACCTTTTCCCTCCACACAGCAGTACCCGCTCCCTCCGCACTATTGGGTCTGGCCTCCTCCCTATCCCCCAAACCCTCCACTCTACTATCGGCGGACCAGCTTTCCGCCACTAAACCTTTGAACTCCCTCCCTCAACCCCTTCACCTCACCCCCTCCATCCCCATCTTTAGGTCGAGCCTGAAGACCGTGTACTCCGCACGCCTCTGTTTACCTAACAGTAAGTAGGAACCCTGTTGTCATTCAGCGGTTCACTTTCCAGGGGTAATCATCCCCTCCAAGAATATATATACGCCGAATAATAATAATCCCTCCAAGAAAATAATAATTTAGTCACTCAATTCACGACTGTTTGTGGGGACGCTGCTGTACGCCAATAGCTGCCGTGTTTCGCCCACAAATAAACAGTCAATTCACTTTACAGTATATTCTGTGAAGCGCTTTGAGACGTCTAGAAGACGTGAAAAGCGCTTTATCAAATGCAAGGATTATTATTATACAGTATATATAGTGTTACTTACTCCAAGACTGTTTGTGGGACGCTGCTGTGCGCCATTGGTTTTGCCCATAAAATACGCAGGCACTCCGATTTGCAGTCTTTTATATGAGGCGCATTTAGACGTCTCAATGACGTGATAGAGTGCTACGTCAAATGCAAGGATTATTATTATGATACAAAGACAGACAGGGGGGTGGGGGGCGGTGAGGGGGTGGGGGGGGGGGTGTAGGGAGATCCCAGTTCTGAGGTATTGTGCGAGACGGAGCGAGGGTCCTCCTGAATCGCTGGCGGGGAGTGAGGCCCGGCTTCTGGAGGTAAATGCGAAATGTGTCATATTGACAACTCACTGTTCTAATGAGCAGAAATCCTCAAAGCATGAAATTGGAATGAAATGTGTGATTATAATTCAAGTGCTGTTTACCCCCATCTCCGGGGACCCTACATAAATACTGAGAGAGCAAATCAGGTAGACAAAAAGCATTATATCTCACATGCGCGCACGTACACACACACAGACGCACCACACACACACACACCACTGTCACCAGTCCCCTCTTACTGAGCTGAAATGGGAACCATCGACTTCGCGTGATTTTGTCCCATTGCAACTTTAATGATGAGTTTTTCCTTTGCTCCCCCCCCCACCCCCGATCCCCAATTCATCCCCTCCACCCCCACTCCACTATTATTATTCGTTCTACTATTTCACCCATAAATATACAGTCTCTTCTCTTTACAGTATATTCTGTGAAGCGCTTTGAGACGTCTAGAAGACGTGAAAAGCACTATTATCAAATGCAAAGATTATTTATTGTTATATCTGCGGGCGAGTGTCTGTTTGTGTGAGCGAAATTATCGCGCCCTCCACGTAACACTTAGAGATAGTGTGCAAGAGATTTGTGGACGAGCGAGTGAGGGTGTGTATGAGCAAACATGTTTGTGAGCCAGCAAGAGTATTTGTGAGTGTGTGCGCGCGAGGTGTTTGTGAGCTGTGTGTGTGTGTGAGAGCGAGCGTGATGCTGTCCATTGCTGATGAAGAGATGTTAAGAGAGACCCACCCCCAAGTTTGTCCCAATCTCCATGTCCAACCTGAAAGTCTCTCAATCTCTCACTCTCTGTCAATCTCTCTCACTCTCTCAAGCCCTCACACATTCTCTTCTCTCATCTCTCCATTCCCTTCATCCCTCTCTCTCCCTCCCCTCTCTACCCATCCCTCTCTACCCCTGCATCCCTCCTTCTCTACCCCGCCATCCCTCCCATTCCCCTCCTCCACCCTTCCTCTTTCTCTCTCCCTCCCCCCAACCAATTTCTCCCTCACTCCCCTCCTCTCTCCTCTTCTTCACTCCTCTCTTCCTTCTTCACTCCCTCTCCCTCCCTCCCTCTCTCACTCTCCTCTCCCTCCCTCACCCTCCCTCTCCATCCCTCACTCCTCCCTCGCTCCCTCTCCCTCAACCCCCTTACTCTCTCCTCTCTCCCTCACTCCGTGCTCCCCCCTCTCCATTCACTCCTCCTCGCTACCTCACTGCCCTCTCCCTCACTCCCCTCTCCCTCCCTCACTCTCTCCCTCACTCCTTCCCCTCTCCCTCCCTCACTCTATTCTCCCCCCTCTCCCTCCCTCACTCCCCTCTCCCTCCCTCTTTGGGGTCGTTTTCCTCTTCTTTCACTAAGTTTGCCAGTAGCTGTGTACAATTCTAGGAGCTAGCCCTCCCTCCTTTCCCACTCTATCCTTCCCTCCCTCGCCCCCCCTCTCTCCCTGTCCCTCACTCTCTCTCACCTCCATCCCTCCCTCTCACTCCCCTCTGCCCCATCTCCCCCTCACTCTTTACCTCTCCCCCTCTCTGTAGCTGGCCTCATTTTGTTGTCGTGTCAATAAGTTTACCAGGACTGTGTACAATTCTGAGAGCTAGCCTTCCCTCCATCTCTCCCTCCTCCCCTCTATCCTTCCCTCTCTCCTCCCTCTTACTCCCATTCTTCCCAAACTCTCCTCACTACCTCTTACATCCCCCACTTCCTCCCTCTCATCCTTCCCTCTCTCCCTCACTCACTCTCCCCTTCCCATCACTCTCTCCCTCTCCCCCCCCCCCCAGCCTCTATGTGTCAGTCAGTCAGTAAGTAAGTTTGCCAGGAGCTGGGAGCCAACTCTCCCCCATCTTTCCTCCCTCTCCCCCCTCTCATCCACCCCATCCTTCCCCCACTCCATCCTTCCCTCTCCACCCTCCCTCACGCACTCCTCCCTCACACACTCCCACCTCTCACTCTCCCACCCCTCTCTCCCCCACTCCCCTCCCTCTCTCCCCCCCCCCCCCCCCCCCCACTCACTCCCTCCTCCATCCCCCTCACACCATCCTTGCCACTCTCCCTCCTACACTCTCCCTCCCTCCCTCATTCTGTGCAGCTGGGATTATTTTGCTCTTGTGTCAGTCAGTCAGTAAATTTCCAGCAGCTGGGAGGCAGCCCTCCCTCCCTCCCCCCCATACTCCCATCCCTCCCTCAACCCCCCCCCCCCCTCCCTTCTCACTCCTCCTCTCTCTGTGTAGCTGGGTTCATTTGTGTCAGTAAGTTTCCCAGCAGCTGGGAGCCAACCCTCCCTTCCTCCTCCCCCATCCTTCCCTCTCTCCCCCATCCTTCCCTCTCTCCCCCACACTCCATCCCTCCCTCCCTCCCTCCTCTCACTCCCTCCTCTCTCTGTGTGTAGCTGGGGTTATTTTGCTCTTGTGTTAGTCAGTCAGTCATTTTGCCAACAGCTGGAAGTCAGCCCTCCCTCCCCCTCCATCCATCCCTCCCTCCCTCCCCACACTCCATCCCTCCCTCCCTCCCCCCACACTCCATCCCTCCCTCCCTCCCCCCACACTCCATCCCTCCCTCCCTCCCCCACACTCCATCCATCCCTCCCTCCCTCCCCCACACTCCATCCCTCCCTCCCTCCCCCACACTCCATCCCTCCCTCCCTCCCTCCCCACACTCCATCCCTCCCTCCCTCCCCCACACTCCATCCCTCCCTCACTCCCCATCACTCCTCTCTCTGTGTAGCTGGGTTCATTTTGTGTCAGTAAGTTTACCAGCAGCTGGGAGCTAATCCTTCTCCCCCCCTCCCTCTCTCTCTCTCTCCCCCCCCCCCCCCCAACACTCAGTCCCTCCCTCACTCCCCTCTCACTCACTCCTCTCCTATCTGTAGCTGGGTTCATTTTGCTCTTGTGTCGGTCAGTCAGTATGGAGCCAGCCCTCCCTCCCTCCCTCTCTATCCCTCCTCCCCCACACTCCATCCCTCCTTCCCTCCTCCATCCTTCCCTTTCTCCCTCACACACCATCCCTCACTCACTCACTCCTCTCTCTGTGTAGCTGGGGTTTTTTTTGCTTTTGTATCAGTCAGTCAGCAACTTTGCCAGCAACTGGAAGCAGCCAGCCCTCCCTCCTCCCTCCTCCATCCCTCCCTCCCCCACACTCAGTCCCTCCATCACTCCCTCTCACTCTCTCTGTAGCTGGTTCATTTTGCTCTTGTCAGTCAATCAATCAGTCAGCAAGTTTCCCAGCAGCTGGGAACCAGCCCTCCCTCCCCCTCCATCCATCATCCCTCACTCACTCACTCACTCACTCCCCCTCTCACTCCCTCCTCTCACTCTCCCTTCCTCTCTCTCTGTGTATATTATATCTAGGGTCATTTTTCTCTTGTGTCAGTCAGTCAGTCAGTCAGTCAATGTGTACAACGCTGGGAGAGACCAGCCTCTCTCCATCCTTCCCTCAGTCCCTCCCTCCCTCCCCCTCCACTCCTCTCTCACTCCCTCCCTCTCTGTGTGTGTGTGTGTGTAGCTAGGGTCATTTTGCTCTTCTGTCAGTCAGTCAGTCAGTCAATCTCCCAGCAGCTGTGTACAATGCTGGGAGCCAGCCAGGAATAGAGACAGATGGCGCAGTTATTAGATGTGCATCATCCCATTCCCTTCCTGCCACTCGCTTTTTAATCAAATTAAAAGAAAAAAAAGAGTCAATTAACTCCATTTGTATTCAGCTCAGTAATGTAGCCTATTCGGGTTTTTTTTACCCCCTCCTCTCCCTCTTCCCCCCCCAAACTCAACCCCAAGGCAATTAATAATAATAATAATCCTTGCATTTGATATAGCGCTTTTCACATCTTATCGACGTCCCAAAGCGCTTCACAGAATATACTGTAAAGTGAATTGACTGTATATATTTGTGGGCGAAACGCGGCAGCCAATTGAGTGAAAACTTGTACAGGGGGAGAGAGAGGAGAGGGAGAGAGAGAGAGAGAAAGAGGGAGGGAAGGAGTGGGAGAGAGAGAGAGAGAGAGGGGGAGGGAGGCAAATAACATAAGTGTTTAGGAAGGAGGGAATGGGTGTGTGTTTTGGAAAGGTTTGCTCTTGTGTAGAGGGAAGGGCAGAGTGAGTGAGTGAGTGAGAGAGAGTCAGAGAGAGAGAGAGCAAATGCAATCCAAATTATTTGACCAAACTAATCAAATCCATCAGAAAGTTGAATTATCTTTATTTCCTCTCTGATTTCCCCCCCTCTTTTCTCTCTTTCCCTCTCTCTTGCTAGAATTATTTTTTTCTCTCTTTCACTTTCTCTTCCTCTCTTTCTCTCCCTCTTTGCTCCTTTCTCCCCCCTCTCTTTTTTTTCTCTCTCCTGCCAGGGTTATTCTCTTTCTCTCTCTCTCTCTCTTCCTTTCTCTCTTTCTCTCTCTCTAACAAACCCACGTCAGTCTGATTTGTGTGTGTGTATGTGTGTGTGTTGGGCTGGCTTCCAAAATCTCTTCTGCTCTGCAAACTCAACTCATCACAGACATTGCCTCTAGTCTTTCTCTCTTCTCCTCCTCCTCCTCTCTAAACCCATCTCTCTCTCTCTCTCCATCCCTCTCTCCCTGTCTCCATCTCTCTCGCTCCGTGTGCCTCTCTCTTGCTCTCTCCTCCCCTCTTCTCTCTCTCTCACTCACTCTATTCTCTCCTCCCCTCTCTCATTCTCTCTCTCCTCCTCCCTTAAGAGAGAAAAAAAATGGTCTGTCTCTGTTTTGCATACACACCATGCTTCCCATGGTCATATGGGAAAATGCAACTGAACGAATTGTTGTGAAAAAGCTCTGAGAGAAAAAGATTTTGTTGTTAGTTTCTATTCTATTTTGCTTTAAGAGTGAGTTTAGCTTAAGTGTAGGGGGGGGAGGGGAGGGGGGGGAGAGAGGGGGCTTAGCTGTTGACTTGAACAAAGAATTAATAAGACACACATACACAGAGGGAGAGAGAGAGAGAGGAGGGAGAGAGTGTGTGAAAGAAAGAAGAGAGGAGAGAAAGAGAGTGAAAAAGAAGGAGAAAAGTTGCCCTTGAGATTGCTGAACATGTATTGTGCCTACACTATACCTGGAATGGGAGGCAATTCACTGATGTACTATTACAATGGCAAAGCGGTAAGTTTATATTCTATGCTCTGAAATATGTTAACAACTTTGCTTCTGTCTCACTCTCTCTGTGCGTGTCTCTCTCGTGTGTGTCTCTCTCTCTAGCTCTTTTCTCTCTCTCTCTAGCTCTTTTCTCTCTCTCTCTCTCTGTGTCTGTCTCTGTCACTTTCTCTCCCTGTCTGTGTCTCTCTCTCCCTCATCTCTCCTCTAAGCATATGTGTATTTTGCTCCCCCCCCCCCCCCCCTCCAAAAAAAACTTCCCTTTTTCGTGTGTTTTATTTAAAATCGGAGAAAGAACGATTAGAAACACACACACTCTATCTATCACTCACTCACACACACTCACTGAGTA